>CM057450.1:585260526-585280526 GCA_016271365.2 Neoceratodus forsteri
GAGAGTTCACCCCTTATGGCTTCTGCATACACAGTTACGCCAACAGTGCAATACAAAAAGCAACAGGCTGAAGTACAGTACCATACAACATTAAAGATACTTTTGCGCAATTGGAAAGACGTGATTTGAAAGTATGCTGGCTCTACTGGCAACAGGTCACCCTTGAGGTCTACCTAAGTGTAAACAGAGTACCGAGAGGACTTAGGCTGGTTAGCCAGCATATGAAGCCTAGAGAGATGGGTGTCTCGCCAGGTGGGAACTATATTTGTTAGAGTCCTGCTTAATCTTAAAATATGCTGCTGAGAAAGACACCGAAACAAAACAACTGCTGATACAAAAAAAAAAAAAAAAGGTTAAAACCTTTGGGAATCCTCCTCAGACTATCAACGAGTTAGACAGCAGCTAATAGATACTATTAAAGATTATGACATATGAATTAAGAAAGTTTAAAGCAACGGAAACTCGAGAGAAATAGATTAGTCTACTTGGAGTGACGTATTTTTGACTGGAGCCACAAGTGCAATCATTCTCCAGAGCCTGTCCTGAAACACACTAGAGCCATTGAGTTCCAGGCACATATGCTAGTGGCTCCGAGTCAGATAGGGCATTACGTGCAGAGCCTTTTTTAAAAGGCAGTCAGAACTCAATCCCATCAAACCAACTTGGGTTATATCCAGAATCCCCTCAACAGCTACAGCTCCCCCAGAAACCCCTAGAAGTTTGAGATTCACAGGAGTCTGAGAAGAAGAGGAATGACAAGAGGCACTAGTGGCAGGGGCAGGCCGGTATCCAGCAAATAGTGGCCAAAGTAGCCAGAGGAAACATAAGAGACAACCAGAATATCATTGAAGAGGAGAGAGGAGACAGACTCAGAACCAACAGCAGAGAGGGTGCTGTTAACTTTGGAAACTGCATCACATGCACTGAATTCAGAACTGTTGGAAATACATTTCCAAGCAAGTTCCACTGTGACCAATATTATCAAAGTACCAACATAGTGATACTGTCGTTTGTACTAACCACCAACATCTAGGAATTCCAAGAATTTTGTACAGTTTCCTGTAAACTGAATTTGAGAGCTTTTTAACATCAAGATCCCAAAATGGGTAAAATAACAGGCCAAATGTGACTACATTTGTGGAGACAGAAACCCGACACTGATATACAGCAACCATAAATCCCACCATTAACAGCTAAATCTAGCTTTATACCACCAACCAATCCTACTGTTGCAGTTTTTGAAAAGACACAGAAACATAGAAACTGACAGCAGATAAGGACCGCTTGGCCCGCCTAGTCTGCCCATTTTCCCTACTTACTGTAAAACCGCAGACCCTACTTGATTTGCAGCTTTATCCTCGCCCCCTTCTTAACCATTAAGGTTCCCTTATGCCTATACTATGCATCACTGAATTCTATTACCATTTTTGCCCCCACCACCTCCGATTGCAGGATTTTCCATGCATCCACCACCCTCTCAGTGAAAAAGTACTTTCTCGCGTTTCCCCTGAGTCTACTCTCCTCCAGCTTCATAGCATGACCCCTTGTTCCTGGACATCTTTCTCTCCGAAAAATGCTTCCCTACTGTACCTTCTTTATACCCCTGAGGTATCTGAAAGTGTCTATCATATCCCCCATCTCCCTCCTTTCCTCCAGGGTGTACATACTGAGGTCCTGTAGTCTCTCCTCATAGGGCTTTTGGTGCAGACCCTGCACCATTTCAGCTGCCCTCCTCTGGACCACCTCCACTCTCTCTGTGTCCTGTGCCAACATCTAGTCTGGCATCGGCACAGCTCTCCCTATGAGGGTCTGAGAAGGTCGTCGAGAGGTGATAAACACACAGTCTGTCTGGATGGACTTTAGCCAGCCAGAATTCATGGACATTGTGAAGATCGTCCAAACACTGCGCCCAACCAGTTGTAGTTTGGATCCTGGCCCTACACCTCTATTAGTGGGTTGTGTAGATGTTATCTGCCCGCTGGTAAGTAGGGGGAGTGGCTTAGCTAGAAGGAAGCTACATTTAAAGACTGCCTTAGAAAGATTCTGCTAATAGCTTGGCAGAAGACACCAGGAGAAAGGACTACTGTGTGACTGAACTTCTCTGCTGGGACTAAAGTAGAAGAACTTTTGTATTTGGACCTTTAATTTAGGGTAAAAAAACTAACATACAAAACAAAAAAAATTAAAGTGTGTGTTTGGGTTAACTGAACGGAATGGGTAACTGAAAAGTCATCTAGGTGTAAATCTCAGGTGACTGAAAGGACTTAACTGTTGTGAGGTTTAAATTACTTGTAGAAAGATCTGGTAAGTAGGGGGAGTGGCTTAGCTAGAAGGAAGCTACATTTAAAGACTGCCTTAGAAAGATTCTGCTAATAGCTTGGCAGAAGACACCAGGACAAAGGACTGCTGTGTGACCGAACTTCTCTACTGGGACTATATTGCCCTCCCCTCCACCCAAAGCCAGTTCTATTTTTATAGGCACAGGATTTGACTGACAACAGGAACTTCCTGTTTAGGGGCAGGAAGTGAGTGAACACAGAACCACCAAGGACCCACCATCCTAGAAGGGCAAGATTAGCTCTCCGGCCCCCTCTAGCTGCTGGAGGTCTGCCTCTGAACAAGTAAGTGGTCTACTGAGAAATATAGGATATTCTTGTCTCAGAACAGGACAATCAGGAGCTTAAAGGGCACACAGGCAGAAAGTAAGGAGAGAGAGAAAAAAAAACAGAGGAAAGAGTAAGGATTGCAAACAGTTAAGGGCCAGAAATAAGACATGATTGGTGGTGCAGTGTGTGCAGTGGCTGTGGAGCAGCAGTCTTCGGGAGATGTTCTGGAGGATGCGGTGTTGTCCCATCTGCAGACACCTCTCTGAGCTGAGGGAGGAGGTTGCTCATCTCCAGGCAGAGTTGGCCAGGATTTGTGGGACCTCCTCTTCCATCCAGGGACCACCAGTGCCACTGCCGCTGCCTCAGAGGTTGCCAAGAAAGAGGAGCGGTTGGACCACAGTGGGCTCAGGGAGGGTGAGGGTGGTGGAACAGAGGCACATCCCTCCAGTTGTACCTCTCCACAATTCCTATGCCATTCTGGCAAAGTGTGGTTCCTCTATGGAGGCACCTATAGTGGAGACCAAGAAGGATGCTGGGAACCTCCACAAAGGAGACCCACAGGAGGGTGGCAGAGGACCCTGCAGGGGAAGGAAACAACTCCTGGTGGGGGACTCCATTGTTGGGAAGGTAGAACTGGGCAAGGAAGGGGAGACGGAGGTAAGGTGCCTGCCTGGCGCCATGGCTTGGAGGGACAGGGCGAATCCTCAGGATTGCGGAAGCAGCTGCACAGGGAGGAGCTGGATGTCATTGTCCACTTAGGGACAAATGACCTGGCTAAGAAAGGGATTGAGAAGTGCAGGAAGAGTTTGTGGAATTGGGAGGGCCTTGAGTCAAATAGCACTTACTGGTAACCTTCTCGGAGGTGCTACCATCTATGGCATAGGAGAGGCTAGGGGTGTTCCATACCATGGGATTCAATCAGTGGTTGAAAAACTGGTGTGGAGCTCAGGGATTGGCTTCATTGGGGACTGGGGGTCCACCTGGAGTGATGCAAGCCTATACTGGCATGATGGGCTGCATCTGTCCGGGAGGGAACCAGGATCTACGCGATAGGTTTAAATGCTTCACTGGCAAGCTTTTAAACTAGCCAAGGGGAGGCACTGGAAAGGGCAGGAAAATCCTGCGCCCCCAAACAATCCGGTAGTAAGTGTGGCAAACACCAACATGGAGGTGTCGATAGGGAGAAGGGCTGGGGTAAATGGAGAAAGTGACAAAGGCAAGAAGGACAGGGATGGGGCAAAGGGGTAAGGCCATCAGGAAATGGAGGTAATGAGTACCAGCGCCCGTAGTCTGGGCAACAAGCTCCCTGAGCTGGTGGCCTTAATGGAAGAGGGATGCCTGGATATCGTAGCAGTCACAGAAACATGGTACACAGAGAACCATGACTGAGATGTTAACATACCAGGGTACATAACTCTGGAGAGACAGGCAGGGGAGAGGAGGGGAGGGTAGCTCTCTATGTAAAGAAGGATAAAAGCAACTGAACAAAAAGTAAACAGGAGGAAGGAGGCACTGTGGGTCACCTTGGAGACTGGAAAGGGCACCACAATCCGCACAGGGGCTGTGTACAGACCCCCATGTCAGGGGAAGGAATGGACAAGGATATGATGGAAGGCATTCTTAGAATGGCAGAGAAAGGAAGATACTGTTGATGGGAGACCTGAATATGCCAGATGTTAACTGGAGCACATTTGCTGCAGCCACATCCAAGAGCAGGGCCATTCTTGACGCCCTACAGGTGGCAGGCATTAGACAGCTAGTTTGAACCCACTCGTGAGGAGCAATCTTAGACCTCGTACTCTCAAGCGGGGGCAGTGAGAGGATCTCAGGATCTAGAGTGGGTTGCCATCTGGGGACAAGTGACCATCAAACAGTGTGATTCACGTTAAACTCAGCTACAGAGTCAAGCCATACAAAAGTGAGGTACTGGACTTTAGGAGGGCTGACTTTGGCAAGATAGGAGAGTGCCTCAGAAAAGCACTAGCAAACAGGCTAGAAGGAGGTGTGGAGCAACAATGGGGAATTATCAAACTGCCATCACAGAGGCAACAAGCCTTGTGTGAAGCAAATAAACAAATCAAAATGAAAGAAAAAGCCACTATGGTTCTCAAGACAGGTGGCTGTGAAAGTCAGGAAGAAAAGATAGCATTCCAAGTATAAGGAAACACAGAAGGAGCAGGACAGAGAGCTGTACCAGTTAAGGCAGAAAGAAGCAGGGAGGAAGTCAGAATAGCAAAGGCCCAAACTGAGGAAAAGATAGCCAACTCAGTTAAGAGGGATAAAACCTTTTATAGGTACATCAGCGGCGTGAAAAGACAAAGGAGGACAGTGAGGCTGAATAGAATGAGCGGTGGGTGGGCAGGGGGACAGTGAAAAAGCAGGAATACTGAATGAATATTTCTGCTCAGTATTCAAAAAGAGGAGGGAAGTGCCTAATCCAATTAACAGAAGCACTCTTGATAGGGGTCGATCCCAGTCCTTTCACAGAAGAAAGGGTTCTGCAAGAACTCCTAAAACTGAAGGTGGACAAAGCAATGGGTCCTGATGGAATTCACCCAAAATTCTAAAAAATTAAGGAAGGAACTAGTGAAACCACTGGCTACTCTTTTTAATAAATCATGGGAGGATGGTGTGGTACCTGAGAGGACTGGAGGAAGAAGGGATGTGATTCCCTTCACAAAAGTGGGACCAAGACAGAGGCAGGAAACTACAGACCTGTCAGTCTGACCTCTGTGGTAGGGAAAGTGATGGAGTCACTTCTGAAGGAAAGAATAGTTGAGTACCTAGAGGTCAGTGGAGCACAGGATCTAAGGCAGCATGGGTTCTAGCGGGAAGGTCATGTCAGGCAGATCTAATAGATTTCTTTGACTGGGTGACCAAAGTAGTAGACCATGGAGGGCTGTGGAAATGGCCTACCTAGGCTTTAGCAAGGCATTTGACACAGTCCCACACAAAAGATTATTAGTCAAATTAACCAGCTTGGAGTGGGTCCCAGGGTGGAGCCTGGGTAAAACATTGGCTGGACAACAGGACACAGAAGGTAATTGTAAATGGAGTCCTCTCTGAAGAAGAGGCGGTTACTAGTGGGGTACCGCTGAGGGTTCAGTATTGGGTCCAGTCCTTTTAATGTCTTCATCAGTGGCATTGCAGAGGGACTGGAAGGAAAAGTATGCCTTTCTGCAGATGACACAAAGATCTGCAACAGGGTTGATACACAAGGCGTGGAAAGGATGAAAGGGACTTGGCAAGGTTGGAGGAATGGTCAGGCGTCACGGCAGCTAAGTTCAATGCAAAAGTGCAAAATAATGCACCTGGGAAACAAGAACCCAGGGAAGAATACACAATGGGTGGGAGGTAGTAACAACAACAAAACAGGAGGAAGGGACCTGGGGTAATCATATCAGATGACCTTAAGGTTAAAAGCACTGTGAGAAGGCAGTAGGGAGAGCCGGGGGTATACTGGGATGTATAGGGAGAGGCATCAGCAGCAGAAAACAGAAAGTTGTTATCCCTCTGTACAGACAGTTGGTGAGACCCCATCTGGAATACTGTGTCCAGTTCTGGAGACCCCATCTCCACAAGGACATAGACAGGATAGAGGCAGTCCAGAGGAGGGCAACTAAAATGGTGCAGGGCCTGCAAGAGAAGCCGTATGAGGAGAGACTAAAGGAGCTTAATATGTATACCCTTGAGGAAGAAAGAAGGAGAGGGACATGATAGAAACTTTCAAGTACCTCAAGGGAATCAACAAAGTCCAAGAGGGTAGCATCTTTCAGAAAAAGAGACTTGCAAGAACAAGGGACACAATTTAAAGATAGAAGGAGGGCGTGTCAGGGGCAATGTGAGGAAGTATTATTTCACAGAGAGGGTAGTGGATGCATGGAACAGCCTTCCTGAGGAAGTTGTGGGGTCTAAAACTGTGGGAGAATTCAAGAATGCATGGGACAGACATAAGGCAATTCTTGTGGGGGGGCAGGAAGATATAGGCTGTTGGTTAACTAGGATCTGCGGCCTATCCTGTAGGTAGGGAAATGGGCAGACTAGATGGGCCTAGCGGTCCTTATCTGCCGTCAAAGTCTATGTTTCTATGATCCTAGCTAAAATTGTCTGGGGTTCCTTGGGGAAGGGTGTCTTTCCTGATCCCCTTAAGGAGGTGGTCGTACTTGTTTATTATCCAGTTTCTTCTTCTCTCCACATTACAACAACCATGCTCTATCCACATACACCCTCCCACTAGTTACCCAATTTGCGTCTTAACCCTTGCAGGGCCGCAGACTGATTCATCAGTCCAAAATTCCTGTACATTCTAATTCTGTCAGCAGCCTAAGGATTAAAGTACTATGCAACTTAAAACTTGGTGTACTCTAATGTGAGTTTATGCCACCATGATTTTTTTTTTTTACAGATATCTTGCCTTACACTGACAGCACGCTGCCACAGCTCGCCTCCTGGTTACCCCATAACCAAAATTAGTATATGCCGTTCATTGTTTTTCTTTGTTGGGAATTTATTACTTACATCTTGCATTTATTGTTCATGTACATGCACCCACTGTTGTAATTCTGGTTACACAGTAAGTGTCTGTTTCAATGTAACTAATCATTAATTACATGCAACAGGGTAATTACACTGTAGTTACATGTTTGTTGTATGGAACTACACTGCAATTGCAATTACAGTGTAGTTACACTGTAACTACAGTGTAGTTAAATGACACAAAGTGGAACCCTCATTTTACTTGTTGCTGTTTCACTCCCTGCTATATACCCTCCCCTTGGTTACTACTGGGAAGGAGCTCTGGCTCAGCAGTTTCCCAGGCACATTTTAAATAAATAAATAAACTAAACAAACAAAGGCTCAAAGGGAGAGGCAGTGGAATCTACTGATTTAGAGCATTAGCTTGGGGGCAGGGAGGTCAGGTCATAGGTTCGAACCACAACAGAGGAGATGCTCTCTGTGTGACCATGAGCAAGTTATTTAACTTCCCAGTGCGCCAGTCTACCCAGCTATGGAAATGGATAGACAAAGGGCCCCAACAGAAAAGAGATGTTACTTTTCAGCCAGGCTACCCTGAATAAATAAGTTGTACTGGGGGAAACAGTGGGTATTTCGCCCTTCTGCCCCTGTGCAGGCACAGAAACGAAAGCACTTAACCTGAGATACAGTAACACAGAACGCCCTGTAACAATGTGTGTTTAAAAACGTCTTTGCTGCACTGTTAGTCATTTCAAAACAAAGCGTGTTACATAAACACAGAAGCAGTCATTTTTACATTTTCATCACATTCACAGCTTAAAAACTACTACACACATTTTTTTGTCAAGCTAAATAAATTCTTACTTATTCATATGGACTAAAACATCTGAATTCCCGAAGGGTTTAGTCACAAGGCAGCAGAGATATTAATATGAAATAAATCTACTTTTTACCATAGTTCAACCCTAGCTACGTTTTCTGGACTGGTCAGCAAGGAAACTCAGATGAAAACTGTACCCTCCCCACCTAGAGCTGCACTTAATGCAGATTACTGAAAAATAAAACACACCCCACATGGTACTTTATTAGGCTTAAGTTGTTGGATTGTCATGTTGTCGATCCACTTTGCTTGGAGACATACAGCAAATGCATGAACACAGCAATGCGCAAAGTAGACTAGTCCATAAAAGCACGTGCAAACAAAATTCAGCCAGCAAACAAAACTCCGGACAGCCAATGGTGTTTTTAGCTGTTCAGAATTTGGTTTGCTTACAAAATAAATTTATTTTCACCTGCTTTTGTGGACTAGTCTAGTTAGCATGCCACTCTATTTGTGCATTTATGTGTGTCTCTCTCTCTCTCTTTCCATCTATGATGCACTTCAGCAGGCTGGCACCCAACACAGGCATGTAAACAACATGTGTTACCACATTCTCAGTCAAATCGTGAGGTTCAAGCTGTTGGCGGACTTGATCCCAGTACTGAATGCACACCCTCGTGCTTGCTCCTATCACTGCATGATAAGTTTGGCCATTTGTAGGATGGAGGACATAAGGGGGTAAGCAAATTTTTGGGACACCAAGTTCTGCACAGAAACACAATGTTGGCAGAAAAAGACCATTGGTTCATCTAGTCTGCCAGTGGTTCCCCATCAATCCCTGGAACCCAATTTTCATCCAGGGCACTGTCGGAACACACTGCACTTAGGATCCGAACAGCAAGTTTCAGTCCCAACACGGCCTTTAAAATGAACTAGCCTAACCAAGAAAGTGTGTGTGTGTGTTGGGGGGGTGAATTGTGCTGCCTACTCAGGTTTGGGCTATAGATAGGGCCAGTAAGTTGATGTTAGAATTGCACATTATTATGCCACCTCACTGTCACAATCTTAATGTAACCAGGACTCAAATTTGATGGTATTCCGCCTTGTTTTACAAACCAGTTTTTATGGCAAAATACCATTTTGATAATGCTGGTATTCTCACTGGAGTACCCTTCTCCCTTGCTGCCACTCTACAGTTTTATCTATAGCACAGCTCTTGGATAGGTGGAATACCAAGCCCAGAGAAATGATATAAAAAAACATGTTTTTGGTATTCCACCTATCAAAATCTTAAAACAGTTTTATAACGTCCCTAAAAAAATTCTGTCAGTCACTCATCTCCTTCTCACCTTGTCGTTGTTGGCGTATCGGAATCCTACGATGTACCCCTCTCCGCCCCAAAGCCCACTCTGAGACTCCCGTGGGTAGAATACAGGTATGGGGACATCCTGCACCCGCTTGCGCTGCCCTGTCTTGGGATTTAGTTTGTATTTGACCCCAAGGGGTTTCCAGTGAACGGGTGTGGGTTCCCGGGTCTCCTGCAGTGCTCGGAGGTAGTGAGCGGGTAAGCGGCTGTAGATCCCCTGCTTCAGCTTCAATGCTTCCCAGATCCGGGGAGGGTACTTGTGCAGAGGCATCTGTAAACAAAGCTGAAAAAAACAAAACAAAAAAAAAAAACATGAAACAGTGAAATTCTTTAAGTAACAAAAACTGAGCCAGTAGGAAAGCCTGATCACTAAAGGCAATACTTACCTTAATATTTATTTTATTATTCAAAATCATTGGTCTCCCCCTCCCCCCACTAGGAATTACAGATTTTGCATCAAACAGGCCTTTTGTACACTGCAAGGTAGAATACCAGAGAGACAGCAAGAAACCAAACTCTATGCCAAACATAGGGTGTAGTTCATTACCAAACTAACCAAAAAGGGAACGCAGGAAGGACCTGGGTAATTAAAGCAGCACTACTGTATTTGTTTGCAAAACGTTTCATCATACATTTGCTTAGCAAACATGTATTACCAACATCCTTAGATTGTTCCTCAGAGTGTTTTACTTTTCTGAAGACATTTTGGCTACTTCTGTAATTTAATGACTCACTTCCGCTGAGATTACCAGTTGAGTGTACATGCTAGATTCATAATGTGGATATATTAGGAAAGTGTTGCAAGAGATTTCCGTGGGAAAACTTCACAGCACTGTACCAAGGTATTTCACTTTTTCATTGCAGGCATAGCACAAGAGTAGGAACTTTTAAAAACTTCAATATTCAATATCTTGGTTCAGAAATGACAGAAAACAAAGAAATGGGCATCTTTATATTTTTGCCAGAAAAACATTACTGCTGGAAAAAAAAAAAAAAAACACACACACATACATACACACATATACATAATGAATGTATATGTGTAATATATATATGTATGTATGTATATATGTATGTGTACATCTATATGTATGGTGTCTCTGCTACCCTCCAAAAACTGCAGGACAAACATTTCCCCCTCACAACCAGGAGGACTGGGGGGCAGCAACCATTGGCTATCAAAGGAACTCCTGGCACAAATGAAAGACAGGGATCGTAAATGGAGAGCCTTTAAATCATCCCCTTCCCCACAGCTCTGGAATGCATACAGAAAACTGCACAATTCCTGCAAACAGGCAGCAAACTCCCTAATAGGGTTGTCACTGTATACCGTGGTGTCAGAAGTCACGGTATTGATACCGTGGACAATTTCTGATACCGCGATAACCGTGATTCACGGTATACTGAGGTATTGAGATCTTTCAACTAGTTTTTTTTGCATTTTTCAGGGACAACCTTCCCTTACATGCCAATTCTCCCTGATGCAAAAGTGTGAGGAGGCTTCTTTTTCATGCAAAAATTGACGTCCGCTGTCTGCTGCAGTGCTGTACAGATTAGTAGGATTAGGTTTAGGTGTCCTCATGTGTCCAATCCATAAGTGGACTGAAGATGTCGGTTGAGAGACCTTCAATAAAATTTAAGTCAGTCTTTTGACTTCTTCCTTCCATTTTTAATTTTCACTGTTCAGTTTCAGGACACAGTATTTTTTAATCGTCATTTAATTTGTGTGTGTCACACGGAGTGACACACAAGGCACAGAGGCCAAGTGAGTATTAAGCCACCAGTGGCATACAAGTAATAACTGCTTCCTTAATGGTAAATGGCGAGAACAGACCGTGCGCAACAGCACACAAAAGTCAGTGTGTTGTGTGAGTGCGACTGTATCACTCACACAATGCACACTAACTGTGCAGTACACACGAAGTGCAGCACACTGCTTGCACACAAAGCCACACTGTAAATGCACAATGTGCATCATTATTGTCCTTCCTCTGCTGTTCTTTTGGAACAGAAGCAAAAATAATGTACTGGTTTCAAAATGAGTGACATCCCTCCAAAAAAGCTGAACAACAAAACACGTTTGTTGAGGGTTACATCCCTCGAGACAATTCCACAGTGCCCGACACTACAGTGACAACAGCACCAGGTCACTGTAGTGTCGGCGCGGACCCCACCACTGCATTCGGTACTGCACCTCTCCCAAAACCACTCAAACTCGGAGCTGGTTATTTATGTAGCGGGGAGACGGGACATGCAGATGTCGACCAGTCGTCCTAAATCCATTTGTTGACTGGGCTTAAGCAATGGGCATGGAATGGGGGTGAGGGAGGGATCAGCAACAGTAACCAGGCCCAGCATCAAAATCTGTTATGTTATTTTGTTAACAGTAACACTGTAACATGTCGTCTGTCATGTCATGTAATGATCATCATGTTAAGTTTTCTTATCTTCATGGGTAACAGAACAAACTGTCTGTGGTTGGTTGTCGCTGTGTATACAGACTCAGACTGCAGACTGGTCAGCCATCTTATTCACGGGATCAGTGAGTTACAGATGAGACCGTAGTGATCATTCATTCACATCACTGTTAACTGTTGTGCTGCTGGTGCCGTGTCTTGAGTGGTCATGCATGTTCATGTTCATTTATTGTAAGTCTGAACTGTAGAGAGTAGACAGTCTGTCAGAGGGACAAAACCGTCAAGGTTAGTCAGAGAATGAGATACACACGGAGAACTTTTTCAGGTTCATTTTTTGTTGTTTAATGAAAACACAAAGATTGCCATAATACCAATGCCATTTGCGTTTGCAAATTGCAATTTTGCATTACACTTACACTCTGTGTTTTTAGTTTCAGTGATAAGAATTGACACGTCTATGTGTTCCTGCAATTTTCATTCCCAGTTGTTCTCCATCCCTCGCTCTATCTGATTCTGTGGCACAAAGTCATTGCTGCCCAGCACACCTGCAGTGTGGATAACAAATCTGATGCCCGCCAACACATGCCATATCCGGAGTGCACTCTGTTCACTAATCCAAATTCTCTCTGACATCTGCTGCTGTTGCTTCCTGACTCCGAGTCAGAGTCCTCCCTCCCTGTCCTAATGCGATTTGTGATATATTTCATACTTTGTACTGGCTATTCAGCTGAGCTAGCACATTTAGTAAAGTTGCTGTCTTGTCTCATCTGTCTGTTTGATGCACCCAGAGTCCCTCCAGTCCAGTTTCACAGTGGACCACCTCACGTCTCTCCTTCTGTCTGCTCGCTTGATGCCCCCACCAGAGTGGTCCCTAGGACAAAGTGAGTCCTACTCCTGACGAGTCCTCTCTGCCTGACTCATGTCATCTGTGTCACAAAACTTTGGTTGGCTGGCTCAGCTGAGCTCTTGCTCGACTGTGACTGGGGGCTACATAACACAAAACCAATAAGAGAAATTACTTTAATTGTGTAATTACCCTTAGCCTAGCTGCTAGCTTAATTACAGTCACTTGACTCAGCAGCCGCCAACCATGGCGCTAAGGATATATAGGCTAATTCCTTTAATGCTATACAAGACGCCAGTCCTCTTGAGTCGATCATTATATCATGAGACTTGACTCACGAGTCTGAGGTGGCGTTAAGATAACTTGAGTCATTGGGGGCTACCTAAAACAAAACCCAATGGAAAAAGTAATTTTAATTCATACATTTCTTAATTACTTAAATAGCTAGTAGCTTAAAAAGCAACAAAAACACAACAGAAACGAGTACCTGCCACTGCCAAGGCATTGAGGATATATAAGTGGATTCCTTTACTCTCAGACTTGACTCACGTCACAGTCACATGACTTGACTTGAGTTACAGTATAGCATGACTGGCCCAACCCAAGAAAGTCAAGTAAGCAACTCACATTGGCTCACCACCTCAGCTGGAGGCTACTGTAGCTAAATACTTATATTAAAAAAGGGAAAAAGCAGCCACCATGGCATTTGGGATATATAGGCGAATTCCTTTAAATGGCACCATCTCTCACAGTTGGCTTAGCTCAGCCGATTGGCTCTGGCTGTTGGCTTGGAGTTGGAGTCTCGGACACAGTGAGTGGTGAGTGCAGGCAGGAGTTGTGTTGTGGTGGTAGGGTACTACATTGAGAAAGTAAATATGAAGAACACAAATCTCTCCAAATTTATTTGCACTACTATTACTTTTACTAACTAACTTTAGGGACTGGGGAGCCCCAGGCTGTGAGGTGAGGATGGAGGAGGTATACTCAGCCTAGTCATAGCCAGACAGCAAGCCCTAATTTTCCAATCAGAACTGTTCTGATTCTAAGTAGTGCTCTTGCTGTGCCTGCTTTTAAAGCTAGTAGCACACTACCTCGGTGAAGTGCAACTCTGTCTGCATCTGCAACTCTAGTCTGCACGACCACCAGGAGTGGAGTGACTGACATTCCTTTCGTATTCCTCAACTCTCATCTTTAAATTATTGATAATTTAGCATAACAAAAATTTAAATTAAAACAACTTACTACTCGTACTCACTGTGCTATTTTTGTATAGTACTTTTGGTATTGGTAGCATTTTGTGCTGTAAGCTAAGAGTACAAGAAAACACTTTACTGTACTTATAACGGTATGTCACGTTCCAGACTGCAATGAAATGAAAATTTTATATAAATCTACTTAAAATGCTCGAAGTTCCATTCTCATCATCAGGTCAGGAGGAATCTGACTTGGTCGATAAAAAACATATTTCTCTTGCACATACTTGACTCATTTTTATTTTCTCTCATTAAATTAATTGTGTGTCATTTACTAGTATTTTAACTGCTTTTACGTGTAAAATTTGGTTAAAATTGCATGATTTTTGAATATTGTAGGTTTTCCCATTGGAATGCATTATACCGCGGTATCACGATAACTGCAGTATCACACACTGCTAAAATTTCATACCGTGACAACCCTACTCCCTAAAGTGTACATTTTACCATGCCAGCAACAAGCTTCCCTTAGTAATCCTCGTACTTTCTGGGCCTCCTTAGGGTCACTCCTATCCCCAAGGAAAACAGGCAAATCTCTCAACTCTCATCACCCTCAGGCCTTGTCTCAGATCCGGTTATGGCTGCCGATACCTTCAATAAAATGTTCAAGGACCTTTCCTCTTACCTCAGCAAGCTCCCCCCTCAGCCCCCCCCCCGACCTAAAGAAGCAACCAGACTGAGTCCCAGTGCTTTAAACGACACTCTGCTACTCCCTTTCTATTTGAGGACCATTGGGCAGAGAGTCACTACCAAGCTACTAAAGAGTTTACCAGCCAGAGGCAGCCCTGGCAGTGAAGGACTCTACCCCACTTTTCTCAAGATTATCTCCCCAGCCATTGTTAAACCACTTAACACTCATATTTAACCTGGCCCTCTCGTCGTTCACTGTGCCTGATGCATGGAAAGTTGCACACGTGGTACCCATTTTCAAGGCAGGTGATCCCTCTTCCCCAAATACTATACACCCATTTCACTCCTCCCCCACCTCAGCAAACTATTGGAAAAAATCGTCCACCATCAGCTACTGGAATATCTACAGAAATATAATCTCCTATGTCCCCTCCAGTATGGTTTCCCAGAAGCATCACAATACCTCCTCTGAGCTAGCCCTCTTCTCTGATCATGTTCTAACAAATATGGATAAGGGCAAGGCCACTGAAGCGGTGTTTGTGGACCTATCTAAGGCCTCTGACCTTGTCGACCACCATCTTCTCCATTCCATAGTACTTCAGTTTGGCTGCTCCCCCGATTCCAAGGACTGATTCCACAGTTCTCTCTCTCTGGCAAGTCTCAGGCTGTCCTAATAGGTAAAGACTTTTCTGCTACACTACCTCTCCATATGTGAGTCCCCCAGTGTTCCATACCTGGCCCGCTACTCTTTTCCGTGTTCGTCAATGCTCTCCCTGCTGACAGCCTAAACTGTCACATCCTTCTTTATGCAGACGACATAGTCCTCTATCACAGCGATAAGTCACTTGATTCCATCTCGTCCGCCCTCTCACGTAACTATGCCTCTGCACATCACTATTTCCTCTCCAGCAGGCTCCTAGTCGAAGAAAAAAAGGACAAAGGCTATGCTCTTTGGCGCAAACCTTTCCTTGCCAAGGTCATTAAAACCACTTCCTCCCTCCTGGTATGCATCCCTACAGGCCCCCCCCAACCCGAAAATGTCCCCTCTGTCAAGTACCTAGGTGTTAGTTACCCTTGACCCCTCCCTAACCTTCTCTGACCATGTAAACAACACTGTGTGGGAAATCCACCAAAAACTAGGTGCTGCTTACCGTATCAAGCAGTTTCTGTCCCCTGAAGCTCGTCTTGCTATTGCGCAAGGTAACCTATTGCCCCTTCTTGACTACTGCTTCCCTATCTATTCCTCTGTGTCCTCCACCCTACGTTCTCGACTAATCACAACTTACAACTCCATCTGTTGCTTTGTTCTTCAAGCCCTACTCCACCCACCATTGTTCACTCTTCCAGACCCTAGGGTGGCTCCCTCTGCAAGGTCGCTTTGAGTATGCTATGGGCTGTGTTGTGGACAATGCGCTCAGGTGCAACCAGATGTCCCCCTATTCCCCGTTGCTCACTTAAAAGACTGCCTCCAGGTACCTCAGGATATCCTCAGTCCCTCCCCTGAAGTACGTGTCTCTACTTTAATGGGTACTAAAGCTCACTCAGTCTCTGCCTCCACCCTATGGAACAGGCTACCGCTGTCTATTCGCTTATCCCCCTCCCACCTGTCCTTCAAAACTAACCGAAGAGCCTGGCTCCTATCTGAATCCACATTCAATTGTGTCCTAAACAAGCAGTGCCCACAATCCACCCCGTGGAGTGATTTCTTCCTTGTACGGAATAGTGGGAGCACCTCTCTATATCCTCTGCTTCTCACCCAAGTATTGTTAAGTATTCCTGTGTTCAGTCCTATCTTGACCTCCTAGCTGTCTCTGGTTTCCTTTCTCCTTGACCTGTAAGGTCTTATCAAGTCGGTCAAGTTAGTCTATCAGCTAGTTCAGGTGAAACGGACATTTTGCTTCCAATCATAAAAGTTACTGCTTGTTATTCTGTACCATTTATCCTTCTGTAACTGAGTTGTTACCACTGCCTCAGCTCAATTTTACATTGTACCTCTACTGACCTCATATTGAGGTTTTTCTACAGACATGCTTGACTCATGTTTTGACCTTTGTCTACTGCTCATCACTGTGTAACAGCTACTACTGTCTATATAAATTTATGGCTGTTGAACTATGTTGGTGCCACCTTGTGGCCCGGGCTGTGCCTGAAAATGGTCCACTGGATCAGCACACTTAACCGGTTAACGAAGACACAAATAAATAAATAAAAATACAATAGAAAATAAATACTGTGGCTTTAACTTTGCTATAAACGCACATTCCACTGGACTCTGAGCACTAAAACTCACAATTTTGCAAACACAAACATTTAATAAAAAGCACTAATCTTTAAGATTCAGTTCACAAAAAAATTATATATAATAATAATAATAATGGGGAGATTCAAATCAGATTTAAAACCCTCTGGCAGACAACCCTCTACCCCCAAAAAAACTAAGCATGTTCCACAACAGCAGGGTCACCACTTTTTAAAACCAGTTTCCCTTGAAGACTGTAACTGGGATTTGGGGACAGTCAGGACGCCAGCATCTGGGGAACGTAGGTGGCAGTGTGAGAGGTACTGGACAATGCGGTTGTGGAGGTAGCAGGTTCCCAGTCTGCTAAGAAAACCCGTAATGTGATATGTCACAATACCAGCAGCCAGTGTAGGGTTACTCTGAACCAGCAAGATGTGATTGGATGTTCCTGTGGACGTCAACATCCTGGAAGCTGCATTTTAAACTAGTTTGAAACTGCACTCCAGGAAAGTCCACATAAAAAGTGCATTAATCAAATTGTGAAATCACAAATGTGCGCACAGAAGTGACCAAGACATCCTCTTCCAGACATGGACTCAATCTGGTCACATATCGGGGGTGAAAAAGCTGCTCCTGACTACTGCTGTCACCACAGACTCCAGGGATAGCCTGCAGTTAAATGTGGCCACTAGATTTTTGGTCACATCCACAACTCTCAACAGCACAACATATAAAGTGCTTGTACTGCTGATCTTAGCTGAAAGAAAGACTGAAGCCAATCATTTGTTTTGAACATACTGAGCCCCAGCCAACTTGCAGCCAACCGATCTCTTATCACAGGCTAGCATCCTTACACAGAAGAAGACTTTATTCACTTAAAGTTGGAAGGGACTATAGGCCCAGCATGCTACACTCCCTGCTTTATAAGCAGGAAAAGTAATATCCTGCACAAACATTATTTTATTTAGCTTTATTGACCAGGTAAGCACACAAGACAAACATGCCTGTTTTCAGGTATGACCTGGCAGGTTACAAAGCTATACAGACAGTGCAAAAACAAAGAGGAGGCAGCAACATAAAACAAAAAAGTAACAATGGATAAGGAACACAGCACGGTTAAACAATATATACATAAATTACAATCTTACACATAGCTAATTTATAAGCCTTTCCACACTTAGGAGTCCCACACCCACTGTACCATGTGACCTTACTTCAAGGGTATCTCTTGCAGCAGGTCACACCTATGAAACTATAGCCACCAGGCACTAGGACCACACAGAAACTTTTCTAGCAAGCAGTCTACCAGGGAGCTGCCCACTCCAACGTCATATACCATCACCCTATGGCCCCTGCATCCTTCTTAATTCTCTTCCTGCCATCAACCATTGCACGTCGGTCTTCACAGTGATCTGTCCACTCCAGTCGACTGCCATTTCATCATTTTTCATCAAAACTCTTTTTAAAACATTTTTTCTTTCACTCACTAGTGTCCATCACTTTAGCGCTAAAGTGATTTTCCCGCTCCATTTATGCCAAGCTGTCTCCGGGAATCTTTTCAAGAAGTGTGCCTACAGGAAGAAGATCCCAGAGAAGGATGACCATGAGGCCTGCATCCGCTGCCTAGGCCCAGAACACAACACCTAGGCTTGCATGATCTGCTGCGACTTCAACCAGGCTACCAGGTGGCGCCAAGAGCAGACCTTGGAAACTTTCCCGCTACAGCAGCAGGTCGCCAAACTAGAGAAGGAGCTTCAGGCCAGAAGTTCTTCCACTTCCCCTGCAATATCCTCAGGCTTGCAGCCTTCCAAGGCCCAGAATTAGTCGGTGAGGAAGCATAAACACCGGGACAGGACCCGCCTTCCTCGTGGTCACCGCTTCAGGCGTCAACTGCGATGGGGCCATCCTAGTCATCGGGAGTGGCCTCTTCTGCCTCACATCCCTTTCTCCTGCAGGCTACCACTGGCAGATCACCATCAATATTTTGGTGGCGTGTGTCAGTTCCAAGAGCTCTAGTGCCCCACTGACTTCCCAGCCCCTGCTGTTCAGGACCCTGTTTTGGTGGCACTCAGTCAGGTGGTTTGACTGGCTCATTGACAGACTCTGCATTGTGGTCACCACCAGCCTTGGCCATTTCTTTCCACTGTCTCGGTCCGGGACCCTTACCCTCTCCAGAGTCGCCCCAGCATAAGCCCCAGCTGCCATCGCCTCTCAGACACGACTCCATGCTGGGAGACCCCACCCCACAGGCCTTGGCCTGTTCGGTTGCTCCCTCCCCAATGCCACCCCCAGTCTTCCCTCCAAGAAACGCCGATGGACCAGACACCGATAGTGGAGGACTTTCATGTTATGCATCACACCTTGTGGGACTTCATGCAAGCTAGACTTGCCCCTCCCCACAGTGGCTCTCTCTGCACCCATCCTCCAGTGGGCCGCTGCATGAGCCTCTCAGGGACCCTGGGCCCTCACTCCCCCATCAGGAGCTGGGGAACGAGAGAGCCCTGACCTCATCCTTCCAGATGACTTGGGACAACGGAGGTGACAATGGGGATGCCACTCCCTCCCACTCTTCCACTGTCTTGTCTGACGGTGAGGAGACCACAAAGTACATCCCACAGTCTTTAATTATATTGCACAGAGGGATGACTCACCAACTAGTTGGCTGGGAAGTATAGTTTTCCCAAAATATAAAAAGGGAGATTCCCGTGATCCGGCTATGTATAGACCTATGAGTTTAATTGATGCATTGCAAAAACTTTTTTCCTATATTATTTTACAAAGATGTTTGACATGGTTGGAAAACAGTCAACTATTGAGTATCAAAACGGTTTTAGAGCAGGACATTCAACCACACAGCACTGCTCTGTAATGTTGCATTTAATATGGAAATATGTAAGAATCAAAAGGCAAAAACTCTTGTTGCTTTGTTGATTTTTCTTCCACTTTGATTGCATTAGTCATAAACTATTGTGGAAGAAACTGGAACTTTTGGGCTTAGATCCTAATCTGTTAAATGTCGTTAATGCTTACATTCACATACTTGAATTATGGTACAATATGATCTTGGAATGTCAACTACTTCCCCAGTATTTACTAATCGTGGGGTATGGCAGGGATGCCTACTGGTGCCCTCTATTTAATATCTATATAAATGTGATACTGCAAGAACTAGAATTCCGATTTTCATTCTCCAGCACTTAAAATAAAAAGATATCATGCTTGGCTTATGCCGATGATATTATATTATTCTCAACTTCATATATCAAACATCAACAAAGGGAGGATAAAGGGAAGTAAGGGGAGGTGGGGCAGCTGCTGAACAGGGAGCTAGCTGCATTCATGAGCAGCC
>CM057450.1:586485526-586830526 GCA_016271365.2 Neoceratodus forsteri
CACAACAACATCGTGATGTTGCTACTGCAGTACTAGCGACATCACTACTGCAGCACAACATCGAACACATTCTCATGCTAAAGTGTTCTCAAGCTGCAGCTGCCTTTGTTAGTGCTCTCAAACATTAGTTTCTCTCAGTCTGTGACAGCGCTAACAAAATACAAAACTACAGCAGCCATGGGTCAGCCAACCACCGCCTCAGAACGTTAAAGTTTAATGTAGCACAAACAGACTCAAACTCTTCAAAATACAGTTACACTAATTCCTGAAAATGTTTTGAAGTTCTTATTGTTTTTCATGCATTTAGAACTAAATGTGTTGTTTCTTTTCTCTGCAGTTCTGCGTACTTTCAGCTGCTCCCGTTGTTTAGTAACGTAACTAAACTACTTGTGGAATCCTTAAAAATCAGTCGCCTTAATCAAATGCTTATTTCTTCTGTTGTTTTATATGGGTTTTTCTGGTATGCCTTGTCTACACACTATAAAAGATTGTGTATGAGCAGTCATACACAGACAAGGCTGGGGTTTGAATTTCGAGGTTTCCATGGTAACAGGGAACCACTCGAACTACGCTCTCGAGGTCTTCTGTTATCAAGGAAACCTCTCGATTCAAACCCAGCCTTGTTGTGTATCAATCCTCTATGCTGTGAATTGGGTTTTTGTTTCTCTGATGATCCCTAGCAGTCTGTTGATCCCTAGCATTCTGTTACCTGTATCTGTAGCAAGTTTTTTAATTTTTTTTTTTAGTTTCCTCTGCAACTCTTATGGCCCCTGGGGACAGCCATTCAGGCTTCTTTTATTGTCCGTCATCAACTGGAATTTTCCCAGAGTGCCTCTGGGAATGATGTGACTTGGACCTTGCATTAGAACAAACAGCCCAGGATCCTAATTATAATCTTGTCACACCATCTAACTGCAACTGCTTGTTTAAGTTAACTGCTTTGAAAAAAGTGTTTGCTCTCCCTCCTCAGCCAAAGTCAGAGTTTTGTAAGCCACAGCTGTTGTTATTCTGGTTGTGTGGTAATTTTCTTTGTAAAGTGCTGTCACTGGGTGATAATAAAGTCAATACACATTTGAAGGACTTTAGGTCTAATTCACTTGCAAGGCTATGCCTGTAGTTCGATGGGCAGAGCAACAAACCACTCCCCCATCAGGCCTTAAAAGGCTGCTCCTCCTGGCTAGTCCAGGATCATTTTCCTTCATTGTGCTGGAGGCTTTGTCGACCGTTCCCTCGCCTGCTTCCCGAGTTCCCTCTCCTTTCACTACTGCTTGCTGCCTGGTTATGCTGGGTCCCTTCCTGCTCTCTTTTCCCCTCACCTCCTGCTCCTTCTCTTGCAGGTTTATCCTCCTTTTCTTTACTTCCCTGTCTGTTCATTCCCTGCCCAGCCCACCCCCACCATTCTCATCCTTCCTTGGTTGTCCCCACCCCACCTTTCAGTCTTCCCTCCTCCCTGTACCTCATTCATCCACTTTTCATCCTGTATTAGCTTGGCCTTTCTATTCTGCCTCCAGCCACCACTCAGTCTTCAACTGGCCTGGCATGGCACTGGCACTCTGGGTGTGTGTCACCCACCCAGCTCCGCTCCTCAGTGCTCCCTTTTCTGTCACCACCCCAATTGATCCCATTCTCCCTCTGGTTCTCGCTCCTCCTGTGCCCCTTGTGTTTCCACTGATTTCATGCCTCACTAGCCATCTCAGGTTGGGCTCTCCAAGCCTCACTTAACCGGGGACTCCTTCTCTGGTATTACAGATTCCGTCATTGTCATGTGCCACCTTGCCGGGCGTGGGATGTCCCTCCATCCTCTCCTCCACCTGTGTCCCTCATTCCATCTGAAGGGTGTGTCACCCCCTGCCACGCCCGCCATTCAGCTCCACTCCACCACACTGGAGGCCCTGCATTGGGATGTGGGCTGTGGTCTGTGTTGCACTCCTGTGGTTGCTACTTACAATCTCCTTCTCCAGACCCACATTGGGATCTACTTCACTCTGTCCAACCTGTGTGTAGGTCTACTCATTCTCCTAGACTATCCAAGCATACCCCTCATGAGTCTCATTCTACCTCAACTTGACCTGCTCTCCACCCAGAGATGTGCCTTCCATGTCCATTGCTCAATGGTTTGGGGCTAGCCTGTAGCCAACAGTCTCATTCTGCACCCACAAAGTCTGCATCTGGAGCATGTGAAGTTCGGAGCGGGGTCCTTCTCCCTGACCCATAGTGAGAATGTCTTCGCTCTGGGTGTACCTTCAGTCGTCCCTCATTTTGGCGACACCTCTGGATGTAGAATTTATGACTTCCAGCTGTGAGGTGTGGGGCTCTCATCAGCGGGGCCCCTTTAGCTGCCTGAGTGGGTTCGGAGGCACCCTCTATACTGTTCTCCATCTGACCGCCTCTGGTTCACCTGGTCTGTTTCACAGGCTTGTATAGGCCAGCTGAGTACCTCAGCGGTCATTTCTCTCCTCCTTTTTTTTTTTGCATCTAGTTGCAGAGACATTGTTTGCAACCCAACAGCATTCCTGTTAGAAGGTCAGAGTGAGAGCTTCTTCCAAATTGGAATCTTTTCCTCTTCCCTCGATCGCGACTCTAAATTGCAGTAGCTGAGTTATCACTAACCAAAACATCCTTCAGCCTGTAGGGAAGGCGACCTAGATCTTAGATCCCCAGAGGTTTTCTCCTCAAAGGTTTTTTTTTCTCTCCTCTGTGCCGATGGTCATAATATTAGATAGGGTTAGTGCCTTCCTAGGTTCCATAGTTAGGTTCCACTGTTGGATGGAGTCAGATGGTTATTCCCTCTTCCCTTAGGAAGTCCCTTCCTTCTGCATCGTGTCCGCATCCATTCCACTAAATATTTCTCGTCATCTCCCATTTATCTCCTGTTCTAGCCATCTGCATATATCAACATCCATTCCCGTCCTCAATATCATTCTGACTCCTTGCCTTCTTTGATGTTCGACACCCTTTTGGGCATTTTTTGGGGGCTTCTTCCTCAGCTACCTTTAGCCAAGGGAATCATTCCCATGGCACCTATGTAGTGGAACCCTCCTCCAGGGTTCCTCACCATCACACCCCTATAGGGTGCTATATCCCACGGATAGAGAGGTGAACAGCCACAATGTATCTAAATCACACAAGCAAATATCATACCAAGTTGTGTAAGCACATCAAAATCATTCCCAGAGGCATTGTGAGAAAATTCCAACAGATCCAAGGCAATAAAAGATGTCTGAATGGCTAACCCCAGGGGCCATAAAACTGGCAGGGAAAAGTATTAAACTTCTTTGTCACAAACACATGGAACACAATACCTGGGACCATTGGAAAAACCAAAACTCAATGCACAACATGTGTTTTTATAATTTTTACATGTAGTTTTCCTTTAAGGGATCACTCACTATGTTTACACTCACTAACCCTGCCTCCCCTTCCACAACCTGAAATAGGAAGTTCACACAAGAGTCAGTTCCTTTTTCATTGCGGTTGCTTATATGATAATTTTTCACAAGTCTGCTCCAGTTTGTTTGGTATTTTTAAAAAATGTAATGAAAATATTTTCTAAAATTTTTTGGTAGCCTTTTAGCTAGTTTCACTAGCCACTGCTCCACTCTGGCTTGGAAACAGATCTGAGCAATGGCCAGAGTTGGGTATGGATGCAGAGTTTGAACCTACATTCCAAATTCTAAAATTTGCATAGGTTCTATCTCCAGGGTATCATTCTCGACCGAGATGACTGCATAAAGCTGGCAGTAACAAAACACGAGCGTGATCTTGGGGTGATCATTGCAGATGACCTGAAGGTTGGCAAGCAATGTGAAAAGGTGGCACAAAAGGCCAGAGGCATCTTGGGTTGCATAGGGAAGGGCATAACCAGTAGAAAAAGTGAGGTGATTGTCACCGTTCAGGTCCCTGGTGAGGCCTCACCTTGAGTACTGTGTCCAATTCTGGAGGCCTCACCTTAGGAAAGACATAGAAAGTCTAGTGACTATACAAAGAAGGGCAACAAAGATGGTGCAGGTCTGCATCATGAGCCATACGATGCAAGGCTAAAACAGCTCAACATGTACTCACTAGAATAAAGAAGGGAAAGGGGGGACATGATAGAGACATATAAATATCTGAAGAGTATCAGCAAGGTACAGGCACAGGATCACATTCAGATAAACAACTGCACCCAGACCAGAGGTCATGACATGCACCTAAAGGGGAGCAGGCTCAGGAGCAACACAAGGAAGTTCTTCTTTTCAGAAAGTGTGGTGGAGCCTTGGAATGGCCTACCCCCACATGTGGTGTGGTCAAAGGCAGTCAGAGAATTGGGAGGGTCAGTATACATGGGCAGACTACATGGTCTACATGGATCCCATCTGCCTACACATTCTATGTTTCTATGTTTCTTAACATAGTGAGTGATCCCTTAAGAAGAAACAACATTACTATGGTGAGTTATTTTTTTCTTCATCACTATGGGAGTCCTGTTGTTAGAATAAAATTTACTCATCATAATAATATTTCTTCAAAGGTGTCCAATAGTGATTTTTAAAATCCTGTCCTTATCTCCCCTTCTAGAACCTAAGAAATAAGGGTGCTGCTAAGGCTCATTTGTTAGTTGGTTTTTAATTGCTTCAGCATTTTGTTGTTCTAGAACTTTTATATTTGTCACAAATGTCAAATAAAAATTGTAATGTGGTATGTTTTGTACATTTGTTTGGTCTGCTATTATTTTGTAATTTGAAAATGGGTTGCAGAAACCCAGCTTCATGATTGGCTGTCAGTACCCAGGACCCGGGCATGTATCAGGCAACATAGACCGGTAAATAATTAATCCCTATGTCTACCTGCCTCTTTATCCAAAAAATTAGAGGTCAAACAGAATGCTCAAGTTTCAAAATGCAAAACACTGCTATGTTTTCTCTTGCTAGGAAGACAGCCTCTGCCCCCTGTCTCAGTTCAGTAAACTGTTCAGTTCAGGCAGTTTCATACAGTCATTTAAAAAAAAAACACAATTACAAAATTTAAAATGAGCACTACTGCACTACAAGTCTCTCACCTTAGCCACTCAGCCATTAGGATCAGAAGCGCCAACAGCTGCACACACTCACAATCACACGAGAGGGGTGTTCACTGCCAACTGTGCCAAGCTCACTGCCATCTGGAGCACTCACTTACTGACCAGCAAAAAAAAAAATACCTGTAAACTCCAGCAAACCTAGTTTCTGCAGCATACTCCAAACCACAAGGGAGGGGGGGTTGACAAAAATGACAATGGGAGCATGATAACTGTTCAGAAAAAAGAATATGAAACATACCAGCACCCAATTTTTCACTTTTTTATTTTAAATATTGTACTCCTAAGTGGTGTTATGGGCTATACTCACAGTCCCAGGGACTATAAGGCCCTCCTCATGTGGTGTCAGGCCTCATTATGCCCCTAGGTGGGTGGGTATAGCCCAGTACTGCCCACTGTGTTGGGTATTATTATTTACATAGTGGTAGGGTGCCTAGGTAGGTGGTCACTGCTCCCTTTCCTGTTCAGCATGACTCTAGCCAGTACAGGAAGCACTGCACACAGCATAGTTTGAACTGGATTCTATTCTAGTTCTAAGTTATAAAATCTCTGGGGCAACATGTAAGACTGGAGAATATGCAAATGATAAGATTCACTATTGAAACCCTTAGAAGAAACTTCATTACTACAGTCAGTAATTTTTCTTCCCTTCTACAGTACTCACTGGCATGAGCAGCCACACATGAAGGGCCACACATGAGGTGCAGGGACTGGGTTCACTAACAGAGCGGCAAGCCTCAAAACCAACAGGAGCAATTAAACTAAGTGCACAGCTGCAGCCTGGTAAATGATTGTGTGACAATCTCAGATAGCAAACACTCACTTCAGTTTAAATGTTTAAAGGTAAATACCAGATGGAGATCATCCCAGAGGGTCAAATGTCTGTTTTTACTTCCAAGAAAGCAGGTGCCAAACAGGAACATCTGATCCTCCTTAATTAAGATAACATGTGACAGTAGAGCATGTAACATAAAGTGTAGAGACAACCACAAGACCGGAGCTTTGACAAGGGCAGAGATATGAGATGCCCAGCAAAGCAGATTCTGGGGCTGACACTCAGCTATAATTAGTGACAACAGGGATAAAATCCCACTTGTTCAAAACAGCCACACTGAAAATAAAGGAATAAATAAAAGTAGGGAGGAAGAGGGAGATGGGCGGCTCAACAGGTGAAAAGATAGGTGGGGGGAGGCAAGAGGAAGCAAGGATAGGAAAAACAAGAAGGAATGGGGAGGGAAAAGAACAAGAAATCAAAGTGCACTGCAACAGGGACTGTGAATAGATTTTAAGGTGGTAGGAAATGTTTCTTTTATATCTCTAGGTGCCATCCAGTTTTCCTTTTATTGTCTATCCAATATTCTGATATGTTTTGCTTTTTTTCTGTAAAATTAATAGTCTAACTTTCTGACTTTGTAACTACCCTGAATGCCTCTTTCCTCAGCAGTTGATGCTCTCTTTTTTTCACACTGCCTAACATTCTATGACCTTAGTAACACCATTCCAGGCCATTCAGATGAATAGCATGGAATGGTGTAACTGATGTCACAGAATCTCTGAGAAATATGAAAAAAAGAGCACTAGCTGCTGAGGAGAGTGGAAATCTGTGTGCATCTGAGGGCACCCCAAAGCTAGATCATTTAACAACAAGCATGTGTCAATGCCGAATGTTTGCTTGCTGGTATTAGCACTGGAAGTACAGGAGTTAGAGAGATGCAGAATAGGAATGGCAGTGAAGTATTGAAGTGGCACCAACCCCACCCCCACCCTGCAGAGATGGACAGGTATTGGGGTGTGCCTTTGGGTCATCGCCCATAATGCTCATGCCATTTCACCTCTCCCTACCCTGCAGACACTGACAAGTGCTGAGGTGTGCCTTGGGATGTTTGGCTTTACTGTCACCCCATTCCATAACAAAATACGCTGAAATGGGTGCAGTATAGGAGAATGGGGTGAACTTTGGGGCCGAAGAGTCCAAGGCACACCTCGATGCCTGTCACTGGCTGCAGGGTGGAGGTGGGGGTGGAATGGCGTGAGCATTACTGTCAACAATCATAAGTCACACCCCTGACACCTGTCAGTCCCTACAAGACAGGGCGCTATGGTTGGAAACACTAACGCCCTGAGCAATTCTTGGTATTTTCACTCCAAGTTTTCAACAAAGGCTTTTTGTGACCCCACCGCAAGAACAGTGACGCTATCAGTTCGTTAGCCAAAAGGTGATTTTGCACAGGGACTGTGCCATTTGGCGCCACAGGTGCAAAAACACATTTCAAACAGGATGTAAAAAATGACAGCTGTACTGCTCATGAAGAGGTGTAAAATAATAGTAATGTTGAAAACCTGGAGTGAAAATATAAAAAAAATTGGTAAAGTCACAAGCATGCATAGAAACTGTACAACACACACTCGTAATGCAATTATTTGGGGGGATTGTTTACACCAGATTTTCAACAAAGACATTTTGGGACCTCTTCTCATGAACATTGGCACTGTGATTTTCTTAATCTGTCCCGAACGTTGATTTTGCACAGCGAACTCGACCATTGTGCGCCAGATGTGCGAAACCACATTTCAGACAGGATGTGAAAAATGACAGCTGTACTGTTCATAAGGAGGTGCAAAATGGCAGTGTTGAAAATCTGGACTGAAAATATTAAAAAATTTAAAGTTACGAAAAGCGGAACGGTGCATGATGCACGCTGCACATAGCGTCATTTTTGTGGAATTTTTGTCACCAAATTTTCAACATAGACATTTTGGGATTCCTCCCGCACATGAACACTGTCACTGTAATTGTCTTAATCTGTCCCGAACATTGATTTCCCACAGCGACTTTGCCATTGTGAGCCGGATGTGCGAAAACACATTTAAGGCAAGATGTGAAAAATGACAGCTGTACTGTTCATAAGAAGGTGTGAAAAAATGGTAATGTTGAAAATCTGGAAGCGAAAATATTAAAAATTCCTCAAGGTTATGAGCTATGTGGAAAACTTAATGCATGCTAATAACACAATCATTTTAGCGCGAATCAGTCCTTAAAAGGTGATTTCGCACAGTGACCGCGAAATCACCTTTCAGGACCGGATAACGACATGACAGTGACTGAATTTATGAGGTGGGGTCCCAAGAACCTCATGTTGAAAATTTGGTGCCAAAAGTCACAAAAATGGCTGAGATATCCATCTAAGTTGAAACCCCCCCATTTATGTCATTATACAGCTTACCGGCATTTCTTCAGTTCATGGTCAGCTTTAAAGAGTGCAGACGTGTTCTCGCTCCACCGAAGATCGCCGTGCCAGGCTCTGGAGGTAAGTATGGGGAGAGGGGGGTGTTGGGTGTGCAGAGGCTGGGTGCGGGTTGGGGGAAGGGGCCACCGCAGACAACGAGGGACTGTTTTTTCTTTTACAGGTAAAAAAAATAAAAAACACATTGCGAGAAGGTTTTCTTACTTACAGGGACATTTGGCACGCTGAGGTGGGCTCCCAGCATGCCACCCGGGTGTTTTTTTTTAAGGGGACTGGAGCCGATGGGGATTGGGCATCCCACTGGCAAATAAGAAAACTTGACCAGCTAGAGGGTGAGCCAAGGAACGAGGGAGCAGGGAAGACAGCAACAGAGGGAGAAAGTGGGAGGGACTTTTTTGTAGCCAGAGGGTGAGTTGGGAAACGAGGGAGCGGGGAGGACAGCACCAGAGAGAGGAAGCGGGAGGGATTACTTTGCAGCCAGAGGGTGAGCCAGAGACCGAGGGAGTGGGGAGGACAGCGGGAAGGATTTCTTTGGCAGCAACGTGCAGGAGGGCCGGAGAAATTACGTGATGTCAATATGCTAAATACACACATGTTATCACTGCTGATTGCATTGGTGGTTTTCTTTGAATTGAAGACCATTGCAGCCGAACTGCTGTCATAGGCAGCTCGCGCATCCATTGGTGTGGTACTGTCGTGACTGCTAAACAGCCCTGCATTGGACAGGAGGGTCACACACCTCCAAAAAGTCATACGGTCACAATTTGTTTCTAGCAAACATAAAAATTGGTCACAGCATATCAGAATATGTAACTGGCATGGAAAGGAAAATGGTATGGCAGTTAACTATGTAAAAATAATTTCTTATTATCTTTAAAGCAATACAGAAAAGGACAGAGATTAATACTCCTAGTTGTAGTCACATATACGCCAATTTTTTGTTGTATTAGTGCCACCTAAAAAAGCATCAGCCACTGATGTTTCATGGAACTTATCCCCTTTATCGAGGTGCCGTGGTCACCACTGAGTCACTCCTTTCACTCTTGCTCCATGAGGTTTAAATCCTTTGCAGGTAAAACGGGTTTGCCTGCTTGGCATCATTACACAGTAGTGTGCTGTGCACACTGTCAGGGTATAACCTTTAAATATAGTAAACTCTTTTGAGGAAGCCACAGCTATCCACTACCTTCCAGTGAAGTGATTCAACTAGAGAGTGGTGGGCAACTGTAGCAGTATGTGCAAAATTACACATTTTTATAACATTCCTGCCATGAACTGCTTGTATAGAGAGACTGCTACTTAAAAGTGCATTATCCAAACACTTACTTTCCAGATATTCATATCTAAAGAGAAAAGGCAGTAGCCAACCCACCAGCACAGTAGTAGTGCTACCGCTTGCAATGCCGACAACCCAGGTTTAGGAACGGGCCTAGGACATCGGGGGCCAGCCGGTGGAGGCAGGTTGAGCATTTCCTCAGAACGTTCTTCACCCTGAGGGAGGGAGTACTGTGTCTCTGGTGCAGTACCACCAACTGGGTGACCACAGATGGTGGTGCAACCAGAATCCAGGATCAGGGAGGCTGGATGTCAGCATGGGTGCATATGTGTGAACACACATGCTGCATGCATCACATCACAGGGTCCAGGAAAAGAACAGGAAAAACACCCCGGACTGATGCAGGATGACGCCCACCTCACATTGAAGGCCCTGCACCGCAGACTGTGGCACTCTCCGAACACCACACTCTGTCTCCTGCAGGCATTGGGTCCCCCCAGTGGACCCACCCTGGGGGGGGCAAACCAGGGAGGAAAACAAGAGAGATACGTCACGGAGAAGGCAGGTGACAGGGCTGGGTGCAAGGTTGGGCCGCTGGGGGCTGGTGAGATCGTAGAAGGAAAAAGTATACTAATTTAAAAAAAAAGAAAGAAAAGGCAGAAAGAGAACATAAACTAGAAGAGGGAGGAGAACAGGATCTTAGCAAACTAGAATACAGAAAGATCTGAAAGTGATGTAAAATCAAGGCCATGGTCAAGTTGAAAGAATAAATAATAAGAGAAATCTGATTTATGCGATAGGTGTGGATACAAAATCCATGACATAAATGCTGATATTTGAGCTACTGTGTATATAAATTTAATATATAAAATGGGCATCGAGCTTTCTGTGTCCTGATAGGCTGAGAGGTACCTCTAGCGGTGTCCTTCTCAGGACATAATGTGCCAACCAGCACCTCTTCAGCCAGTCAGGATTCAGAACACCAGATATCACTGTGCCAACCACCAAACTCTCCGTTTTTAAATTGGAGCTCGTTTGCCGTCACCAACCTGCAGCCCCCCCAACACACACATACATGCACATGCAGCCAAGTACACTGCTCCATTTTCGGACCCAGTTCATTCTGCTAATAAAACAAAAACAAAAGTAACCAAACTCACCAGTACTCTGGTGGACATCTGGACCACTGATCCACACCACAGCTTTCCCGCAGACTGCCGTTTGAGCAGCTCTGATCCCCACTCTGTTCCGTCGATCCCCCTCCCTGCACCTCTTATCTGTTCACCCCTGCCTTTGTCAGTCCTTTGATCCTGACCAAAAGAATCAATACCTTGGCTACAATGGCAACACAGAGCAACAGTTTCAAAACCGTGAACCTGGAAACGGCTCTGTATGGTGGCCAGCATGAGACACGCTTGCTCAGAGTCAACCGGACATCAATTTAAAAAGAAAGCCCAAATGAAAGTAAAAGTTGCAAACATTTACCGTGCTAATATTATGAACCTTTCCTTCTGCTGGTTCTAAAGGAGGCAGGCTGCCACACTACTAAACACTGTGTACCCATGGGGTTCGGGGAAGAGTGGACAGGACTGACGGGGTATCTTAAGAGCCTTAAATGTGAAAGGGGGTGAGCCTGTTTGGCTTTCAGGTGGGGGATTAAAAGTGTGTGGAGAGGGGAGAACACAACCTTACCAATATGTATTGGTGTATGGGGGGAGCACCATTCACTGGCATCACACAGTACATAAAGTGCCTAAATAGGGGGACTATTTTACTACTTCAGTATTAAAACCTTGAGACGATGGAAGGTTTGATACCTTTTTCATCTCCTGTTTTCCAAGAACCAGTACGGCTAGAATCTCTTTTTACAAAGTATTAAAACCTTAAAATTTAAAAATATTTTGTGATGTTTTTCATTCTTTGTTTTTTCTTAAATAGTTACTCGGGGGGCCCATTTTATAAGTGCAATAACACACTACAAGGTGTGGGTTCTGTCCTGATAACAGCACACCCAGGTGCATAAGGCACATGGTGCAAGCACCTCGCACCTCATAACGCACCTGGGCGTGCTCTTATCAGGGCATAATCCACACCTCGTTGCATGATATTGCTTGCTTATGCACACAGTAGGCATATACTCAGCATTTATGTACATAGTAGACACATCATGATGTGTTTACTTACATAAAAGACATGTCATAATGACGTGTCTCTCCCCCCATCCAGCCGGCCAGTCCAACTTACAACAGCATTTAGTTTCAGTTTTACTTACTTCTTCCAACAGCATCTCTATCACCATTAATTATGTAGTTGACATAGTTACTCCCCTTTCAGGACAACTCCTCACAAGAAAAACATAAACTCGGCACATATTTTAACAAGTGTATTTTTTTTTTCTCTTTACACTTTATTACTGCTTCCAATGCTAAGATGTTCCAGCTCTGCTCGCTTGCACCACTCTCGCTTCCTTTAGCAACACTGCATCTAGTCATGGAAACATAGAAACATAGGGCCCGATTCTACAAGGTTGCTGCAAGTCACCGCCAAAGGCTACTTGCACCAAACTCAGTTGCGGCAAGGACCCTGCACCCAATTCTGCAACGACATTCCTGCAGGTACACGCAACAAAGGGCGTACTTGCAGGGTATGTTGCAAGCCACAGCCCTGGATGTGTAGGGTGCAAGTGCCCCTCCTTGCCACGATCCCCAGGCCCCACAGGACATGCCAATGCCCCCAATACCCAGTACCATCACAATAGCCCGCAACCCCCGATCCTGCAGAGTATGCCCCACAGGGCTGGAATGTGCCCCCGACCCCCGCTCCTGCCATATATACACCGCAGGGCTAGAAGGTGCCCCCGACCCTGTCCCTGCTACCTATACCCTGCAGGGCTTTCCTGCACCCAGAACCCCCGCAAGTTGTGGTCCCCCACCTGACCTGATACCCGCAGTGCCTACAGCTCAACAACTCCCTGGTAGTCTAGTGGCCCCCCACCCTCTCTCCCAGCAGTGCCAGTGCCAGTCCACCCACCACTCCCTGACCCATAATCAGTTTCAGATTATAATAGCCCACTCTCAACACCACGGCCAGCTGCCAACTGATCTCCATCTGAGCGTGTACTGTATATAGTACGCTTTCAATGAATAAACTGTCATTCATATTGAGCGTGTACATATACAGTACACGCTAGATGATCAGTCAGCGGCTGGCCATGGTGATGAGAGGTGGCTGTGCCAGTCGGGCTGGGTGGGGGTACTGGTGATCTGGCACTGCTGGGTGGGGGTGGAGGACTACTAGACTACTAGGGATAATGGGGGCTTTTACATACATGTACAGTGTGCGACAGTGCCAGGACATGGTTTTGGGGGATCGGGCTTGTGGGGGGGGCTGTTACTGAACACAGGAATCAGGACTTGAGGGGTAGTCTGATAGCCCTGAGGCACCTTTGTGTATGCACATTGGGGGACTGGGGGCAGAGGGGTCCGATAGCCCCACAGTGCTTTACAGGCTTAGGAACTGGGGCTGGGGGGAACCATGAACAGCCCTGCAGGGCTAATGTACATGTACTGGGTTTTACATACATACATACATAGATACATAGACAGTGTCGGCAGATAAGGGCCTATGGCCCACCCAGTCTGCCCATTTAAGTTTGTAAGTTCAGTTTATGTTTTCCAGGAAGTCTGTTGCCCCTTACCCCTGACCTCCAGAATTCCTTTATGTCTATCCCATGCATTCTTAAAACCCGTGATTGTTTCAGCCCCCACCACTTCCTCTGGCAGGGTGTTCCACTTGTCCACCATCTGTTCTGTGAAGAAATTCTTCCTCACGTTTCCTCTGAATCATCCTCCCTCCAACTTCATCCCATGCCCTCTAGTTCTGGAACAGTATGCAGCAGCCCTGTGGGGCAGTTTGGCATTGGGGGGGCATGGATAGCCCTATGGGGCATGCCCATGCTGTTCTTGGGTCGGGCATGGGGGAACAGAACTAGTCCTGCAGTGCTTTTTGTTTTGTTTGGAGCAGGGCAGTGTTGGGGGGAGGGTAGTATACCATTGGGGGTTGGGCAGGCTGCACATACAGGCAACCTCCGGGGGCGTACGCACAGTTATGACAGCTATATTCTGGTGTAACTTATGTTGACGGTTTTCCTCCGGAGGGTATTGTAGAATAGCGCCCTGTGGGACTTTGTTGCTGCCTTTCAGAATAGGGCACAACTGCTGCTGTAAACCCCCTAGTGCCATGTTGCAGGGGGTTTCAGGCATAACTGGTGGTGTATGTCCAATTTGGTGCAAGCGGCCTGTGGCATGTTGCAGGCCGCTTTGCAGAATACTGTATGTCACAACTGCTGGTGTAACTTGCTACTTGCACAATTTTTTTGGGTGCAAGTCAAGTTACACAAGACGTATCATTTTGAGACTTGGGCCCATAGAATTTGATGGCAGATAAGGTTCACTTGGCCAATTCATTCTGCCCATTTCTCCCTACCTACACAATTACTGCAAACTGTGCCTGATCTACAGCTCTTTCTCTCTCCCCCCTTCCTTTGCCTAAGATTCTTTTGTGCTTATCCCATGCATTCTTGAACCCCACCACTGTTTTCACCCCCACCACCTCTGCTGGAAGGCTGATCCAGGAATCCACCACTCTTCCTGTGAAGAAGTACTTCCTCATATCCCTCCTGAATCTACCCCCCTCCAGCTCCATAGGATGTCCTTTGGTTCTTAAGCCCCTTTACTTCCATAAAAATATTTCCTCCTGTACTTTATTTACCCACCTCAGCCTTCCTTACGTACTCACAAATGAAAAACTTATTTCATTTCTTCAGCTCAAAATCATTGTATTCCCTCACTTTTCTAGAAGGCCCTTACCAGTTACAGCAGTGTTGCTGCTCATGCTTCAGTCCCATTCACCAGCATGCCTGCCCAACATTCCCCTTGCTCGTTGCACTAAAATCCCCATTGTTTTTCAAAAATAAAACCTCAAATAGATAAAACTTGAAGAACTGACAGCACCAACGTGCAGTAACCCACCAAACAGACTCCAGAAGGGCTCACTCTTCCGCTAAACCAAGTCACCATTTTTTTCTAAAGTATTCAAGCAAGCCACTCCTCCAGCAATCAGTGGCAATGTTGTCATGTCAATGCCAGTGTCATGATGTGGCAGCCATGGCAACAGCCATGGCAACACTGGTGCCTCTCAGAAGTGGAGGAGCATTGTTTCACCAAGAAAACCCACAACTCTTTTAAATTTTAAGAGCAGAAAAATCTTTAGAAAAAAACACAACCACAAGGTCCCTGCCTATTACATAAATGAAATGGCTCACAACACTCATGAGATTACCCACAGTCGAGCAGCAGCAGTGAAAATAAATAATTTATTCCACAGGTCCTTGTTGTGTATCCCTTATAATAGTTAGAAAGTGACCGTCCAATACAAACTTGCTGGAAAAAAGATTCCTTCATAATCAGGGGTACAAACTTCCAATATATCATAGAGAGATAAATCAGACCCATTAAAATTATGTTCTATCAAATCTTTCCCTCTTAACTGAAGAGTTTCTGGCAGGTTGGAAGACAGCAAAGCTCAGGGATTCTAAATTGGAAACTGGTAATTACCAAACCATTTCCCTGCTCTCCCAGGTCTCAACAATTTTATAAAAATTGGTCTCTGGGCAATTAAAAATGTACTTAGATACAAATGATATGATGAATGAGTACCAACTGGGGTTTCAGGTAACATACAGTACCCAATCTGCACTAATAAAAGTTGTTGTAGGAAATATACAGCGAAGTCTTGGAAGGAGAAGATCAGTTGGAGTCTTATTTATAGATTTATCGAAGGCCATTGACACCTTGAATCATGACATTCTCCTGGCTAGATTTGGTGAAATGGGGGTGCAGGGCAATGAACAGAGTTGGTTTAGAATATATTTGACCGGTCGAAAACAAATGGTGGAAATTGGTTCTTTTAAATCCACAACAGCCTTCATTAAATCAGGGGTCCCCCAGGGATCAATATTGGGTCCCCTTCTTTTTAATATTTACATTAATAATTTGCAGTTTGAGGACACAGAGATAAAGCATCACATTTACGTTGGTGATATGTTAATTTATATAGAGGGTAACTCAGTCGAGTACATCTCAACCAGGTTACAAGAGGCTTTTTTGCCATTTCAAATTTTTCTAAGGAAACATATGTTAATTTTGAATGTAAAAAAAAAAACCCCAGACAGTGCGCTTTAATAGTAGTAACACAAATAATCCCCCATGGAAATAATTATTTTGGATGGTGTTCATATTCAAGAAGTCACATATTACAAGTATCTGGGAGTATGGTTGGACAATAAACTAAAATGGGACATCCATCTTGATAAATTAGTTAAAAGTTTAAGTAGAAAACTATGAATCATGTATAGATTCAAACACTACATGTCAAATGAAGTACGCTTAAGACTGGTTAATGTTATGATCTTGCCAGCACTAGATTATGGTGACTTGGTGTATGCAGGGACCTCAGGGATGGAGCTTGCAAGGTTGGATGTAATGTACAACAGGCTTGCTCACTTTGTCCTCGATGCCCCCAGGAGAACACATCAATGTGTTTTGTACAGAACCTTGAATTAGTGGAGACTTCACAAAAGAAGAAATTGGCATCTCATGGTCTTTATAGCCAAAATAAGGAAAGAAACATTACTCAGATATATCCTAGATATTGTACATTTAGGATCAAAGAAATAAGGGAAGATTTGAGATCTGCACAGGGCACAGAATTTATAGTTCCAAAATGTAATCTGAGAATTGGGAGGTCTTCTGCAACCTACAGAGAAACTGTCTTATGGAATTCATTGCCTATTCACCTATATGAGGTAAACACACCCATTTGTAAGGGCCCCTTAAAAAATGGTTTTCAGACAGGGCTATTGTACCTATGATATGTTGCCTGGATAGAGCACTGTGACGTCATAACTTTGTTAAGTAACTAACTGCTTGTGACTGTGTAATGCATGCTATTCAACCCTTTTTTGAATATTTATTTATCTGTATTTGTATAATTTTTTTTGGATAAAATGTGTAACAACTGATAAAGACATAGAGTCCTCTTCGGAAATGAGCTTTGCTCAATAGAGTATCATCCCTGTTCATAAATTTTTTATGAATAAAAATTTTACTACTACTACTACTACATCCTTGGGGGGGAGAGAAAAATATGCATTATTCATAAACTGGACATTCTTTATGAAATTACTCCAATTCAAAGAAAGATTTTGAAATCTATTTCATCACCTTGTGGTTTAAGGCATCTCAGGTGGAAAACCCATTAGGTTTCCTTATGTCAGAGAGTCCCTAGATGGCCTCCTCCTCTTCTTCTTGGGGGTAGGACCCATTCTATTCCCCATAAAGAACAGATCAGCGAGATTAGAACCACATGTTTGACTGAAGTGAAACTCTACGGGGGAGTCTGGTCTTTCATTTAGGATACCCCTCACATGCTCCTGAAGTCAAACCTTGACGGACTGTATTGTTCTACCAACATACCTTATGTTGCAGGTACAGTAAAGAAGATAATCAACAAATGTTGCGTTGCAAGTAATGAATTACCTTACTTCATGATGTTTATGCATGACAGGGCATTGGTTGTACTAGGTTTACACCACAGTCAGGGGCATTGTAAGGCGTGAAGTGAAGCTGAGTGCTTTCAGCCCCCTGACCGTGGTGTAGATCTAGTGCAACCGATGTCCCTGAAGTGGCTTGTAAAATGGGCCCAGAGGCAATTTTTAAAAACCAAATACTCTAAAAGTTGTCAAACCCATAAAAATTATAATAACATGTTGCTAAATAATGTAAAATAGTCCCTCCACTGATGTTTTTCACCTGTCAGTCATCTGTCTTTCTTCATATTCAGTGCACTGTGTGATTGCTTACCATGGAATGGAAGAATTCAAAGCTCTGCATTATTCCAGTAGTGGAATGCCCCCCCCCCCCACACACACACACACGGGATGGTAACAGGGAATACACAAATTCAAAATTCTTCAGAGTTCCACTGGCATACACACACAGACACACACACACACAGGCCTCAAGTGGAGCAGAACCGCAATTTTGTCTGTTACCAGGTATGGAGCAGGGAGTTCTCTGGTAAACTGGTGGGGATAGGAGGGGGATTTTTCATGGTAATCATAGAAACACCAGCAATGAAAACTCTGAATAGTACTTGATTTTCTAAATTTGTGTATGTGTGTAAGGAGGGGCTCTTGTGTGAAAATAACATTAAATCATAGAAACTTAGAAACATAGAAATTGTTGGCAGATAAGGACCACTAGGCCCATCTAGTCTACCCATAGGCCCTATACATTGTATGTGACCACTGACTCCATGTGATCAATGACTTTTCATCACTCCATCCCCTCTCAAGCTTCCCTTGTGCCTGTCCCAGGCATGCTTAAACCCCTCCACTGTTTGCCCCCACTACCCCCTGTGGCAGACTGATCCAAGCATCAACCACCCTTTCTATGTAGAAAAAGTTCCTCACATTACCTCTTAATCTACCCCCTTCCAATTTCATATTGTGCCCCCTTGTTCTAGTACTTTTTCTACATTGGAAAAGGTCCCCCACCTACACCTTGTTTATGCCCTTGAGGTACTTGAATGTTTCAATCATGTCCCCCTGCTGTCTCCTCTCCTCCAGTGAGTACATATTGAGGTTCCTTAGTCTCTCCTCATATGTTTTGTGGTGCAAGCCCTGCACCATCTTTGTTGCCCTTCTCTGGATAGTCTCCACCTTATCTATGTCCTTGCACAGGTGTGGCCTACAGAACTGCATGCAGTACTCCAGGTGAGGCCTTACCAATGTTTTATACAATGGCATCACCACCTACCACCTCCTGCTAGTGATACCCCTGCCTATGTACCCCAGCATGTCACTGGCCCTCCCTGTTGCCTTTGTGCACTGCTTTGAATACCTTAAGGTCATCAGAGATGATAACTCCTAGGTCCTTTTCCACTTTGGTGACAGTCAGCTCCCCCCCCCAACCTGTAGCTCTCCTCAGGGTTCCCTCTACTCATGTGCATTATTTTGCACTTCTTTGCATTGAACCTCAGTTGCCACATCTCCGACCAGCTTTCAAGCTTCTCCAGGTCCCTCTTCATTTTCTGCACCCCTTCTGGAGTATCCACCCTGTTGCAGATCTTGGTGTCATCTGCAGACAGGCAGACCTTTCATTCCAGCCCCTCTGCAATGTCGCTAATGAAGACACTGAACAGTACTGGTCCTAGTACTGTTCCCTGTGGTACCCCACTGGTCACCCCCCCTTCCCAGACTGTACCCCACCACCACTCTCTTGTCTCCTGTCTGTTAACCAGTTCCTAACCCAGTTCACCACCTTGTCTCCCATGCCCAGACTACCCATCTTGTTAATCAGCCTTCTATATGGGACGGTGTCTAAGGCTTTGCTGAAATCTAGGTAGACGACGTCTACCACCCCTCCCTGATTTATTACCCTAGCCATCCAATCAAAAAATCTATTAGATTTGTTTGACATGACCATCATCATTTACTTACTTTAGTTAATTTAACAGACTTTCATTTTTAGGGCCTATTTGAAGGTTTCTACAAATGAGTAAAGGTTGCAGCCATGATTGTGATGGCAATTAGGAAGCAATTAGCTTATGAATTCTGTGAGTTGCCCTAGTTGACAGGGACTTGTTTTTAGCAATTGGTAGAGCTCACTTAAGGCAATGGCTAGAACCAAGTCTCAGCCAATCAGGACTCAGGGATTTCCTTGCCCATTTTATATAGATTAGTATTATGGCTGGTTATGACTCTCCCCTTTCGTCCATATCTGCAAACATTGCAGCAGTTCCCACATGTAAAAAAAGGGTCGATTCCATGGCTGTTTATTTCCAATAAACCTCTGCACCAATCTGTATTTTAGATATATTCCCCTACTAAATGTAATCCTCAGTGCATTTCCTATGACTTTAGCTAGATTGGGATCATCCTGCAGGATTGGCCAGTTTCTGTAAATAAATATTTCCTGCCAGCTCTGCCACAAGGCTATTAATATGCAAATAAATAAATAAACTCTCACAAAAGTGATAAGATCATTACCCTTCTTGTGGTCTCCCTTAGGTGTGAGGAGAGTTTCTCTGTTTAGATGTCTGCTTTTTTTTGGGGGGAGTTTGTAATGCCTCATCCAAATGTTTTGTCATGCACCCTCACTCTAAGAATCGTTTTCTTAAGTTCAAGGCCTGAATTTCAATATATTTCTCCATGGAACTGTTCCTCGTAATACAGAGGAACTGACCATATGTGAGGGAGTTAACAAGTAAGCATGGGTGTGTGCTTCTGGCATGCAACACGCTATTGGTGAATATCTATTTCCTTTTGTTCTTTACTACAGTAGTCTGTAAGCATCCTTTGACAAAGTATCGTTCAGGAACTGAATATGAGTTTTGTCTACAGTGTCTGTGAAGTGCAGATTGGCATCATTTTGATTTAACCACATCATAATGTAATGTATCCCCTCTATGGCCCTTCCCCATATGTAAATTGTATAGTCTATATAATGATACCACTGTACAATCTTACTGAAATAGGGGCAGGTTGCATTTTGTACTGTATCCTGCTCCCATTGACTCAGAAACAAATTTGCATAGGCGGGGGCCATAGATCCTCCCACTTGGGGGCATATTTTGCAGAAGCCTGGTGCCCCAAAGCCTGGTGCCAGATTTGGGTTACAGAAGGAATCACCAAGAATGTCATCATTTTGGAATTCTTCCCAGTAGTGGTAGTATTAGTCATTTGGGGCGATGAATTTATGGACAGGAGGATAGTATTCAGGATAGACAACACAGGATTGGTGCACTTGATAAACGAGTGATTAGGGTTGAAGGTCCCACTGGGGTACTTGTTCAACATGTTCCTTCTGAAATGTTTGTTGTCGTACATACAGTTCAAAGCAAAACATGTCCCAGGGGTTGACAATAGGATTGCTGATGCCGTGTCTGATTTTCAGAGGCAGAAGTTCAGAACTGTGGTGCCAATGGCAGAGGTACAGCCATACTGCGTTCTGCAGTACTTACAGGACCTAGTGACCCACAGACCTGGTAGGTGATCAGCAATTATATTGCACCAAGCAGAAGATGGTTGTTAGGCAGAGGGTTGGGGAACTTTCTTCAGATTAGGGGCAGAGAAGGGGTGGCCCAACAGTGACCAATACCAGAAGACCAGTTGTGCCCATACATCATGGTCACGAAGCAGAAGAGTATGAACCCAGGAGCAGTGGAACAGCATTTGGTGGGGATAGCCTAGTTGTCTAAGGCCATGGGGCTCAGGGAAGTGATACAACCTTTTAGGGTCCAGAAGGCATTGGAGGGCTGGATTTGAGGGGGGGGGGTCTGAGGCAGATGGATACTATGTGCCCACTGAGTCCAACTCTGTTAGGAGTAGTCTGGGCAACTCTTGGAGTGGCTTGCCACCCTGTAAGGCCATGATGATTTGTACAACCTTTTTGATTGCCTTCTGTGGGGCCTTCCAGGTTTCTAAACTGGGTTGCCAGGGCGAGGTCTGCACAAGAACATTGGGGCTGCACTGAACCACAGTAGAGATGACTAATCCAGAGCTGTTTTTTTCAGTTGGGTAAGACCAAGATGAACCAATTTGGTCTGATGTGCTGGTGTAAAATTCAGGCCCCAGATGGAGCCAAGTGACTTGTGGAACACTGGATCTCTGACTATGTGTCAGCAGGCCTGGCTGGGAGAGACTTTCTTCAGGCATGAGGATGGCTCATCCCTTACACAGTACCATCTTCACCATATTGTCAGGAGGCAGCAGGACTCAAACAGGCTGAATAGAGGACACATTTATTTAGGATCAGTACAGTAATGACAACACTGGTACAGAGGACAACAGATAGCCAAATTCAAGCAGTCATGCAGTGGGAACTGTGGGCCTTTAACAGATATGTTTGGATGCATCTGTTATAACCTATCTACTTTTTCTGCTTCACTGAGAAGGTTCATAGCACATGAATCCAAAGGCATGCCTATTCAGGAATGCCTACAAACACTGAGCAGAATGAAGGGTGAGGCAGCAGCTGGGGGGCAAGGACCTATTCCTAAACCAGAGAAAATGCTGGTCAGTTGGCTTGGCTAGTGAGGCATGTAATGGAGGGACCTGCTCCACAGGCTGACAGTCAAAGAGCGTCAAGGACCCCCTCCCCCAAGATCTATTGGTAATCCACTTGGGGGAGGGAGGGTCTAGTAGAATCACACCTCATTCTGATGGGTCTCGGCACCCCCAATTGTGATTGTCCATGAGAAGGAGAGCACTGCCAGATGGGGACAAGAGGCTCTCCTATAACTCAATGGACTCCCCATTGCTGTTGGAGAAATGTCATCTAAGTTCGTCAAGAAACCCTTGGTGAGGCTGGGGAGCAGTCTGGGGCCAGACCGTCTTGCATCTCTACGAGTAGATAATCAGAAGGTAGTGTGCACCCCTGCACTCTTCTGGCACTTGAAGGAAATGCACATGAAGAGAGGCTGGAAAATGATACCAGGATTAGGTCATGGATTGATTTACTGTGTATGCCATTACCTTTCAAAAATATAGACCCCAGTCCTGAAGAAATGGTATTAATTACCCATGAAACATTGGGTAATTGTACTGTGACCAGTGAACAACAGTATTTTTTTCTCAATAATTTATTTGGTGAGTGAGCAGCTGATTCTTTTGCATCCATAAATGGGAAAGGGAAAACAAATAACATGGTTGGTTTATTGTCTCTTACTGGGGTGCTAGTCATAGACCTGCAGGGAATAGCACAAGCTCTAAATGAGGTTTTTTTTTGTTTGTTTTTTTGCTAGGGATACCTTTGAGGCACCAGAGCAAACAGTGGGAGTGGAGAATACCCGGGGAGCAAAGTGGCAGGTGAGTGAGATAACAGCAGAACAGGTCAAGAATAGGTTAAACAAACTGAACATTTCCGCAGCTGCTGGTCCAAATGAACTGCACCCAGAGTACTGAAGGAACTGACAGAGGAGACTGCATCGCCATTAGCATATGTTTTTAGTAGAATGTTAAATGACGGACAGGTGCCAGAGAACCAGAAAGATGCAATAGTTGTGCCGATATATAGGAAGAGTAGCAGAGCAGAGATGAGAAGAGCAACTATGGGCCAGGTGGTCTTATATCACTTGGGGGGATAGTTTTGGAAGCAGCACACAGTATTCCATACACAGTATCCCCATAGGGAAGGAGGGGGCCACCCCAGGAAAGCAGTGCGTAGGTAATGTTAGGCTAGGCAGAAAGACAAAAGAGACCTGCACACGCTGTACCCCCTAAACATGACATACGCACCTAAACCAAGATAAATGGTGCAAAACGCGCTTTTACTTGCTAATCGCACTAGTGCAGGCACACACAGTGGCTAGTGCAAAACCACCACACCTTCTGTGGGGACACCCAGACAGACTGGGTGGAGATGTTTCACTAGCTATATGCCTGTATCCTGTTACATATATGCAATATGCCAATATCCTGTTTAGGGAGCGAATTGTGTGCAGGTTTCTTTTGTCTTTCTGCATAGTTTTAGAAGGCACACTTAAAAGGGTGCAGTCAGCACTAAGATCCCCACACCCAAGTGTGGACTGGTTCCTAGTTACACTTTGTGTGCAAAAAAACTTCTTTCTTTTTTCTACTTACTGTTTGCTGCAGTATAGTACATCATATCTAGCTGATGCTGCTGACTCCCAGACTGACAATTGCTGTCACCAGAAATCCCAGAATGCCTCACAGCTGATATCAAAGCTGAACTGCATTAGCAGGAGATCCAATAGGCTGCAGTGCATGCTAGAGCTTTATAAGCTCCAAGCAGCCCGTTTGTCAGTCCCACTGTTCTCATGGTGCTAAGTACAGTCCTCTATGACTGAACATAGCCCTGGGAGGACAGCAGGACCAGAAAACAAAAAAACAGAGCTTATAAAAACTCCAATATGTACTTCAGGCTATTGGATCTTCACAGCTAGAGCCCAGCTCTGATGTCAGCTGCAAGGAATTCTGGGATTCTTGCTTAAAATAAATCAGTGTGGGACTCATCAGTATCTGCTAGATACAATCTCCTATACTGCAGTAAACACTGAGTAAAAAACTGTTTTCTTGCCAGCCCAGTAGCATGGAGGGCTGAGGCATCAAACGCCTTACCTCCAGTCACACCAGCAACCTGTGCTTGGGAACAAACGCGGGTTGTTGGGGGGTGGGGGCCGCCAAGTAGGAGAGGATTGAGCATCCAATGGACTGCTCTCCTCTCCCAGGGTGGGACAATATAGTGGTACTGCCGCAAGACTGCCACCATGTGGAGGCCTGGTGGTAGTGCAGCCCAAGACTGACACGGAAGGGAGCTAAGGGACTCTGCAATGTGTGCCTGCCTCCACAAATACACATCGATGTGTGTGCCCCAGCTGTGGGGAATAAGGGAGAAAGACAGAGGAAAATGGCCAGTGAGGCAGTCTTGCATCCCCAGAAAAGCAAACCCTCTGTCTTTTTTTTCTCTGAATTAAAAGGTAGACTTGCTGCTTTTCAAGGAAATAGCCAGTGATCATCAGTTCTATTATTATAGTCCACATGCTGTATTTTGGCTGTTCATGATATCTTAATATAAAAACCGTATAGTCACTCTTGCTCCTACTGATTCTATAATTAAAGTGTAAATGGCTTAAATGTTTGTGATAATTCTCTCCTAATATGTTTATGCAGGGGCTTTGAAAATGTTAAGATAGGAATACATGCCTAATTAGTTCCCTTGAGCTACTATGAGAGCTAGTTTTCTACTTTTACAAGTGCTAACCTTTGTGTGGTAACTTTAGTGTTGATGGCATTTGTCTTAATAATCTTAAAAATTGTTTTGATAAGAACATGATCTGAGAGACTCTCATAGTCTTGTACAATATGTGTAGGATGCTGCTGCACACCTATTTTAATATGAAGTGTCATAATTTTATGTATATAATATGCAAGTACATTTGTGGGTATTGCTTACTAATAAGCTTCAAAAACTAAAAACAGTGCAAGTAATAAAGCTTCAGAGCAGGTAAAGGAACGAGTGTCTGCTAAGAAAAAAACCAAAAGAATAACATGTCCATGCCACTCTTCCTGCAAAGGAAAATGAGTTGGCAGTGAATGAAACACAAATGCCCTCATCAGAGAACATGACTATGGTACTCTATGGCAGTTTTTCCAAGCCTTGCAGGCTTTGGGAAACTTTTTTAATATGACTGGTCCCCCCTCCAAGCTCTGGTTCCAGGCCACTTGCCTGTGGGGGAGGAGGATCTCTAGTACAAGAAGGATAAGGAAGGTGAACCCATAGAACCTGATGGTTCACCTGACCAAGATTTTGTTTCCCCTCCTAGGCCCACAGAGGATATACCTCATATTCCACATTCTGCAAACAATTGGTGAGCACTCTCAACATCCCCTCTCATGAAACAGAGGAGGATGAGGAGGAAATTTAATTCATGTATATGATGGGCATAGCCCCCACAAGGACACTACTTGTCCCTGTCCACAAGTCACTCCACAAGGCTACACCAAAAATTACGTTAGGGTGGCAGCCCGGTGGTGCTGAGGGTTGAGGCGCTTGTCACCACACCTCACTCCACACTGGTGACCCGGGTTCGGGAACAAGCTTGGGCCGCCGGGGGTTGGCTGGGAGAAAGGCTGGAGTGTCTGACGACAGCTCGCCTTTTCCAGGGGGGTTGGAGGGCCTTACAGTCCAGCAAGCAGTGACCCCCGGCGGACGCTGGGGGTGCAACAGCAAGCTGGAGCCACTTGGGCATGATTGGTCACAGGCGTAGGTCTGGGACCTATCAGCTCCAGGGGCAGCTCCTTCATGGAAGGAGGGGGAAGGACGTTACAGATGTCGGTGTGCATGCCTTGACATATGGGCATGCAACATCCCACAGAAAAAGGGGAAAAAAACCTCTAGAGCCGGGAAGACAGAGCGCCGAGCTGGGTCCTGTTGTGCCAGTGCCTGTCTGCAGTCCCGGACCCTGACAAGGACCACAAGATTCGGGGGTTGGCCCCTACCCTGACCCTGCCTGGGGGGGTTCCAAGGCAGGATGGAGGGACTGGGGGTTGTCAGGTAAGGCACTAGGCAGGGACAGACTTCATTGGCATCTCCCAATGACGCAGCTCTGAGGGAAGTAGGAGGGGGGAAAACAATTATGTTATGGCACTATTAAGCAGCACGTAGGCTAGACTTGGATTCCTCAAGCTCTGTCTCCTCAAAGAATTAGCATTAAATTTATTATTTATAACCTAACACAATCTTTGAGGGATTAGCCACCTGAAGGATTATGAGATGAACAAATTTGTAATAAGAGGAGCAGCCAAACAACAGAGAAGTGCAGCCAAAAGCAGTAAAAAGGTGGCAGAGGTGGCAGCAGTGTAGACTACAGGCCTGAGGACTGTTACACTGTCAGCAACTGAGATGTCAATAAACAGAGGAAAGAGTAAGTATTCCAAACAACAGTGAAGGGGCCAGAAATAAAAAATGATGGGAGTGGTGCAGTACAGTGGCTGTGGAGCAACAGTCTTCCGGGAGACGTTCTGGAGGTTGCGGTGTTGTCTGATCTGCAGGCACCTCTCTGAGCTGAGGGAGGAGGTTGCTTATCTCCAGGCTGAGTTGGCCAGGATTTGTGGGACCTCCTCTCCCATTCAGGAACCACCAGGGCCACTGCTGTTGCCTCAGAGGTTGCCAAGAAAGAGGAGTGGTTGGACCACAGTGAGCTCAGGGAGGGTGAGGGTGGTGGAACAGAGGTGCATCCCTCCAGTTGTACCTCTCCACAGTTCATATGCTGTTCTGGCAAAGTGTGGTTCCTCTATGGAGGCACCCGCAGTGGAGACCAAGGAGGATGCTGGGAACCTCCACAAAGGAGACCCACAGAAGGGTGGCATAGGACCCCACAGGGGAAGAAAATAACTCCTGGTGGGGGACTCCATTGTTAGGAAGGTAGAATTGGGGGAGGAAGGGGAGAGGAAGTAAGGTGCCTGCCTGGCGCCATGGCTTGGAGGGACAGGGAGTAAATCCTCAGGATCGCTGGAGCTGCTGCACAGGGGAGGGAGCTGGATGTCACTGTCCACCTAGGGACAAATGACCTGGCTAAGAAAGGGATCAGAGCAGTGCAGGAAGAGTTTGTGGAGTTGGGGAGGGGCCTTAGACAAGTAGCACGCATTGTAACCTTCTCGGAGGTGCTGCCTGTCTATGGTGTAGGTGAAGCTAGGGTGTTCCACTCCATGGGATTCAATCAGTGGTTGAAAAAATGATGCAGAGCTCAGGGATTTGGCTTCACTGGGGACTGGGGGTCCACCTTCAGTGATGCAGGCCTATACTGGAGTGATGGTCTGCATCTGTCCAGTAGGGGAACCAGGATCCTCGGTGATAGGTTTAAATGCTTCATTGGCAAGCATTTAAACTAGCCAAGGGGGGAGGCACTGGAAAGGAGCAGGGAAATCCTACCCCCCCCAATAGTCAGGGTAGTACGTGAGGTAAACACCAAGTTAGAGATGTCAATAGGGAGAAGGACAGGGGTAAATGGAGAAAGTGACAAAGGCAATAAGGACAGGGATGGGGCAAAAAGGGGTAAGGCCATCAGGAAATGGAGGGTAATGAGTGCCAATGCCCATAGTCTGGGCAACAAGCTCCCTGAACTGGTAGCCTTGATGGAAGAGGGATGCCTGGATATTGTAGCAGTCACAGAAACATGGTACACAGAGAACCATGACTGGGATGTTAACATGCCAGGGTACACAACCTATATGAGAGGCAGGGAGGGGAGAAGAGGGGGAGTAGCAGCTCTCTATGTAAGGGAAGGGATAAAAGCAACTGAACAGAAGAGTAAACAGGAAGGAGAGGAGGCACTGTGGGTCACCTTAGAGACTGGAAATGGCACCACAGTCCGCACAGGGGTTGTATACAGACCCCCATGTCAGGGGAGGGAATGGACAAGAATATGATAGAAGGCATTCTTAGGATGACAGAGAAAGGGGAGATACTGTTGATGGAAGACCTGATTATGCCAGATGTTAACTGGAGCACATCTGCTGCAGCCACATCCAAGAGCAGGGCCATTCTCAATGCCCTACAGGTGGCATGCCTCAGACAGCTAGTTTTGGAACCCACTCATGTGGGAGCAATCTTAGCCCTTGTACTCTCAAATGAGGACAGTGAGAGGATCTCGGATCTAGAAGTGGATAGCCATCTGGGAACAAGTGACCACCAAACAGTGTGGTTCATGATAAACTCAGCTACAGAGTCAAACCATGCAAAAGTGAGGGTACCGGACTTCAGGAGGGCTAACTTTGGCAAGATAGGAGAGTGCCTTAGAAAAGCTCTGGCAAATAGACTAGAAGGAGGGGTGGAGCAACAATGGAGAAACATGAAAACTGCCATCACAGAGGCAACAAGCCTTTGTGTGAAGCAAATAAACAAATCAAAACGAAAGAAAAAGCCACTATGGTTCTCAAAAGAGGTGGCGGGGAATGTCAGGGAGAAAAAGATAGCATTCAAGAAATATAAGGAAACACAGAAGGAGCAGGACAGACAGCAGTACCAATTAAGGCAGAAGAAAGCAGGGAGGGAAGTCAGAATAGCAAAGGCCCAAACTGAGGAAAGATAGCCAACTCGGTTAAGAAGGGGGATAAAAACCTTTATAGGTACATCAGGGAGAGTAGAAAGACAAAGGGAGGGATAATGAGGCTGAATAGAATGGATGGTGGGTGGGCAGAGAGTAACAGTGATAAAGCAGGGATACTGAATGAATACTTCTGTTCAGTATTCGCAAAAGAGGAAGTGGGGGAGGTACCTAATCCAATTAACAGAAGCACTCTGGAGAGGGGGGTTGATCTCAGTCCTTTCACAGAAGAAAGGGTTCTGAAAGAACTCCTAAAACTGAAGGTGGATAAAGCAATGGAGCCTAATGGAATTCACCCAAGAATTCTAAAAGAATTAAGGGGAGAACTAGTGAAACCACTGACTACCCTTTTTAACAAATCATGGGAGGACAGTGTGGTACCTGACGACTGGAGGAAGGTGGATGTGATTCCCCTTCACAAAAGTGGGACCAGGACAGAGGCAGGAAACTACAGACCTGTCAGTTTGACCTCTGTGGTAGGGAAAGTGATGGAATCACTTCTGAAGGAAAGAATTGTTGAGTACCTAGAGGCCAGTGGGGCACAGGACCCAAGGCAGCATGGGTTCACAGCGGGAAGGTCATGCAGACGAATCTAATTGATTTCTTTGACTGGGTGACCAAAGTAGTAGACCATGGAGGGGCTGTGGACATGGCCTACCTAGACTTTACCAAGGCATTTGACACAGTCCCACACAAAAGATTGGGTCCCAGGGTGGTAACCTGGTAAAACATTGGCTGGACAACAGGACACAGAAGGTAATTGTAAATGGAGTCCACTCTGAAGAAAGAGGGGTTACTAGTGGGGTGCCGTAGGATTCAGTACTGGGTCCAGTCTTTTTAATGTCTTTATAAGTGACATTGCAGAGGGACTGGAAGGAAAAGTATGCCTCTTTGCAGATGACACAAAGATTTGCAACAACGTTGATACACAAGGAGGTGTGGAAAGGATGAGAAGGGACTTTGGAAGGTTGGAAGAATGGTCAGAAGTATGGCAGCTTGGATTCAATGCAAAGAAGTGCAAAATAATGCACCTGGGAAACAAGAACCCAGGGGAAGATTACACAATGGGGGGAGGTAGTAACAACAACAAAAATGGAAAGGGACCTGGGGGTAATCATATCAGATGACCTTAAGGTTAGCAAGCATTGTGAGAAGGCAGTAGAGAGGGCTTGGGGAATACTGGGATGCATAGGGAGAGGCATCACCAGCAGAAAACAGAAAGTTGTTATCCCTCTGTACAGACAGTTGGTGAGACCCCATCTGGAGCACTGCGTCCAGTTCTGGAGACCCTATCTCCGCAAGGACATAGACAGGATAGAGGCAGTCCAGAGGAGGGCAACTAAAATGGCGCAGGGTCTGCAAGAGAAGTCATACGAGGATGGAGCTTAATATGTATACCCTTGAGGAAAGGAGGGAGAGGGGGGACATGATAGAAACTTTTAAGTACCTAAGTGGAATCAACAAAGTCCAAGAGGGTAGCATCTTTCAGAAAAAGAGATGTGCAAGAACAAGGGGACACAATTTGAAGAGGGGGGGGCAGTTCAGGGGCAATGTGAGGAAGTATTTTTTTCACAGAGAGGGTGGTGGACACGTGGAACAGCCTTCCTGAGGAGGCTGTTGGGACTAAAACTATAGGAGAATTCAAGAATGCATAGGACAGACATAAGGCAATTTTTGTGGGGGTGTAGGAAGAAATAGGCTTTTTGTTAACTAGGATCTGCAGCTTATCCTGTAGATAGAGAAATGGGCAGATTAGGCAGGCCAAGCAGTCCTTATCTGCCGTCAAAGTCTATGTTTCTAGGCCGCACAGTCACAGAGCAAGTTCTGGATTTACTGGCACCTAAACTAGATACACTCACAGGCAAGATGCTGGAGTTGGCTAGCCAGTCAGCAGGACAAGCAAAAAGACTCAGGGAGATGGAGTGAGTGTCCCAGCTGGAAGATGTGCATGGTGGGCTACTGGAAAAAATGTCACACATGGAGAAGGAGAGTGCTGAGTTTACCAAATGCGTGGCATATCAGGAAACTTACAATTGGAGGAGCAACCTACAAAAACGTGGCCTCCCCAAAGGTAAAGAGGGAGAAAGTATTATGACGTTCTGTTTGAAGATGCTGCTGAAATTATTGGGATCCAACCAAAAGCAGGAAAGTTTAAAACAGAACTTGCCCACTGAGCTCTAGCTCTGAAACCACCACTGGAGGACCCACCCAGACAAGTGATTTTTAGATTGCACCATTTTGGGGATCGACAGGCAATATTGGCCATCTACAGAGCTAAAAAAAAAACTGGTATGCAAGGACAGCAGGCTCTCTGTATAGCAAGATTTCTCTCTGAGACTGCAAAAAAAATGGCTGGCAATTGCTCCAGTGTCAGACACTGTCAGGGAAAAGAAAACTGACTTCAGCTTCTCCTACCCTGCGGTGGTGTGGATAAGGGCTGAAGGTGCCACATACTCCTTCCATGAGTTGGACATGAAGAGTTTCCTTAAGGACTGGGAGAAGAAGCATGGTTAACTAGAGTGCAGAAAAGGAGGCTATTTATGAAGGTACTGCTTAGATGTGAAGGGGCATGTTCTGGATGCATGGCTTTGTCTTACTCCCAACCACCAGATTCATCTTGGTACAAGGCTTTAAAGGACATTAGTATTGGGACTTATGGACATTTTGGAGCCTGGGTGCCGGATGACGGGAACAATCCAAATTCCCGGGATGCTTGTCCCTTTTTTAGCGCTGTTCAGTACAAGTACATGTAACCTGGATGCCATGTCCCAACAGGCTACTTACCCCTGCCTTCCAGACCTGACCAAAATTGAAGGATCTGGGTTCCTATTTCTGATAATAAACTGGTTATTTCCTATATGTAACATTATTGCACAGTGCCTCCACCAAGAGTATACTTTTAAGTGGGGTAGAATAACACCTGGTACAATACCATAGTGTTACCCCACACATGGATTAAAAAAAAAAACCTACATTTCAACATTTCTGAATTAAAGGCTCACTCTAGTAATATGCTCACACACAAGATTTATAAAAAATAAAATTAATCAATAATTTATTTACAATGGAGATCAGGGTTAGAATAGGGTAAAATGGATGCAGAGGTTAGACAACATTGTAGATTGGCTTTTGTAGATCAGCAACTGGATTAGGGTCAGATGTTCTGCAAAAGAAAATAATCATTCTGCATTTAGGTACAGATGTTCTGCACAAGCAAATAATCATTCTGCATTTTAAATTTAGACATCAATAATATCTGGCTACCCACCAACCTTCTGATGGATTCAGTATAGCTTCTATCTAACTCTCTAGCTGCATAGATTTCAAACCATCACAGTTACCTTCAACAGGTACCAGTCTCCAGTCTGTAATAGAACCCCACAATTCTAAATCTATCTGTGTACCCAGTACTAACTGTTGAGTTGCAGGCCTGATAAAGTGTAGCTGGCTGGCCGGTGTTGGGGCCCTTAAAAGAAAAGCAGATTAGCCTTTCATTTTCTTGATTATTATTTAAACCAAACTCTATAACAGACAGGTATTTCCCATGCATATGAAACTTGGGCTTTAGATTGCTGAACTTGACAAACACAGCTTTAACTATTTACAGTTTCTTTTAGGTTGGCAGAGATAGCCCTGCCTACTCACGGTTTGGAAGTCATCATCAGGTGCAGAAAAGTGGATACATTTCATGCTGTAGCTTTAACTGAGCTGCAGGCAGAGGCTTGTGCTGATCCCTTCTCTGGACGGGCTCTTGCAGCTTGCAAGCTGGAATTTCTCAGCATCTACAGAGATGCCCCTTTTGTGGGCTTGGAGTCACTATCAGGAATATTCTAGTTTCTTTCTGGAAAAGAGACCATGCTGGGACCAGGGCCAGCATGCCTCAGCCAATCTCATCTAGGCTATGCCCCTCAGGGGGAAGCGTACATGGCAGTGCCTTGGCTGGCACACTACCAGGCTGACACACAAACTGATCTAGAAGACAGTTTCTCTTTAAAAGTTAGGCATTTAGTTGCTTTGACCACTTCAGGCATTTCAACCATTCAACCAGCAAGGTGGACATGATCATTTTCACACACAGGTTACTGTCTCAAATGTGGGTGCAACCCCTTGGGCTAAGGAGGACCCAAATCCAGCACAGTCTTTATCAGTAGGCAAACTCTCTTTGTCTTTCAAAGTTAAACATAGAAGCTTAAATTATGACTCCTCACCAGGATAGACAAACGTCGCTTAAGGCATGGCTCCCAGCCACATTAAATACTTTACTTGTCAGCAAGTTCCTTTCACAGATGCTTCTCAAAAGCTCAGATACTGGCTTCTCATAAGCTGAATTACACAGCACAGTTCCTTTTGGCCAGCTGGCTGTTGGCAGCTCCCAATTGAACATTTGCAAAGTCCTCACCAGCAACTTCTGGCAAAGCTCCAACCTCAGGATACTTTCCTTCCATTCTTGCATGCACATTAAACAGTCACATCAGGCATTTCATGTACACCAGACCATCCACGGTCATTCAGGCAGGTGTCCACCATATATCAGGCACTGATCAGACGCAGGGTGCAGACAGATACCGGGGCTTCTTGGCCCTATGGAAGTTTCAGAGTTACTTATGCATTTTAGTAGTTTAGTCACTGATAATCAGCATTGCAGTTTTCTATTAGCTGAAGTCACAGGATTCATCAGCACTCTCACTGCTGAGGTAGAGACGTTCATGCAACTCTTTCACAATTGCAGGCATGACTCTTTGCAGCTCTCTCACAGCTGAAGGTATTCAGGTTTCTTCGACGATTTCTCTTAAATGTGGAAAGGCAAAATGCCAGCCCTGAAGGACAAATATCTGGCAACCCCCAGGCCAGCCAGGCCAGCGACTCCCATTCCTTGCAGTCACATTCCTCTTTAGCAGGGGCCAGAGCCCCCCCTTCCCCTTGGAGGGCTCCCACTTAATTGAAATACAGGTCCATTCTCTTTGGCAACGGGGTAGAGACCCCCTCTCTGTGGAGGGGCTGACTCCAGACTGAAAACTCTGGGGTTTTGGGAGCTCTCTGTAGCTCCTGATTGGTTGGTTCAATTGTCTCTCTCAAAAATGAATATTCATTAGGCCCCCTCGATGCCTGATTGGCTCCTTGTTAAGGCGCCAACATTTGTCCCTGCTTTTTCCCCCACAAATCTTTGGCACAGTCCCGAAAGTCTCTACTCAAAATTCTTGCTTTCCAATTGGCTGCTGAAAGGTCAAAGGCTGCAGACATGGTTGGGTTTTATTACAGTCCCCAAGCAGTCCATCAATGTCCCAACAACAAAGTTCTGGTGCAGCCAGAGAAACTGCTTTTTGTTTATGATAGCCCCACAATTTCAAAGTACAGTCTGCTCTCTGTCAGGCGATCACAATATTCAACATTTTACCCAAGTCCCAGGCCTGTCGCTGCTGCCAAAATACAGTGCCCCTAGGCAGCAGACAGGCTCTCACATTAATATGTATGGAGCACTCATTAACATTCATAAGCTACGAGTACAGCGCAATGGGCAGTCCTTATTTAAAATATACAGAGGCCTCTCAGTGGCCTTGTTCTAGTGTCTGGTCCCTGATCAGCTGCCTACGAGGACCAGAACCGACATAGGACCACCTGGTTGACCACAATTGCGGTAAAAGAAATGCACTTCCGTGCATGCATGAGCCATTCACCCATGGTTTCTAAAGTCCATTATGGGCAAAAATACACAAAGGGGCTGCTCGGGGCCCAGAGGCACATCAGGACTTGGGCCAACTGGTGGGTGCACATCTGGGGGAGAAACAGGAGGAACAGCCAGCAACAGGAGGCAATCAGGAGAAATGGAGGCTAAGGAGGTAAGCCCTACAGTGGAGTTACATACAGAAGTGGGATTGCTGAGCAGAGGACTGCATGAACATGCGAACAATTCCAAGATGGTGACAGCCATGTGACAGCTCTGCTTGGCACTGGGTTTTCCTGCTACTTCAGGCTGGTGGAAACACTGGTGTAACCCCCCTGCAAATGGGGGTTCCCAAAAGACTTCCAGGAGCTTGCTTGAATGCTCCAAGCCTGAATGGTGTTTGGCATTTAAGCCATTTATCAGTGAGTGTTTTTAGAGCCTCTGGTACTGTCTCTTTAAGAGCTGTCTGCTTGCAGACATAATTAGTTTGTATGGGGGGCTGTGCTTCTCTGAGTACCACTCAGCTGCTGCCAATTCACTTCATTTTGCAGTCACTAGGAGTGCAAAGGGAACCTATCTGAAAGATGTAACTGTTTGCCAGAAATTATTTAGAGTAATAATGAAATTACAGTTTGTCTAACCTGCTTTCTTTGCAGTCAGAACTGTGTCTGCTAGTTCCCCATTCTAGTTTTGAACTGCTGAACTGAACCAATCAGTGTGGGGTAAGCTAGCTCTAAAATGGTGCCTTGACTTAATCAGAACTTGGACTCATAATCTGAGCCAGCCACAAGAGGATTGTATGGGCAGTGACTCTGGGAGATGTAGTTTAGACTTCAGTGCCTTTTGGACCAACAGCAGCAGTCTATTGTGAGTGACAGCCAATCCAGTCAAGAACTGGGAGGAACTCAAAGGAAGTGCCCGTTTTGTCGGTTGGAGTTTCAGTTGAGCTTTGGCAGTGAAGAAGAAAGGAGCCCTGTGCTTTTTCAGTGTGCAGTTTTAGTCAAAACGTGTGTAAGGCCCAGAGTTCCGTCTGCAGCTTGTGTAACAGCTTGTTAGGACTGAATCCTTCCTGTGAAAAGAATCAAAGGATCTCTGAAGAGTAGAAACCAGGCTCACCCTGTAGAAGACTGGAGGAATTGCTGAAAATTGCACTCGGTCTGTCAGGAACTGAATCTGCTGTGTGTTCTCCGGTATTGTGCAGTAATTGCGATCGGGATACAGATGCAGCCTGCCTGGTATAGTGCTTTCTTTATATGGATGTGTGAAGAGGTTTGTGTACCTCAAGTGAGCCCTGCTGACATTGAAGGACCCTATCTTATTTGGAGGTCGTGAGTACTAATTCAGGGTCGCTCCTGTTGAATTGCCACATTAAATCCAAATGGAATTACTGTACTGCTGACTGTTTAATTCTCCTTTCTCTGTGTGAAAGGGCCCTACCAGCTGCCACGGTTTGACTAGCCACTAGGGTTTGGGTACCCAGGGACAGTAACTGATAGGGATAGGCCTGTGCACAGAGCCACAGGTAGATTATTAGAGTGATAAGCTAATTAACCTGATTTCCCTGTCCTTGTTATATCCCCCAATAAATCAGAGCTGCTTGTTTCAGCAAAGTTATACTGCCTGAGGTATTTGTCTATGTTAAAGTACTGTACTGTGATTGTTGCACTGTATCTCATTTCACAGGAGGTCCCAGTGCCGGAACCAGACCTGGGGGTAAGTGTATACTGTGAAGGTAATTTGATATATTGTGTGGGCCACTAGTGGGAAGAAAGGGGGGTTGCAGTGTCCCAGAGGGCTGTGACCAAGTTAGTTTAACTATTGCAAACCCTGACCTCTGGGTGGAGGCACCCGCCATTGGATCCAGGCCCCTCAACCTGTTAGTGGCAAATCAGGCAGGGGTAGTAACCCCTGGGATAGCGCCATCTAGGGGTTACACTTGGTTTCTCATACTGCTCCTTATAAGTGCACTAAAGACAGGATGGGGTCATAGGAGAGACCGCAAGGGTGTACTTTGAGGTCACGGTCCACTTGGAAGTCCTGTTTCTGGGTGCACTAGTGGCTGACTGTAAGTGGTGGAATGCAGCCAGAGACTGAACATAACCCAGCAAAATGAGGATGGCAAGAAATTGTATTTCTTTTTATGTAGGGCTGTATAAAGGGAAGGAGGTTGGCTGCCACCTTACTGTGCATGGTGAAGGCTTTTTGTCATTGTGAGGGTGCTGTTCAGTGGGGGGGACAGAGGAAGTGGAGAAAGGTTTGCACGGGGAAGGGGGGTCATGGAGACAATCCCAGTGGGGAAGTTGGGGACGGTTTACTGTATCAGTGGGTAGTGGGCTTGCTGCCACTGATGCCTGGTCCCACATCTCTCAGGGGTGCCTTGCAGCGAGCATTGATCCCCGGATAGGGATCCATACTGGTCTGCCTTCTGGGAGGTTTATTTTTGTTGAAACAGGGCACAGTGGTTTGGTTATAAATATTGTTCCTGGTTATCTAGTTCATGTTGGTTCATTGAGGGTCAAATCAGGAAGTATGTTAAGGAGGAGATGAAGGGTAAAGGAAACCCAGGCTAAGTAGGAGAGATGCTGTTGATTCCCAATTGCTAATGGGGGAGCTGTGGAGTAATCGGCAGTAGCACAAAGGTGTAATGAGTATGACTCAAACAGTACTTGCAGCCTGAGGTGGGGGGATATCATGTGATTGTTATAGTGTTCAATGATTCATATTTACTTATATTCTTGGCAAAAAACTTTGTTAATGCATCAGTTAGGGTTCCAGCAGCAAAAGTTTGGAAATGTGCTGTTAGGGTTTACTACTAACATTCTACCTTATCGCAGGCAGCAAATAGGGTAGATGTTTTGGGGTTGTTAACCTGAACACTCACCCCATTCCATGTGTAAGTAAGCTAAGATGGTTACAATACAGGAGAATGGGGTGAATGTTAGGACTGACAACCCCAAGGCACACCTCCCATGCCTATTGCTGCCTGCATGGTAGGGTGGAGTGTTAGGGTTGGAAACCCTAACAGCACATTTCCAAACTTTTGTCGCTGGAACCCTAACTGATCCATTAACAAAGTGTTTTGCCAAGAATTGCCTTACTTTTTGAGATTGTAGAATCATATTCTTATTTGCCGGTGGTGGGCCTTTTGCTCCCACCCATCCATAATTTGTGAGATAGTGTAATCAACACTCCTGCTGACACATAACTAGGCCTCCTACATTGTGTGATGGAAACTAGTGTCATGAACCACTGTAGGCATCTACTCTTTCTAGCCATCATGCCATTCCTGATCCTCTTGTCTGCTAACAGAATATTCAATAAAGAAGCAAAACGGACCATAATTATGCCACTTCTGAATGATTTTCACTTTTCCAACCTCCTCTGCCTCCATGAACTACCACGAGACTCGACACCTCTTGACATGATCTACCACACTGTATCGGATACTAAGAAATGCTTCCTACGCCACCTGATTCTATCCCTTTTTTACCATCGGAAACTCTGGTACCTCCTGCTACTGGCCATCTTGCTCTCCGGTGACATTGAAGCTAACCCTGGCCATACTTGCCACCTATCCCACTCGGATGCTCTACTACACAATACTAAAGGCATCCTTATTGTCCACTACAACTTTAGGAGCCTAGAGCACAACTTCCCTGAGCTGGAGGCCTAGGTCTCCCTATACAAGCCTGACATCCTGTGTTTGATGCAAACGTGGTTGAAGCCCATGGTCCCAGATTCTCGGTGCTCTATTCCCTCCTACAACCTACTCTGGAAAGATAGAACTTCCACTAAAAGAGAGAGTGGCATTGCAACCTATTCAGGTCACCTGCATCTCATTTCCTTGAACACAGACCCCATGACGCAGTGCAAGTCTCTTCACTCCCTCCTTACACTTGGGGCAAAGAAGCTGCATATTATCTGTGCATACAACCCCCCGAAAAAGTGGCCACTGTGGCTTAGATGAGCTCCTCAGCCAAATGGCCATACTCTGTGGCAAAACTGAAGTACTCCTACTAGGGGATATAAATATAAACTGGTTGTGAAAGTGCCAGGCCACCTCGCTCTCCAGAATACAGAGCTACAACTTGGATCAAATGATCACCGAACCTACAAGGATTTCATCCAGCTCCAACTCCAGCACCTTAATCGACTGGGAGCTAGTAAACCGTACTGAGCATATCCTCTCTGTCGGCACTCTTGCAGATGCCATCACGGACCATCATCCTGTCTTTTGCTCCTGTGGACCGGCTCCCTCACCCCCCACAAATAACACGTTTCTTTACCATCCAAAACTATGCTAACCTGAATACGGAAAGCTTTCTTCAGACGAAAACAACCAACTCTCTGAGTTGGAAGGAATTTAGATGGAAGGTAGTGGTAAGGTATTTTATTACTCCAGTGATCTTGGTCCATTATACACAATTGACAACAAAGGATTGTTGGAGGAGATGTGGGGGTTTGGGCACACATACTCATTTGTTTTGGGACTGCCCGCAGATAAGTAATTATTGGAGGTCAATTGCGCAGGCTCTCCAGACTATTTTTCAAGGGGATTTTGTAGTTAATGGAGCTCATTTGGTATTAGGTCTGGTACCAAAGGGACTAGGATCCAATGGCCAAAAATACTTGTACTACGTATTAGTGGCTGCAGCTCTAAAAGTGATTACACAACATTGGTTGCAGTCAAAACCTTTAACTCTCTCCATGTGAAGAGCTAATATTATAAAAATTAAAGACATGGAAGCTATAACTGCCCATCTAAGACTGGCCACAGAACAATATAATGCAAAATGGCTCCCTCACTACAATTATATTGAAAGTCTGGAGGGCACCCCGGTGTTGGAGCAATGCCTTCTGTCCTGAAATAGCCTGAAGGAGGCTTTAGTCTAAGTTAAGAGGAGGCAGGGTTGTGGAATATCTAGAACCTGACTGGTTTATAAGGAGAAAAAGGGGGGGGGAAGAAAAGGGGAATTAAAAGGAAGGGGTGGAGAGCTGAAAATGGGGAAAGGGGGGAAAGAAAAAGGAAATGCAATGGCTGGTTAAATGAAATCACATCGCTCGGTTTGGTTGAGATGTTAAACTTTGTTTATTTAACAAGAATGACAACATAGCATAAATTATATCAATAACATGAATGAGACCTGAAAGATTATTGGATGTTATTTTGTCAGTATGGAATAGATGACATGAAACAAAGGATGTAAATGAAGGGTAGAGTGCAATTAGACCTTTCTCTTTTCCTTTCTCCTCTAATTTATTGGGGAGGGGAAGGGATCGAAGAAATTGATTATTTTAGTAGTATTAAAATTAATGGTAATCACTCACTCTTTATTATACCATCATAAATATGGGGTTTAAAATTAGTAAGAAAGAGAATATGACAATTGCTGAAAAATTATCTTCTTTCTGGATACAAATGTATTAATCTGCTTCAGTGGTTGGTATACCCATATGTAAAGTGGAGTATTTTAAGCTGTCAATAAAAGCTTTATCAAAGTAGAAAAAAAGGAAAGTTTTCTTCATGATGTAGCCAGCATAGACTGGTCCAGTCTCTATCTGACCTCTAATGTGCAGTCCACTCTCAGCATCTTCACTGCAAATGTCTCAGCCATTCAGGACACTCACGTCCCTCAGATAACACGTCGAGTCAAAGGGAAGCCTACCCGATGGCTAAAAAAGATCTACTAAACAACATAAAACAGCATGATAAAAGCTGGAGCAGTTTCAAGTCCTCTAACCTACAGGAAGACCAAAACACCTAAAGGACACTTAGAAATACACGCAAAAGGAGATCAGAGCACCTAGAAGCTCCTATTGCAAAAGCTTATTAATGAGTGCATCAGGGGATCCTGAAAAATTCTGGTCTCACATAAAAACGTTCCTGGCATCTAACCTTTCCCCTACCCCGAATGACGGTACTAAATTGTGCCCACTGCAACAACCCTCAGACCATCATTAATTTCTTTAATGACCAATTTACAGACTTGACCAAATACACATCCACTTTCCCTGCCTCGAATCAACTGGGTCCTTCAACTCCCTCCTGCCAAGCATCAAAAATCCCCTCCTTTCGCTTTAAGGTCGTTACTCTTAGGGAGGTCACAAAACTCCTCAGAAAGATCTCAGACAGCACAGCCACTGGATCAGACAGAATCGAGCCCAGGTTGCTAAAAATTGCAGCAAATCTCATTGCCGGACCCCTGGCTAGAATCTTTACACTCTCCTTATGTCATAGCAGAGTCCTGGATATTTGGAAAACAGCGAGAGTCACCCCTGTCTTCAAAAAAGGTAGTCCCTAAAGACCCCTCTAATTACAGGCCCATAGCCATCCTGTCAGCTCTAAGCAAAATATTGGAAAAGCTAGTAGCCATGCAAACCAGCAAATTCCTCTGAGGCAATGACCTCCTAACTGCTGCACAACATGGTTTCGAAAAGGTCACAGCACCACAACCATCCTACTCAAATTTACTACAGACACCCTCACTGCCATGGACTCAGGGCTCCTCATGGGAGCAGTTTTCATTGATATGTCAAAAGCCTTTGACTTTGTGGACCACCCACTTCTCCTCGACACACTCCACTCTATGGGCTTTGCTCCTAGTGTTATCAGTTGGTTTAACAGTTACCTGTCAAATAGGGCCCAAACCATTAAATTCAATTCTACATGCTCCTACCTAAAGACAGTGAACACTGGAGTTCCCCAAGGCTCAATCCTTGGCCCACTTCTCTTCTCAATTTTTATCAACAGCATCACCACTAATTTCCTTGACACCTCATCTCTACTCTATGCGGATGACATAGTCATGTATGCCAGTGTGAAAGATGTGTCCGATATTAACCTACACTTCGCTTCCGATATCCAACGCACACAAGCCTGGCTACGGGACCACAAACTTGTTCTAAATGAGGAAAAAACACAGTCCATGCTATTTGGGACCCTTCCTAAACTCAAGACATTCCAAGATAAGTTCAGGGTCTCCTTCTTAGATGGCTCACTCATAACTCTGCTAACATCGTTTAAATACCTTGGGGTCACCCTTGATCAATCTCTAAATTTTGAACTCCACAACATCAACACGTGTGAATCGGTCAATTGCAAGGTAGGCATGTCATACCAGACCAGTCACATGCTAACCCCTACCGCTAGAGTGGCTGTAGCTCGGGTCATACTCCTACCTACTCTGACCTATGGAGTGGCAACTTATACTCCTTTACCAAAATCAAATCTTCAAAGATGGGATGCCACCTATAATAACATTTGCAAGTTCGTCTCAGCCTCCCACAGACTAAAACACCATTGTCTACTATACTTGCATCTAAACTGGTTGTCCCCCAGTGATAGTAGACTTTACTCCCTTGGCTTCATTGTTGACAACATCATGAGATCTCGTACCCCAACAACTTTAGCCGGGCTATTCACCTACCAGACCTCTAACTACGACCTTTGCTCGGCTGAAAAATTCCTACTAGGCATCCCCAAATGTAGTACCACCAAAGGTTCTAGAGCCTTTGCCCACCATACACCTCAATTATGGAACTCACTCCCTCTGGAAATCCAGCTAGCTCCTACACACAATGCTTTTAAAAAAGCGCAATGCCAGCATCTCAGCTGCACCAACCAATGCTCCTGTTTCAAACCTCCTTAGTCCTCTGGGTATCCTGCCTATCCCGAAGCTCTTACCTTTTCTCCACAATACTCCCCTTGCAGTACAGCCTATCCCAGCTCTCTCTCCTGACACTGGCCTCCTGCAGCCATCCCTTTCTCTCTTTTCCAGCTCCTATCATATACCCTACTTTTCCTTATCCTGGCCTGCTATTATCCCTACTGTTCACAATCTTGCCATTCTCCTGCCCATTATCCCCCTGCACTTGTCAGTATTTGACCACATTTTTATTTATCTATATTTGTTGTACTTTCTAAATCATATTTTCAGGACTACTACTGCAATACTCTAGCTACTGTATGTTTTTCATCATGCTATGACTGTAAAAATCTCTATGACCCTACCAGGACCAGCCTGTGTACCACCTGTAATGCTTAGCTTATTGTTAAATGTTTTTTGAAATACCCTGGCCCAGATATTCAAAGGGGTTGCGCATGGCACAACCCATCACGATATTCAAAGGGGCAGGTTGCGCTGTGCAACTCCCGATGCGCTGGAGCGCATTGGTAATGTATGCAGCACAGATGCAGAGGGCGTGCCCATGCATATGTGGCACATCCTGATATTCAGCCCAGGATGTGTGGCGCATATGCTGGCGCAACCCCTACATGCACCGCACACTGGTGCTCAAAGTTGAGCCACAAATAAAAGGCTCAAATGCTGGCCACCCACAGGTGAGTGGTTGTAGTGTAAGGCACAATACAACAGCCACCACCCATGGGTGGCCAATCACCCAGCAGGAACACCACACACAAGCACCCGGACCCTCCCTGGTAGTCTAGTGGCCAACCCATATGCCCGGTCATGGGCATCTGTAATAATAAACATTACCTGGTGGTCCAGTGGTCCCCTTCCCATATGCCTGATCAAGGGCTGTCATAATAAGAAAGTGTAACCTGGTGGTCTAGTGGTGCCCCCCTCCCCATCCACCCACCAACAGAGGACCCCCAGCCACCCAGCACCCCCCCTTCATCAACAGGCGGCAGCACCCTGCCCGCATACCACCCAGCTACCCGCTGAATGACAGCATACAGTATGAGTTGTACGCCTATTGATCCACAGTGTGGACCAATGGGCTTGCAGACCATACTGTTACTTATTAGACCAGATATGTGAATGACCATGTTCATTCACATATCTTGTCCTGTGTAGTACAGTATGGTCTGAGTGCCCATTGGTCCACATTGTGGACCAATAACATACAGATCATATGTACCTTGGCCATTCCGGCAGGTGGTATGTGGCGGGTACTGCCACCTGCCAGATGACAGGGGTGCTGGGTGAGGGGTCCTCTGTTGTGGGTGGGGGGGGTACCACTAGACCACCAGGTTACACTTTCTTATTACGACTGCCCACGATCAGGCATATGGGGAGGGGACCACTGGACCACCAGGTAATGTTTATTATTACAGATGTCCATGAGCGGGCGTATGGGGGGGCCACAGAGTTTTCTCAGCACCTCAACATGCACTAGGGTCTGTATGCTTCCCAAATCAATGAGTCCCTTTATAGTCTTATCCCCCACCTTCACATCTGTTAAGTACATGTCTCAGTTTGCCAAGGACAAATCTGCTCCATTGTCACTCTTCTTATGGCAATTTCTTGTAATATGACCTGGTTTATTACAGTTACAGCAAATAACACCTTTGGGCACAGACTTGTTACTCCCACCAGAGTTCTTATCAGATTTGGAGTTTAAATGGGAAAAAAAGTGTCTTACAGGGGCTTGGCTGTTACCTCGCTGCTATGGCATCTGTCTGGCCATTTGGTAGTCTTCAGCCAAAGAAATAGCCTTTTCCCCACTTTCTGGTCAGTTTTCCTTTACCCAAAGCTGCACATTTGTAGGCAGGATGTTGATGAATTGCTCCATGGCAAATGTGTCGATCTGTGGGACTGTTTTGCCCTCTGGTTGGAGCCATTTTATCAGGAGTTCTCTGAGTTGGGTGAAGGCTTCTCGAGGATTGTCGACTGAGTTGTACTTCAGAGACTGAAAACTTTGCCTGTAGATCTTTCCTGAGATGTCATACCATTTCAGGATTTCACATTTCACCAGGTCATAGTTTTCTGACTGTGCAGTGTCCATACTGCTGAAGGCAAGTTGGGCTTTATCTGTCAGGTAGGGTACCAGTCTGATTGTCCATTGCTGCTTTGGTCATTGGCAGGCTGTGGTAACTCTTTCAAAAGTTGTCAGGTATGCCTCAGTATCATCCAAGGGACACAACTTTGTAAGATTAATGGCTTTTAAGTAGCTTGCATTTTGTTGCTTGTCTGTATCTGTGCCAGATCCTCTGCCTTTGATAGCTTGCAAGGCATCCAGCCATTGCTGCTCCTGTTGTTGCATCTCTTCTTTCATCTGCTGCTTTTCTTCTCTCCTCTGCTGCTTTTCTTTTCTCCTCTGCTGCTTCCCTTCTCTCCTCTACTGCTTCTCTTCTCTCCTCTCCTCTCCTCTGCTGCTCTGTGTCTTTTTGTTGTATAACCCACCATTTGAAAAAGTCCATCAGGCTTTCAAGTTCTGTCACTGCCTATTCTTTTTCCATAACTTGTGCTGGCTGTACAATCTCAGATTGGACTTCTGTATCTGCTAGTTTGGCTGCCACTCTCCTGGTAACCACTCCTGGACTTGCTGCTGCAGAATCCATACCTTTCTCTATGCTTCTTTGGTACTAGGTCCAGTACCCTCACACAAAACTCCTGGCTTAGAGAATGCACTGCCTAATCCCACTTAGGCTGCCACCATTTGTCATCGAGGCACAGGTCAGGAAGCATAGGGAAAACCAGGAGCAGTTGTAGAATTCACAAGAAGAGTTTATTAGTACTAGCAGTAACATAAAAAAATAAAATTGTTCAGAATAACTATTTACAAAGGCAGAATAAACAGAAAAGATCCATCTCAGTTTTCCTTCAATCTCTGTGTCTCCAAACATTTCATCTCTCTCTCTCTCTTATAAGTCTTCGCAACCCCCTTCGTTAACAAACATCCTGTTTTTTTCTAAAATGTTCTTGTATGTTTCAGGCAGGTGCAGCAAGAACGCAATGTCCCAGAACTGAGGCCCCTTCTCCACAGCTTCTGAGAAAGGGCTTAGAAACTGCTCTCAGGTTAACCCCTTGAGTTCCCAATAGTTTTTTGCATTCATATCAAACTATATTTATATACATTTCAACAGTAACACTATATCATTTCTAAACAAAGGGATCCCAATATCAGTTACATTTCCACATAATGATTTGCATATATTTTTATACCAGCAGATATGCAAGGGAGGAAAAGACAGAAACAGCAAGAGAATACTGAGAGACAGTGAGAGGCAAAGAATTGCGAGACTGTTGGGGTGATCAAATCCTAGGTCTCACAGGAAAATTTGGTTGTGCAACCAGACAGACAAGAGACAGAAAAGAAAAGAATAGAACAGATCCCTGCATTCAAACTCTCCATAACTACTGGGACAGGGTCCTATTCAACCCTGTCACACTGACCCAGTATACTGAAATAGAGGTAACGATTGGAGGGTGGGGGGCGCAAATTGGCCAGGGCTAGTGCAGCTAACTCTCTACTTGTCCATCTTGACTATGGCATATTTTCATGGCTGTTAATGAAGTTAAAAAAGTCTCTACTTTAGCAGGCTCTAGTCCTCATGCTCATCTCTCTCAATGTTCCAGATGGCCTGGTGTGATTAACAGCTCATTAACAGCTACAGTTATCTGGAAGTTCAAGAGGGGTATCCCACAAAAGACTCAGTGTGAGTCATTATCACTCCACTGTTAGGACTTTCAGCTAGTGTCCAGGGTGCGATCGAGGGTAGAGTGCTGTTTATTTATTTATTTAGTTTTTGTTCACTGGGTAAGTGCACTAGCCATAGCAATGACTATTTTCAGGCATGATCTGAGAGGGTACAGTACAACAATGCAGACAAAACATTCCAATACAAGTTTGACAAAGTTGACAATAGTATACAGAGCAAGTAGAAAAAAGGTGGCTATGGACAAGGTAGATGCAATAACAGTGTGAGAAAAATTATATACAAAAAAGGTGGCTACAGACAAGGTAGATGCAATAACAGTATGAGAGGAATAATATATGGAAACAGTTCAATATCCAAGGCCACATAACATTTATGTTTTGAAGAAAAACAAAGAAAGATTGTAAATGCTATAGTATTCATTTGGGATTGACCATAGGGAAAATCTAAGGGGGATGGGAGTGAGGGAAATAGAAGAAGAGGCAGGAATAGGGTTGGAGATGAGGCTAGGTGGGAGGCAGGACAGACAGGTGGAGGGAAGTGTTATTCATTTAGTAGAGCAACTCAGAAGTGTTAGGGAGAGACGAGGCAGCAAGGAAGTGAGAGCTAGAGGGTTTCAAACAGGAGCACTTGCAGGAGGACTCGAGATGGGTACACAATCCTTTCTTGAGATGGTGCTTGGTGCAAGGCTAGTTGGAGGGAGTTCCAGTATTGGGGGGGCATGACAAGCAAAAGCACTTGCGCCTTTGGAGGTATTATGTCTGGGTATGAAGATGGGGGCTTTGTCAGTGGACCACAACCCGTAACAAGGTGTCATAATTTGGAAGAGGCCAGCAAGGGGTTTGGGTATTTGTAGTTGGACAATATTGTCTATGACAGAGCCATAGGCATAAAGCCTTAACTCAGGTGGAGGAAGTCATCCCAGGTCTGAAAAAAGGAGACAGTGGTGTTTCAGCCTATAACAGGACGCATAGCAACAAATGTTGTTGTATGTCACATCCCACTTCCAAAGACTTGTTTTGCATGCAGAAGTGTATGTAGCAGCACCATAAGTAAGTGAGGGCAGGAGGATGCCACGTGCAATGCAAGCCTTGCTGAGGGAGTGAGCACATAGCTGGTACGGTAGGCTATGTCAAGTTTGGTGTTGACCAGCTTGCAAGTCTGTTGGATGTGTAGGTCAAAGTTTAGTGATGGATCAAGTGTGACACCCAGATATTTAAATGAATCCACCACCCCAATAGTTAAGCCATTTGAGGAGGAGACTTTAAATTTGGGATGGGAGTGCTTGAGTTTGGCATTCGATCCAAAGAGCATGGCTTGGGTTTTGAACTCATTTAGGACAAGCTTGTGACTAGATAACGACTGTTGGATGAGCTGAAAGTCAAGAGAGAGTTGATGATTTATGTTGTCAATGCTTTTTGCACTGGTATATAGAACAATGTCATCTGCATATAGCAGGGAGACTGTTCTATGGAGGTTGGTGGTGATGTTATTTATGAAGATAAAGAAAAGCAGAGGCCCAAGGATGGATTCTTGTGGCACCTCAATGTTTATAGTGGCCTTTTCTGAGAAGGTACAGTTGTATTTCACAGTTTGGGTCCTGTCGGATAAGTGGCTACCAAACCACCTTACAATGTTAGATGAGAAGCCTAGTGATCTAAGGGAGGCTAGGAGGATGGAGTGATCAACTAGGTCAAACGCCTTAGTCATGTCAATGAAAATGGCCCTGGTGAGAAGACCAGAGTCCATAGCCACTAGGGTATCCGATGTGAATTTGAGAAGGGCGGTAGAAGTGCTATGGCCCTTGCGAAAGTCATGCTGGGCTGAGGTAAGTAGACCATATTTCTGGAGGAAATCAATTGTTTGGGTGGCTACAAGCTTCTCAAGAATTTTGTTGAGGACTGACAGGATGGTTATGGGCATGTAGTCTGGGGGATCCTTACGATTTCCTTTTTTGAAAATAGGGGCAATCCTAGCTTCCTTCCATATATCAGGGATATAGGTCTGGCACAGGGAGTCACTAGCTTCAGTTTTGTGAATGTGTCTCTGTCTAGCAATTTTTCTCCTCATTTCCTTACATTTTGAGTGTCTGTATCCAACATTTCAGTGACACAGTGCAAGGAAGTAAACAGGGTCAGCCCTGCAGGTGGTGGGTTTTATCCCAGCATCACCATAACTTCCCTCTCCCCTCTCCCCTCTCCCCTCCAAATCTCTTAACTCTGTTCTTTTCCTGGACACCACTGCAGACCAGATTCTGAAATGACCTTCCATAGGTCCTTAGCTGCCATTACTGGCAAGTGTAGGGGGTCCCCAGCTCTTCTAAATGGACCATGCCAGCCATCATCATCCATATAGTTCCATCCTTAGCCCACCCGGCATGTCTTTTCATCCTAAAAACAAAGCTTTGGATCATGTATGGTACAAAAATAAACTTTAATAAAATACATAATTTGAAATCTTTAAAGAGGCATTCCTGGGGTACATAGATCATCTTATACAGAAAAAGAGATAGTATAACATAATGCCTGTGTACTGCTTGTGCTGGGCTAATGAAAGGACAATGTTAAAGAAAAATCTGTTATTGTTGGGGCAGAGCATATTAAAATCAATGCTTTTAAAAATAAAAACATCATAGTTTTTAATTTCCCAAGCCCTTTAGGTTTGTGTAGCCCCCACCCTTAAGAAATCTTAGTTGTGCTCCTGGCTCACTTGAGATAGGGTGTACTACCTGTCCCGATTTTCACAGGACAGTCCTGATTTCAGCAGCTGTGTCCTGTGGAAAAAACATGAAAAATACTGCTTGTCCTGACATTATAGTAGAAAAAAATATTTTCTGACTTTCCTCTAAATGTTGCAAAAAACTATAATACCTTTACTAAAATACCTTAAAATGATAAACACTAGAGTCTTAATTCTAATTGTTTAGTGAAAACAAGTCTGTTGCATTGGTCGAGATTACATATTGTTCTGCAAAAAATCATGTTTCAGTAAGAAATGTCCCACTTTGGGCTTCTTAAAAGGTGGTAACCCTAACTTGAGACTGTAGAAAAACTTCCGCAAGTGCGGATCTCCAGTTGACTATAGGATGGGGGCTGAGAGTGTCCTTCTCTATCTCTATTCATTGCCCTGTGGGTGGTGGTGACAATGTGGAGAGGCGCATGATGATGTCAGCTTTTGTGTATGCAGAGCTAGGACTGCTTGATTGAACACTTACTGTTGTGATGTCCTCTGGTTTGGTGGGGGGGCAGGAAAAGGAAGAGAGGAGGCCATGGAGGGTACAAAACAGTGGGGGGGGGCTCACTGTGTGATGGTATTGCAGTCTTTTTTTTCTGCTGGGGAGCTGGAAGCAATGTGGGAGAAGGATAAAATGTGCAATAATCAAAGTATTTCTTGGCTTGCATTGTTTCCTGTATAAGTGATCAAAATTTACCATTATAATTAAAGGCTAGTGCAACCTTCTGCAGGCTAGTGCAATTTTGAATTAACTTGCCCTGCTGGCTAGTAAAAAAAGGTTTAGGTTGACCCCTGATAGAGGTGCCACAAGACACCAGGAAAAATAGAAGGCACAAAGGGGATGGTGATCAGAGGGTGGGGGGGGGTGCCACTTGACACCAGGGAAATGATTTTCCAATCAAGAAAAAGAATCCTTTTTCATGACTCGTGGTACAAAAAGTAATCTTTTTATATATTATGAATCATGAAATAAGATTTATTATATGAAAAAAAACATTGAAAGCCATTTGTCCACCAGTTACTGCAGAATCCAGCTGAGGGGGCCCGCTAAGGAAGCTACATGTGTCGGTTTTAAATAAAGACATAATTTCTTTGAGTTATTACATTTGGTTTCTCTCGTTAACTGTAAGATGAAATGGTGGCTCCATGAAAAAGGATTTCCCATTTGCGACAAAAGATTATCAATTTGGAACAAAGGATCCTTTTTCAAGCGGAACATAGAACTGCTTCTATTGAAAATAATGGGAAATTTTTTAATTTAATAACTTTGGAACGGATTAATACTTGTTCCCCAAACCTTCAAAAGGCACATCTGTGACCCAAGACCTTTCTACCCTAAAAATTTCAGACCACAATCCCAAGCCACTTTTGTGCAGGGGTGTGACAAAACATTTGGCAAAACACTGTAATTTTCATATTTTTTAACACTGTGTATCTCCACATCCACACATCCGACCAGAACAAAACTTCCCACATAAAGAGATCCTTGGTCCCTAATGGGACATGCAGAATTTTATACAAATCACTTTAATGCTTGTGAAGTTATTAAAGTGCAAAATATTGAGTTTAACATAGAAGTGATCATTGAACCCTAACTATAGGGGCGAGACTGTGCTCCTATAATAGAAACATTGAAACATAGAATTTGACGGCAGATAAGGACCGCTTGGCCCACCTAGTCTGCCCATTTTCCTACCTAACAGATAAGCTGCAGATCCTAGTTAACCAACAGCCTACTTCCTCCTACCCTCCACTAGGACTGCCTTATGTCTGTCCCATGCATTCTTGAATTCCCCCACTGTTCTTGACTCCACGACCTCCTCAGGGAGGCTGTTCCATGCATCCACAACCTCTCCATGAAAAAATACTTCTCACATTACCTCTGAGCCATCCCCTCTATCTTCAAATTGTGCCTCCTTGTTCTTGCACATCTCTTTTTCTGAAAGATGCTACCCTCTTGGACTTTGTTGATTCCCTTGAGGTACTTGAAAGTTTCTATCACGTCCCCTCTCTCCTTTATTTCTTCAAGGGTATACATATTAAGCTCCTTTAGTCTTTCTTCATATGTCTTCTGGTGCAGATCCTGCACCATTGTGGTTGCCCTCCTCTGGACAGCCTCCACTCTGTCTATGTCTTTGCGGAGATGGGGTCTCCAGAACTGCACACAGTACTCCAGATGGGGTCTCACCAACTGTCTGTACAGAGGGAAAACAACTTCCTGTTTTCTACTATTGATGCCTCTCCCTAGGCATCCCAGTATGCCCCCAGCCTTCCTTACTGCCTTCTCACATTGCTTTCCCACCTTTAGGTCATCTGATACAATTACCACCACCCTTTCCAGTTTTACTGTTGTCAGTATCTCACCCCCCACTGTGTACTCTTCCCCTGGGTTTTTCTTTCCCATGTGCATTACCGTGCCCTTCTTTGCATTGAATTTAAGCTACCATACATTTGACCATTCCTCCAACCTTGCCAAGGCCCTTCTCATCCTTTCCACCCCATCTTGTGTATCAACCCTGTTGCAGATCTTTGTGTCGTCTGCAAACAGACATACTTTTCCTTCCAGTTCCTCTGCAATGTCACTTATAAAGACATTAAAAAGGACCGGTCCCAGTACTGAACCCTGCGGTACCCCGCTAGTTACCCTGCTTTCTTCACTGTGGACTCCGTTTACTACTACCCTTTGCGTCCTGTTGTCTAGCCAATTTTTTTATCCAGGCTACCACCTTGGGACCCACTCCAAGACTGGCTAACTTGTGTATTAATCTTTTGTGTGGGACTGTATCAAATGCCTTGTTAAAATCTAGGTAGGCCACATCCACAGCCCCTCCCTGGTCTACTACTTTGATAAGTATGTAGGTTGTATGTCTTTATGTTCTTAATGTGGTAATTTTTTGTATCATCTGCTATGCAGTGAGGAGGTAGAAAGATAACAGATTTGGGGTGACGTATCAGCTGCCCCCATATAGTGTTGATCCTTGTCTTGAGCCCCCTCGAAAAGTTACTAGAAGGAGATGTGAGTGGGAAACCCCTTGGCTTACAATGGTAGCACAAACTTATTTCTTGGGATGCGAGGAGGTTTTCTACTCCCATATAGTGTAAAAAAGATCCTAACTGCTTTAAAATAAAAAAAAATTGCAGGTGGGTTATTGCAGGAAACCCAGTTGTCAGATTGTGAACACTGTAAACTGGTGGGGGGGACGGGTGGGTGGGTGAGTGCTATCGGTCTCCTTCTCCTCCGATAAATGGAGAGTCACAAGCCTTATACATAGAAATTTCCCTCTCAGGGTCACCAGAATGGTTAAGGACTCTGGGAAGGCAAATATGTCTTTGTGTGCAGGGAATTAGATGGTACAGTGGTTACATATGGCACTTTCTATGTCCCCTCTGTATTTGACCCAGAATTCTATCGCCATCTATTGGATCTTTTACAGTGGGAGCAATTTCCCAACCTGATTATGAGAGGAGATTTTAAAGGTAATAGGAAACTGTTTTTTATACCTCTGGATGCCCTCATGTTGTCCTTTTAGTGTCTACCCAATATTCTGATGTGTTTTTAACCTTTTTTGTTAAATTAATAATCTTATTGTGTTGCCTTTGTAACTACACTGAATTCCTCTCTCCTCATCAGTTGCTGCTCTCTTTTCATACTGCCTGAACATTCTATGACATCATTAACATCATTCCAGGCCATTTAGATGACTGGCACACAACAGTGTTAGTGATGTCATGGAATGTCTTAGAAACACAAAAATGTAGAGCACTTTCTGGTGAGGAAAGTGGAACTCTATGTCGACCTGAGGATACCCCAAAGCTAAATCATGTATTTATCAGAAATTGGTCCAAACATATCAGAATACATAACTGGTATGAAGAGGAAGATGGAAGGGAAGTTAACTATGTAAAAATCATTTCCTATCTCCTTTTACTGTGTGGTTGAGCCAGCATTGGACCATTTGAGGGAGGGGTTGGCAGACATAAGTGGGCACTGAAAGTATGCTCGAAATGTTTAGCAGACCTAGATCTACTTGATGCTTGGCACACACCGAGCCCAGAAGTGTGGGAGTAGACTTACTTCTCTAACCCCCACCAGATGTGGTCCAGACTGGATTATATCTATATTTCCACAGTACAATATGGATTGATGCAGAATGTTTCTCATGGACCAATATATATATATATATATATATCTTTAATATTTACGTATGTAGCTAGCTAGCTATCTATCTATCTATCTATCTATCTATCTATCTACCTATCTATCTATCTATCTGTCTGTATTCTTTGCAAAAAAACTGCATTAATGCATCAGTTAGGGTTCAGATTGAAGCAACACAACTAGGGAAATGTGGCCTTAGGGTTTCCAACCCTAACTCCCCCCCCCCACACACCCCAAACCAAAAGGAAAACACATTACAGTTTTGGCTGTCCTGAGTCTTGGCAGATCAGGGTTGGGGTCTTCCTTGGGGTTCTTAACCCTAATGCTAGCACCATTCCCTGAGCAAATAAGGTCAGATGTGATCTGTTTTCTTCAGGCAGGGCTCACAGATTGTTGGCAGCATGTCAGGAGACACAGTGTTGTACATTCGAAGACTATATCAGAATGGGGTAAGCATTAGGGTTGAGAACCCCAAGAAAGACCCCACCCCTAATTCCCCATGACTCAGAACAGCCAAAACCATAATGTTTTTTCCTTTTGCTGCTGGGGGGGGGTGAAGGTGGTGAGTTGTGGTTGGAAATCCTAACACCATGGGCTGGATTTTCAAAGGTTAGTTGCAAGCTGCAACAATGGCAGCTTGTGCCAACTGTCCCGACGTTATGGATCCTACGCCGGGTTCAGTATCGGACCGGGTCCTGGAGTCTATGTCCTGCAGCTTGTGGCATCAGTGGTGGTGTGCCAAGCAGACGGTGCATCCACCATATAAGCCACAATCTTTGGGGCGGTCGGGGGGGCAGCTGCGTCCAAGGGGGCAAAGTAGTGGTTCACCCTTCCAGCCCCGATCCTACTGTAAGCTGCAAAATAATAAACAATAAAATCCACAGTGATCTAGTGCTCTCCAGCCCTGATCCACCCGTAAGCTGCATTATGATACGAAATAAAATCCCTGGTGATCTAGTGGTCCCCCCCCAGCCCCATATGCATGCAATGTAATGTATGATGAATAAATGTCTGTGATTAGCAACTGTCTCCCCAGCCCCATATGCCTGCAAATGACATGCTGCCAACTTCACTACCTGGTGGTCTAGTGGCCCCCCACCCTGGCTGGTAGTGCCCGCCACTTCACTCCCCCACATCCCAAATCCTGATCCAGGGTCTGGCACAGCCCTCCCCACACCGCCATGGCTGGCACACACCAAATGAACTGTCAGAGTGCCTACCATACAGTAAACACTCTTACAGTTCATTTAATTATCTACTAACCATGTAGTGGTGTGAGGCAGGCCAGACCCGAGATTTGGGATGGAGTGGAGTGGTGGCGCCACCGGCTGGGGTGGGGAAGGAGGGGCCACAAGACCAGTGGGGATGTTTCTTTATACAGTATTAACGTAATACGGAATGATCAGAGCTGGGGGGGGCACTAGATCATCAGGGATGTTATGTGAATATATCAGAACAATGAAATACCGACTGATCAGGGCTGGGGAAGAACCACTTGAACACCAGGGTTGTTGGGTGTTGATGAATATTACACTGGGTGGGGACGACACTGTGGCGCATGGTTGAAAACCCTCCCAGAGGGTGTCTAAGTACAGTTACACCTGCTTTTGGCTGGTCTAATGGTACTTACCATTACCCCCACCTTCTTACCCCTCTCACCCCACGAGTCCTCACCCCCTCTCCTCCACTTGGTTTGCACTTCCCCTAGGCTGCCTCCATGCATACAGCACTTATCAGCTTGTTCTCCCTCATCACCATACCCCTTCTCCTATCACCTAATAACATTATACAATATGCCTCCTCTGTACCCATGCCAATACTCTCCATACCTTCTCCCTCCTCCCCTTTTCTTTGACAAAGCCAATTTTGGTTGCCAGCTACAAGCAACCTGCACTTAGTAACTAGACCTAGAGACTAGAGATATTTCTGTAATAAAAGTATTTGTATTTGAGGTTATACTCCACATTTATCTTGCTTGTAAAATAGTCTAGTCACTTGGCTATTGTATGTTCTCGTCATATGATGTAAATTGTACTGTTTTGTCTGTTCTTCTACTGACTTGGAGCCTTTGTAAAACAGCCAGTTTGGCTCAAAAGTTGTAATTCTGAAACTGAAATAAATAAATAAAATAAAATACTTAGCGCATTGTCCTCTGGGAGGGTTCTCTGAATACAATTTAAGGGGATATGGCAGCCTGCGTCTGCCACAAGCCCCCTAGTGCCATGCCACAGCCCTTTTTGTGGTGCAAGGCTGGCGCAAACACCCTTTGTCTAAATGTAGGCTGCTTTCCTGAATAGCTTCTGGCCACATCTTTTGATGCAAGGTGCCAATTGAGGCACAACTGTTTGCCGCAAGCACCTTGCGTCCAACATAGGGCTTTGAAAATCCAGCCCCACATTTCCCTACTTGTGTTGCTTTATTCTGAACCCTAATTGGTGCATTAACACAGTTTTTGAAATATATGTTTATTGATTTCTGATAATACAGCAATCATAGGCCAAATACTCATACAAGGCAGTAGTGATTATATGGATTGTGCATTTACAAGCATGATCTCCCCCATAAATTGATGATAATACATATTCTATCTCCCTGTACTCTTGTACAATAGGAAAGTGGGGGATATTCTAAACTTATAAGCCTTTAATGTTGCTACCAATAAATTAACAGCCTCTTCAATGGATTTAGGTATTAACTTAGGTGGAATAAACAGGTACAGACAGAGCAATCTCATAGAATCGCTATTTAAACCTTTTATCTGAATAAGGGAGAACAATTAGGATTAAAAAGACATTTGTAGTAAGCTCCCCTCAACAAATGTTATATTGCATTAAACCAGTATAAATGTATAACTCTTACAGCTTATTAATTATAAACCAGTAGCCCTTCCTGATTTTCGCCAGCTGTATCTAGTGTTTTCCAGCATTTCTATCAAGAGGGGAATACTTATAGGCGGCATGGCTAATCAAAATGGTGGACGTGCCCACCATGACCACATGGTCCACAAATATTTAAATTGCTTAAAATATTGAGCTATCCACCACCTTATATATCCTCCCTCTCAAGCAGGAAAAAAGTCCCCAAAAATATAATTAGCAGTGGAAACACATTTATAGCTGTTTACAGGAAGGTACAGTAATCGTGAACTGTCTAGCACACATGAGGTACAACTGCAGTCCTATCAACAACTCTGGGAACAGTCACTCAGTTCAGAGTCTACTGATTCTGCCCTTTCTTCAGTTGCATCATTCGTTTGTGCAAATTTGGTCTCTGCCTTTTCTAGCCATCAACCAGCATCTTTTGGACCACTGAACTGCCATATTTTGCCGCCGTACACAATCCTTAACTTTGCTGGCAGCAGGAAAGAGTGGATGATGTCCAGAGCTCTAAGTCACTGTCTTGTGGCATCAAATTGTTTGTGACATGCCCTGGTTTGGTATGAGAGGTTTGGGTACGGTTTAACGTCCTCTCCATTAATGGCAATATGGTAAGCTGCCCATGCTGCTCATATTAGAGTGTCACGTACCTCAGACCCCGATGTCTTCAGTAAGATGGTCTGCACTTGAACAGGAGAGGAGGGTCTGACTTGCAGGTTCACTCTATAAGGTTTCTTGAGTGATCCCCAATCAAAATTATCTGGGACTGCGATAGACTGTTCCAGCAACTGTTTCAGGAAGTTCAGTACTACAGTTCCCTTGGCCCCTTCGGGTACTTCTACCAGGTGGACGTTCCCAGTTCTGATTTCATTCTCTGGGGCCTCCATTCTGCCACACAGTTGCAGATTATCCTTCATTAAGGTATTGGCTACAGTTAGGGCTTTCATCGAGTGTTTGTCCGATTCGGCCACTACTCCCATTACTTGCTGGATTGCTGCATCATGCGACTCTAATTTCTGTAAAATTCTTTCTATTTTTGCATCCATTGTATGCATGGATTACAGCATGGCTTACCAGGGCAGCTCTGTCACTGCAGTTGAGCTACTGGTTCCAAGGCCTCCCGTCACATCCACGGCCTTAGGAGGATTTTGCAGTGGCTCTTTAGACGATCCTGGTGGCTGAGTGTTTTGACGCCCCATCTTACTTCTGCTATCAAACTGCTCACAATTTAATGCTGAGTACAGTTGTTGCACCCCAAAAGTCTGAGGGTCAGTTTTGTTTGAGTTATACAAAGATTACTTTACTTCAATGTGGAGAGCTGATAAAGGTGCTACCTGCCTGGAAGATGGATCTCTAGCGCTCACATTAACATAGTTTTTTGCAAAGAATGTCCTTTCTTTTTGAGGTAGTAGAATTTTATTCTTATTCACTCAGGTTGCTTTGGGACCTGTATGAACACATTCATCTGGCTGCAGAAGTGCACAATCCTCTGGGCCCTGTGCTTCCATGCCTCCATAGATGTACACATCCATCTGGCTACAGAAGCGCAGGCCCACATTCCTTCAGGAAAGCAATTTATCTGCTTCATTGTAATTGTATTTTGTGGGACTCATTTCAAAGAAAAAAATTTATTAAGTGTGCCTCAAGTCCCGGCAGTTGGGCAGTTGGCTGTATATGGGCAATGCATTTTTTTTTTATTTTATTTTTTAGCCATAAGTCAATAAATGATTGTTGGTTTGGTCGGGAAGTTGCTATGCTTGTAGTCCAAGACAAGATACATCGTTGGTGCATTTTTGGTGATGATCAAACTTTAATTATGAATTTGGCACCATGGTGAAGTTTGGAGGTAATTTTGGGATGCAGTGTGTACCCCATGAATTTTAGGTGTATGTGTTACTCTTGTAGTACTCATTGATACCTTTTTGTTCTGATATATAGATTGTCCCTTAACTCCATATATTGAAGGAGTTAAGGCTTGTTAAAGCTGCAATGTTATCCTATGGGAATCTTCATTTTTCAATGTTTATGTTTTTATATTTCTACTTTCAGTTGGTATTTCATAGGGATTTAGTCTTGTAATACTCACTGAGACCTCTCTTTTGATATATAGACTATCTCTTAATTCCAAAGACTGACGGATTTACAGCTTGTTAACGATGCAGTGTAATTCTATGGGAATCTTCTTTTTTAAATATTAATGTTTCTTTATATGGCCCCTGAATTTCGAGGAGGGGGCATTAGGTGTTAGTCCAAATTCTTCTTTCGTATGGCCCTATTCTTCTTTCGTGCACCATTGTCTCACAAAAGAAGATTTTTCAAGTACTTCAAAAATACATTTAGGGGTAATTTTTCAAAAAACTAAGTGCAGAATCTAGCTAAACAGGTCCCGTTTAGCTAGATTCATGCCTTAACATCTCTGCAGGGCATCATTTTTATGGCTTTTGAAAAAACATTTTTTTAAATGGAAACAAAATGGCTGCCACATGAAAGAAGAATGTTCTCTCACAAAAGAGGATTAGCCCCTCAAGAAAGTGAAATCCTCTTTTGTATGGCAACATTCTTATTTCATATCAAACATCTAGCCAAAAGGCCCTACTGAGCATGCTCAGAATTGAAATTTCAAATCCTTAAAACTTTGGAATGGATTAATAATTTTTCACCAAACCAACAAAAGGCACCATTCTGGGGAAAGCCCGTTCTATGCTGAAAATTTCAGAACAAAATTCTAAAGAATCTGGGCGTTAGGTGATGGCAATAAAACAGCAAAAAAAAATTTTTTTTTCCCCCTCCTCTTCTGGGATGTACTCCCATCAGCTCTCCCCTGCTCCCATTGCCATCACTCATCATCTCTGGGACACACCTCCACCTGTTGTTCCTCCCTGGCATACCCTCTAGGGTGGATTCTCCAGGGTCCCCACTACCCTAGTGATCCTTTAGCTCAGTATCTGGGGGATGGCCTCAGTTTTTAGCTGTGTGATGGAAACAGAGTGAGGAGAGGGGCATCCTGCACATTCTAGCATTTTTTTGTGTCCTCCCTGGCCATGGGACATCATGCATGTGACATGTGTATGTGCCAGCTGAAGCTGATGTCCCCTTCCCAGATCCAATAGAGTCTACTGCACCTCCACCTGTGTTCACCCAGGGGGCTTTAGAGCAGTGGTAGCCATACACCCTCCCTCGCCAAGGTGAAGAGCATCCACATGGATGCTCTGCTCACCTCCCCTCAGCCGGCCTTCCAACCCAGGCCTATTCCCGAACCTGGGTCACCAGAGTCACAGGTGGTAGTGCTACCACTGAGTCGAGGGGCCAGTTAACCCTGATTTTTCCTAATAATGCACTATGTGGATCTTGGAATCTGCACATCCAACTGGAACAAAACTTGGCAAATCAAGAGACCTTGCCCACAGACTGCGCATACAAAATTTTGTGCAATTCCATTGAACAGCTGCAAGTTATTTAGGTGCAAAGTTAGGAGGCTATCATTAAACAGCCTACTCAACCCTGACTATAGTGGTGCTACCGCACCACTATAATATATATCAGACCATAGTGTGGTGATCCTGAGAGGGGCAGTTAGGCAAGGTTCCGGGGGTTGGGGCATGTTGGTGCTTCTCATTCTACTTACTGCATGTAAGGACTTCTGCTAATACCTGAAAGATCAGGGAGACCTCTACATGGTTGCTTATGCAGCCATGGACCCATCTAAAGCAACATTCTGGGAAATGAAGAAAGCTTATATGAGTGGGATGGTAATAAATTATGTGGCAGCTAAAAAGGAGAAGAAGAGTGAAAAAAAAGGAACTAGAAGGGAAGCTAAATGATTTGGAGAAGAGGATGGCTAAAGGAGAGGACATACGAACATATGAAAACGTCGGCAGAAAAAGGCCCAAAGGTCTATCAAGTCTGCCCAAGTGTGCAGCTCACAGTTTACTTTACTATAGCTGCCTCTCCACTCCCATTCCCCTCTCTTGATCATACCCACCTGACATCACCACCCTCCCTAGCCTCCCTTCTATACTGACCTTTCCTTTGACCCTATCCCACCCCCTTTTAAAACTGCCCACAGTCTTCAGTGTGATCACATCCTCCAATAATTTGTTCCACCCTGCCACCACCCTTTCTGTAAAATAGTATCTCCACATTTCCCTCCTGAATCTTCCCCCCTCCAATTTCAGACTGTGTCCCCTTGGGACCCTCCCTCCCTTTAAGCTGAACATGCCCTCCGTACCAACCCTATTTATACCTGTTAAGTATTTAAAGTTCTCTTTCAAGATTCCCCCCTCCCTTCTATCTTCCAGGGAATGCATGTTGAGCTCCCTCAATCTTTCCTCATAGGGTTTATCCCCCAGTCCTAGGATCATCTTTGTCACCCTTTGCTGCACCCCCTCCAGTAGTTTCACATCTCTTTTTTAAATAGGGGCAACAGAACAGTACACATTACTCCAAGTGTGGTCTCACCAGTGACCTGTACAGTGACAGGATGACTTCCTCCCTCCTAGAGGTGATTCCTCTGGCTATTCACCCCAGCATTTTGTTTGTTCTTGCTGCTGCCCTATGGTACTGAGATGAATGTTTCATGTGCCCTGTGACTAGCACCCCTAGGTCCTTCTCCTCCTCTGAAGTGGATACCTTCAACCCCCCGCCAATAGCTTGTCCTGGAGTTTCTGGCTCCTAGGTGCATGACCTTGCATTTCTTAATGTTAAACCTCAACTGCCATATACTTGACTAGTGCTCGAGTTTTGCCAGATCCTCCCTGAGTTCTTGCCTCCCTTCTTCACTGTTCACTGTCACACAGATTTTCATCATCTGTGAACAGGCTGATCTTACTCTTGATCCCTGCTATGTCCCCAATAAAGATGTTGAATAACACCAGTCCGAGTACCGAGCCCTGAGGGACCCCACAGGTTACGAGTCTTGGCTTTGAGGGCTCACCCCTTACAATTACACTCTGCTGTCTATTCTGCAACCAGCTCCTGACCCACCCCACAAGTTTCTCCCCAGTTACCCCCCCACAGCGAAATTCGGCAGCGAGGTCCCCCACAGCGACTACAGTGCCTAGCCACGGTGGGAGACCCGCTGGAACCCGGCGCTGTCTGTCGGGGGTCCTGCACCCCCCAATTAGCTCTGACTGGAATTGAGAATCCTTAAATGGGGGGTGAGGGGTGCAGTCCCCCATGTGGGGGGTTCAGGGGGCAAAGCCCCCTGAAGAAAACAAAGATACAGATAGTGAACTGGCAGCCAACTGCAGAATGCGGTCGACCTGCCGGTGTCGCTGACAGGGCGTTCAACATAATTTTTGTCGGACTCCTGTCGTAGATCCGTTTCTCCCCAGCTCCCAGGTTCTTCAGTTTGCCGAGCAACCTACCATGTGACACCAAGTCGAAGGCTTTGCTGAAGTCCAGATACAGGACATCCACAGAGTGGCCCCTGTTGAGTGCCCTTGTGACACAGTTGAAAAAGTCAATTAGGCTGGTCTGACAGCATCTCCCCAAAACAAACCTGCTGCCTTTCATCCTGGAGACCATTCTCATCAAGAAAGATTACTAATGTCTCTTTTAGAATAGTCTCCATTAACTTCCCTACAATGGAGGCAAGGCTGACCGGTCTGTAGTTACCCAGCTCTTCTCTGGGGACAGTTTTGTGGAGAGGCACTACAAGAACCATCCTCCAGTCCTGGGGTATGCACCCCATCTCCAGTGAGGAGCTGAACAGGTCCACCAGCACCAAGACCTCTGCTAACTCTCTCAGGACTCTTGCGTGCACTCCATCTGGTCCCAGGGAATTATCCACCCACAGAGTCTTTAGGCCCTTTAAAACCCTATCCACTTGGATTACCCCATCCTTTACCCTTGCTTCTCTCAGTCCCATCCCTCTTATCCCTTGTGGCATAGACCCATCCTTTTCCCTAGTGAACACCAAACAGAAGTATTCACTCGTTAAGTGCCTCCGCCTGATTCACTCCTCTTTCTGCCCAACCCCCTTCCCACTTGATACAGACAATCTCGTCTTTACAGCTCCTTTTCTCTCTTACGTACCTGAAGAAATCCTTTTTCCCTTATCTGATCCCCTGTGCCAGCCTTAGCTCCCTTGAAGCTTTAGCTGCCCTGACTGCTTTACTCACTTCTCTGGATTTCATTGGGTACTCATCTTTGTCTGCCACTCACCTGGTTCTCTTGTACCTGCTGAACACCATTCTCTTATCCCTCACTTTCTCTGCTACCTCCTTGCTGAGCCAGATCAGTCTTTTGGTCCTGGACTTCTTACTCTGGGTCTTTGCACATGTGTTAGTGGCCTCTGCCAGACCCAGCTTGATAATGGGCCATTTCCAATCAGCATCCATCTCTGGACAGATGAGTTGTTAGGAGAACTAATGGCAGCCAGAGAAGCCCTGAATTTGTTATGCAGTATATGGGGGCGGTGAGGACGGCATTGTTCTTTACCTGACAATGCTTGTTTGAGGGGGGTAATAAGCTGGGGCCACTCTTAGCAAGGCTGGCTAAAGGATGCAGAACCTCTGCCAGAGTCACAGCTCTAAAGGATTCAGGAGGGTAGTTGATTAAGATGCCAGAAGGAATTCAGAATATCTTCCAGGCCTTCTACCATAGGTTATGTAGTAGTGAATGTAAAGGCCAGGAAGTGGGGACTGACAGGTTTCTAGAGAGTCTAGCAATCCTCAGAATAACAGAGGAGCAGAGGGAAATACTGGGGGCCCTGATTATGGCTGTGGAGGGGGGAGACTATTGGTTCCCTTAGAGGAGGTAAAGCGGGAGGGCCAGATGCCTTCAAATCAGAATACTATTAGGAAATGGTGGGACAACTAGCGACCCCCCTGCAGGAATTGTTAGAGAAGGCGAAGGAGGGAAGTTATTTCTTCCTACCTCATGCTATACGGCCTGCTTCTGTGTGCTTCTTAGACTGGGGAAAGACTCACTGGAGAGGATATCATACCACCCCATTTCATTTTTGAATTGTGATTTGAAGGTATTAGCTAAAATTTTGGTGGCGCGCCTTGACAGATGCTCCCCTCAGTTGTACACCTAGATCAAACAGGGTCTATGTGAGGGCTGTTATCCTATTACAACATGCGCAGACCACTGACTTTGATTCATTGGGGTTCTCGGCATCCAGGTACGGCACTTGCGCTATCAATGGATGCCAAGAAGGCATTTGATCGGATTGAGTGAGGGGTTCTGTTCAAGGTGCTGGAGAGATTTGATCTAGAGGAGGAATAACCTGGGTTAAACTCCTATATGTTGAGCCAAAAGTTTGGATTTGGATCAATGGCACTCTCTTGGATGAATTTTGGCTCCATGGAGGTAGAAGGTAAGGGTGCCCCCTATCCCCACTACTTTTTGCTTTGGCGACTGAGCTGCTGACAATTAAAATTCGGGACATGGTGGAGATTCAGGGAGTACAAAGTTGACAAGGAAAGCAACATAAAATAACTATATATGCCGATGATCTGTTGCCATATATCACAAACCCGCAACAATCCATGCCTAAGCTGCTACAAACAACTGCGCAATTTGCCAGTTTCTCAGGATATCGTCTGAATCTACATAAATCAGAAATGATGAGATTAGACCCAGATTCACCTGCAAAACTGCAGATGAAGTGGGGCCTTTAAAACAGCTGGGCAGGCCATTATGTGCACTGGAGTGAAGGTGGGCAGGGATATGGGGGGAGTTGTATGCATTAAACTATAAACCTTTGTTTAATACAATTTTGGTCAAGTTGGATAGATAAAGAGCATTGCTTATCTCTTGGATGGGGCAGATCAATTTACTGAAGACAAATATCCTGCCAGGAATTCTGTATGTTATGCAGATGTTACCAATGGGTCCTGTCTTAGAAGGTTAGAGAAAGGGTTCCCAGCATTCATCTGGCAAAATAAAAGACAGAATGAGTCTGCAGCGGCTCAAAAGTGGAATGGATCATGAGAGACTGGGTTTCATGACATGCAGGGGTATTTTTTGACCACACAACAATGCATCCATGACTGTGTTATTGCAGGAGAGGAGGCGACCTGGGTGGATCTAGAGAAGGAAGGCGTACCTGGTAGGCTCTCTGCATATTTGGCCCAGAGGGTAAATAGACCAATAGTGCGACAGGCGAGCATGACTCACTGGTTATCTGAACCTTGGAGGCTTGGGGGGAGTTACACTATAGGTAGAAAGTGGAGCCGGATACCACAACACTGGTGCCAGTTGCTGGTAACCCAGACTTCCTGCCTAGCCTTGAGGACAGAGGGTTTAAAGAGTGGGAGTAAAAGGGTATTAGGTGCGCAGGGGACCTTTTTAATGGTTAAGATATGTGCATTTTTGCAGATCTTAGGCAGAAATTACAATTGACAAACACGCACCATTATAGGTATTTGCAAGTCAGTGCTTATAGCAGATGTCTGTGCAGGGATCCATTGGGGGAGTCCCTGCTTTACTCTCTGGAATAAATAATTCTGGGGGCTCATGCCTCACATCGAGGCGTCATTGCAAAAATTGGTAAGCAAGACAGGGGTAAACTACCAGACTTATCTGCAAAGGTGAAGAATCTCTGGGAAAGGGACATGGGACTCACCATAACAGAAGAGAACTTGGGGAAGTGCTGAGACTACATATGTGTCTGCTAATATCCAAAAAGCATAAGGAATTACAATATACCTAGATACATAGACAGTGTCGGCAGATAAGGCCTATGGCCCTCCCAGTCTGCCCATTTGAGTTTGTAAGATCAGTTTATGTTTTCCTAGAAGTCTATTGCCCCTTACCCCGACCTCCAGAATTCCTTTATGTCTATCTCATACATTCTTAAATCCCGTGATTGTTTCAGCCCCCACCACTTCCTCTGGCCGGGTGTTCCACTTGTCTACCACCCATTCTGTGAAGAAATTCTTCCTCACGCTTCCTCTGAATCGTCCTCCCTCCAACTTCATCCCATGCCCTCTAGTCCTGGAACATCTTTTTCACTTAAAAATAGTGTATTCCTGCACCCTGTTCCTCCCTGTAAGATACTTGTATGTCTCTATCATGTCCCCTCTCTCTCCCTCCTCTCCACCAGGGAGTACATATTCATTTCCTTCAACCTGTCCTCATAGGACTTGTGATGCAATCCATGTACCATCTTTGTTGCCCTCCTCTGAAGCTTCTCTACCCTGTCTATGTCCTTACGTAGGTAAGGTCTCCAGAACTGTACACTGTACTCCAGGTGGGGCCTCACTAGTGTCCTGTATAGTGGAATTATGACCTCCCTTTTCCTGCTGGTGATGCCCCTGCCTATGCATCCCAGCATCCTATTTGCTTTACCTGCTGCCTTGTCACACTGTTTCCCTACCTTGAGGTCATCAGAGATGATAACCCCAAGATCCCTTTCCTGCTTGGTACATGCTATATCCTCACCCCCCAACTGATATATTGTGCCAGGGTTTTTGTGCCCCATATGCATTATCTTGCACTTCTTTGCATTGAATTTCAACTGCCAAACCCCTGACCATTCTTCAAGTTTCTGCAGGTCCCTTCTCATTCTGTCTACACCCTCTGGTGTGTCTACTCTGTTACAGGGAAAGTCTGCCTTCTAGGTCCTGCGCAATGTCACTGATGAAGATGTTGAATAGGACCAGTCCCAGCACTGATCCCTATGGTACCCACTGGTCACTCTTCCCTCTGTGGAGTGCCAGCCATTTACTACCACCACCCTCTGTGTCCTGCCGCCCAGCCCATTTCCTACCCACCACACTACTGTCCTGCCCGCACCCATATTCCCCAGTTTGTGTAATAGTCTTCTATGTGGCACAGTGTCAAAGACCTTGCTGAAGTCCAGATAGGCCATATCCAGTGTCCTCCCCTGATCCACCTCCCTAGTCACCCAGTCAAAAAATTCAACGAGGTTGGTCTGACATGACCTCCCCTGGTGAAACCATGCTGCTTTGGGTCCTGTAGTCCATTGACAACCAGATGTTCCACCAATCTCTCCTTGAAGTGTTGTGGAAGTGTTGGGATAGAAGGCAAAACACAACTCCAGAAGTGTTGGTATGGAACTCAGATGTCCAAGTATTTATTTAAAGTAATCGAATACTGGCTCACATCACAGCGAACTTCAGACAATAAAATAAAGACAAAATCAAAAAATCCACATAGATACAGCTCTAGAAAGCAACTAGAGCAGTGTTACTGTCTGGAAGACCAACACAAGACTGACTTTCATTAACATTTGAGCTCATTTTATAGGGAGAAGTGATCATGTGACCTGAAGCCCCTCCTCTGAGTTTAACAGAGAAAATACCTTTTGCTCAAACTAGTTTACATTTATTTAAACATACAACAAATCTATTCGGGTGTTTTATAAAATCATACCCATTACTCTAAATACTATTTCTATAACAGAAGAAGCTAGTTTCACAGTATAAACTCCTCCCACCTCAGAATACATTATAAATATTAACACAAAAGGGCCGGCCCGCTCTTAGACAGAAGGAAGCAAAAGGAGAAGCAGGAAGGAGGGAGAGGAGAGATGAAATAGTTCAAGTAAGAGGAAAAATAAAATATATATTTTAAATATAACCAAAGGACTCAGATAGGTGCAGCAGTTTAACTATGTTTATCTGAAGTTTTGTACTCTTTAAGATTTTATCCCCATGATATTTAAATCATTCGATTAACATTCATTCGTTTACCAAAAAGAAAACGTGTTTAAACATTTCTATCTCCAAAATGAACTGTCCCTACATTCACTAAGGAAATTCTTTTATTGAACAGGACAAAATGCGAGTTGAATTCCGCACTGAAAAACGCCATACTGACTACCACAGTAGGCGAACAGCAAATGCGGTTTTCCACCGCAAACGAAAGTCCACAATACAGCACTACGGACCAAAAAGCATTTCAACAACAAAGCGTTCGAGGCTACGAAAAGAATAGGCTTCTTGGTCCTAGTGCTGAGAGGAGAAATGTTTAACCTCTCGCACCTCCGAGAGGTAAGCTCACCAGAAGAAAGGAATTCCTTTAAAAACAAGACCGAATTTCCGTCTCGGAAATTCCTCCTCGAAAGTGCGCATGTTCGAGGGACGGGGAAAACTACCGAAAGAGATTTAATTTAAAATATAATGTCTCTCTCTAAACGGGAGCATTAGAATCCAGAACAAATTACAGCATTAACCATCCTAAGACTCACATAGCACGAAGGGGAAAGGGGGCGCTTTGTTTCCGGGAGTTAGTGGGAGCAAAAAAATTACAATACATTAAAGCTACAAAGATAAGGTGACGTGTAGGTGGCAATCTACACCCACACTTATGACACTAAAGCGAAGGGGGGTAATGCTGTTGCGCAACAGACTTAATAAACAAAACAAGAAGGGTTGCCAGCTCCTGAAGACAGGCGTAAGAAAAGGGGGGGGGCAGACAGAAAAGGGGTCATCTTTGACACAGTAGTGCTTCCATGATCTTCCCCACTACCAAGGTGAGGCTGATTGGTCTGTAGTTCCCCGCTTACTCTTTGTTCCCACTTTCATATATGGGGACTACATCTGCTGTCCTCCAGTCTTTGGGTACCTCCCCTGTTTCCAGTGATCGGCTAAACAGAATAGCCAGAGGTTCAGCCACCACCTCTCTTAATTCTTTAAGGACCCTGGGGTGCACCCCATCTGGCCCCATTGCTATATCAACTCTTATTACTTCCAGTTCCTTCAGGACCCTTTCTCGTGTAAAGGGACTTGTGTCCATTTCTGCACCATTCCCACCCCTTGTACTCCCTTCAGACCCATTACCCTCTTCTTCCTCAGTAAAGACTGAGCAGAAATACCTGTTCAGTATGTCAGCTTTACTGTTGTCATCCTCCCCCTTCAGTCTCACTATCCCTCCCTTTGCCTTTCTTTTTCACATATGTACCTGTAAAAGGTTTTGTCCTCTAACCACTGATTTTGCAATGTGCTCTTCTGTCTGAGTTTTGGCTTCCTTACTGACCTCTCTTGCCTCCCTTTGCTTCTCCTGGTACTTCTCCCTATCCCCTTCTGCCTGTGTCTTTTTGTATTGCCTAAATGCAGTCTTTTTGGCTTTCACTTTCTTTGCTACCCCTTTGGAAAACTATAATGGCCTCCTCTTCCTTTACCTCTTGCTAACCTGCTTAATGCATAATTCTGTTGCTCTTGTAATCCCTGTTTTAAATACTGCCCACTGTTCCTCAACCCCTGATTCCTGCCCCATTCCCCTTAATGCGTCTTTCAAGTATCTCCCCATTTTCCCAAAGTCTTCCCCCCTAAAATCCAGGATACGTGTTTTTGTGTGGTTTGGTTCTGCTCCTTCTGTGATTTCAAACCACAATGACTGGTGGTCATTGTTCCCTAGGTGCTCCTCCACTGTTACCCCCAGTACACTGTTTCTGTTTGTGAGCACAAGCTCCAGTATTGCCTTCTGCTGAGTTGGTTCCATGACCAGTTGCTTGAGGAAGGCACCCTGAAGTGAGTCCAGGATAAATCTGTTCCTAGTTGATGCTGCTGCTGGGATGCTCCAGTCCACATCTGGAATACTGAGGTCTTCAACCAGCACTGCCTCACCCTTGTCTGCCATCCTTTGGATGGCTAGCATCAGCTCCCTATCTGTTTCTTCTTCCTGGGCTGGTGGTCTATATAAATGTATCCATAGACTGTACTGCCTTCCGAGTATTGTATATAAATTTAATCCCACAATCTCTCCCTTTTGCGAGAGAGATCATGCAACGTTAGGTATGTACATGCACTTTTTTGGGGAGTGCAAGGTACTGAAACCATATTGGGCGGCTGTAGCACAGGACCTCACCACAGTTCTAGGTAGATCAGTGCCATGCACCCTTCTGTCTCTACTATTCAGAATGGAAGACTCAGGGTATTGCTTGCCTTAGCAGGACAGGGTATTAAGAACACGTGGGTGTCCTGTGTAATGTCAACGCTTGGACAGGGGAAGACACTAGCGTTGCAGGCACTTGCATTAGAAATGTTATCCTATGTCCGGAAAGGGAGAGAGAGGAGCTGTTTCTGAGAAGCTGGAACACCTTTATTAGCTCCTTACCAGAGGCTGAGGCACAAGGAGGGTATGATTTATAGCATGTCAACTGAGGTAACCCCCAGCAAGGAGGATTAAATAACTAGGCAACATCAACTGTTGGAAATCTCTACTTCTGCAAAGCAAATGATGATGCAGTTTTTCTTTTCTCCTTTTTAAATACTTTACTGTTATACGAGGAGTGCTTATCAGTTTCAGTACCTGAAAAGAGGCAATGTATTCATGTATTTATCCTGCAGAATTTTTAATATTTTTGTTGTTCTGTCACTGTGATGTCATGTTTTTATTTATTTATTTAGTTAGTTTTTGTTGACCGGGTAAGTGCGCTAGACAAATCCTGCCTATTTTCAGGCATGACCCAGGGGAGGGGGATGCAGATGAATGTCAACTGACCTCGAACCAGATTAAGCTGTTGGTGATATGTTTAGTGAATGCGGGAAATTTGGCCAGGACACTGGAGAAATTCCCCTACTCTTTTCGATAAGTGCCATGGGATCTTTAACATCCACCTAAACTACCACCAATCCAGGCAGATGGGACCTCGGTTTAACGTCTCATCCAAAAGACGGCACCTCAGAAGTGCAGCACCCCTCTCATGCTGCACTACAGTGTCAGTACTGGGATAGTAACCCAAATGCCAGATGTGGGAACTGAACCCACAGCCCTCTGATCTCCTGGCCTCAGAGGTGTGTGTGCTACCTACTGAGCCACTGACACTGCTATGTACTCCAAGTTTACTATCCTTTGCATTGTTGTGGTTGTCTTGTAAGGTATGGAAAACTCTAATAAAAATATTATACAAAACAAATCATGTCAGCACCCAAATGAGCTGCTGGCATTGATGAAAAAGTTAAAAAGAAGTATCACATGGACAGTCAGGGGGTGAAATACCTGTATGCCCACCCTGATCACAAAGGAATGGTGCAGGCAGCTGCTTGTGAGAAGGCCAAACTGCCTCTCTCCGTACAGCCTCCTTAGAAGGATTCCAGAAAACTGAAAACTATGACCAAAAATGTTTATACAACAGCTTTCCTGCTCCTGGGGAAGGCAACTTATTTAGCTTATACAGCACAGTACCATAAAGCATTGTGGAATGTATTGCTGGCACTGACTGATAAGGTAGATGGTGAAATGGCACAGGACCTGACTGCCACAGCAAAGTCAGCCCTGGATGCCCCTAAATGCCAGTTCCACATGGCTGTTGATTCTAATGACTCTGCCTCACGAGTCTTAACACATGCAGTGGCACTAATGAGGTTTGCCTAACTATGGGTTACTATCCTTACCCATGACACCCTGACAAAAGCAACTGATTTCCCCTTTGAAGGAAATTCCCAATTTGGTGATGAAACTGAGGTGTACATGAAAAAAGTGGTTGAATATAAGTCCACTGTTAAAAATAACTCTGAGAAAGACAAGGCCTCCTCTTCCTACAGGTCTTATGGTGGGGTGGCAGGGACAGTGGTTACTATCCAAGATTCTACACTGCCTATGAATGCCAGCCTCAGAGAAGTTACTAGAGAGAAAGAAGCAGAAGGGGCTTCAGAAGTGCTGCAGCACCGGCCTTCAAGCCACAGCCAAAACAAAACCCCTCACAATTATGCCCAGATCGCCAGTCAGCCATTGCCAGTAAGGTAGGCTGACTTTCAGGAATGGGTCAAAATTACCACACACAAATGGGTCCTGGTAGTGGGTCAGGGATTGTCCCTGCAATGTAAAAAGTTTTCAAAACTGCAAAGACTAAAAAACGTCCCAGCCCATTCACCAACAGAAATAATTCTGCTGGAACTGAAAGCAAATAAACTGTTGCAGGCAAAGTCAGTAGAAAAGGTCCCTACCTCACAGTGGGGAAAGCGCTTGTTTTCAAGATACTTCCTGATCCACAAGATCAAAAAATCTAAGAAGAAACTACCAACTTGGGAAGGGGTGCAGCTGGCAGAGACTGAGGAGGAGAAAGATCTATGCGTGGTCGTCATGGGATCAATGAACAACTCGGCACAGTGTAGAAAGGCAGCAGCAAGGGCCAACAAAATGCTGGGTTGCATTGCAAGGGGAATTACGTCAAGAAGGAGGAAGGTGATTCTGCCGCTGTATAGATCATTAGTTAGACCTCATCTCGAATACTGCATGCAGTACTGGTGCCCATACCTGAAAAGGGACATTAAGTTACTGGAAGGGGTGCAGCGCAGAGCAACTAAGATGATCCAGGGACTGGGGGACTTACCGTATGACAGTAGGCTAAAGGAGCTGAACATGTCCTCACTGGAGGAGAGGAGGGACAGAGGGGATATGATCGAGACATTCAAGTACATGAGAGGGATAAACAAGACTGGTATGGAGGGGCTATTCATGGTAAAAGTGGGGAGGGACACTCGAGGCCATAACATGAGATTGGAGGGGGGAAGGTTCAGGAGGGGAATGAGGGGACACTTTTTTACAGAGAGGGTGGTGGCAGGGTGGGACACGTTACCAGCAGAGGTGGTAGCCTGCAAAACAGTGGGCTGCTTTAAAAGGGGCTGGGACAGGGCAAGAGGGAGGATAAAGGGAGAGGGGATGAGGAGGGAGGAGCAGCTGCAGAATAGAGCAGCTAACTGCAACATCGAGCAGACTCGATAGACCTAATGGCTTTTTCTGCTGGCAAATTTCGTATGTTCATAACAAAAACAGCGAGTGGCAACCCATTTTAGATCTAAGATATCTGAACACGCATATAAAAAAAACAAAGCATCAGATGGTCACACAGGGTAAAGTACATCCCTACAGTCAGTAGATTGGTTGCGGGTCGCTAGATGTGAAAGACGTCTACTTCCATACACTAGTCAGACCCAGCAACAGAAAATATTTCAGATTCAGGCTGGGAAAGTGCCAATATCAGATTGTAGCCCTTCCCTTTGCTCTCACATAAACACCAAGGGTATTCACAAAGTGCCTAACTGTGAGAGCAGTGCACGTGAGAAGACAAAGTGCGGTGGTTATTCCCAACCTAGACTGGCTAGTCTCAGGGAAAACAGAGCACGAGGCAAGGTGCTCAATACAAGAGGTAAGGAGCACCCTAGGGAACCTGGAATTCTTGATAAATCTGCAGAAGTCTAAGACAGAACCAGTTCAGCTACTGGACATCATGGTTGCAGAGCTGGATACCCTGCAGGGGAAGGCCTTCCTTCCACAGGAAAGGATGTCAAACCTGATTGCCAGTGCAGAATCCTTCATACTGGGCCACCCAAGGCCTGCAAGGGATTTTCTGCAGTTACTGGGTCACATGGCCTCATCCATAGTTGTGGTACCATGAGCCAGATTTCAGATGAGGGACATTCAGTACCATCTAAGGAGTCACTGGTCCCAAAGTTCGGATTCACTGTCCAAGCCGGTGCCAGTTGCAAAGGCCTTTGTGTAAGCACTAGAGTGGTAGGACGGAAAGCAACCTCAGCAACGGCATTCCATTCCTCCGGTAATCCCCAACAAGTATGCTCATGACAGATGCTTCACTCTTGGGGTAGGACACCCACCTGGAGTATTTTACTGTAAGTGGCATCTGGAGCCCACGGGAGACTCAAGAGCACATAAATCTCCTTGAGCTTAGGGCAGTACTGCTGGCAGTATAGTTCTTTACCGCCCAGCTAAAGGTCAGTCTGTCCAAATTCTCACAGACAATGTCAATACCACAATAATGTGCTACATAAACAAGCAAGGAGGAACAAGATCCTCAAAAACTGTGCACAGAAGCTATGAGTCTCTGGGATCTGGCTTAGTCTCTGGACACAAAGATTCCTGCACTACATCCACCTGGTAAGGACAATGTGCTGTCAGACTCTCTAAGCAGAATCAGCCAGAGAAACCATGAGTAGACCTTGAACCAGCAAGTGCCGGCCTCAGTCTTCTGAAGATGGGGTCCTCCAGAAATAGACCTGTCTGCCTCTTGGGAGGACAATCAGCTCCCAAAATTGTGTTGCAGGCCATAAGCAAGGGGTTCAGTCCCAGAGGATGCCCTAGCCCTGGACTGGATAGGGAAGTTCCTGTATGCCCTTCCACCATTCCCACTCATACAAAAAGTGCTCATAAAGCTCAGGAGACAGACAGCAACAATGATACTGATAGTTTCAGACTGGGCCAGACATCCAGTGCTCTTGAGCCTGTCCAGCAGGACCCCAGTCAGCCTGCCTCTGAGATATAACCTACTGTCCCTGTCCAGGGAAAATAACATTCTCAGACCTCAGAACTCTACATCTGAGGGCATAGTTCTTGTAGAGCTACAATTTTCTAGTTTGAATATGTCAGAGGAAGTGCTAACAGTGCTTAACTGTAACCTCTAGGTGGCGCTATCCCAAGGGCTACTACCCCTGCCTGTTTGGCTAGTTACAGGTTAAGGGGCCTGGGTACTGAAACGGATGCCTCCACCTGGAGGACAGGGTTATTAGTAGCAAGGCTAACCTGGGTACAGCCCTCCGGGACACTGTAACCCCCCCCCCTTCCCCTCTAGTGGCCTAGACAATATGCAACAAACTCTTTCACAGTAGCCCCTATTCAGCATACAATTCCCACATTGTTTGCACTTACCACCAGGGCTGGTTCCACCAGTTCGACCCTGGATACCCCCTGTAAGACAAGTTAGGCACAGCAAATAACAACAGTACAGTGCTTTGGGTACAAACTGGAACTACAGTCAGGTTAAATGCAAAAAGAGTTAGATCTGATTTATTCAGGGGATTTGAACAAGGAAAGGGCGTAATCGGGTTGATTGGCTTAAAGGCTAAATCAATCAGGCAGTCGTGCATGCATTTCAGAGTCCCTACACAGTCACACACTCTTGGTACCGAGGTGGAATTAAGGTGGGCTAGCCTGGAAGGTTGCCTGGGGTAGGCCGGCATTGCAGCTGGTTGGGGCCCCGTGATAGAAGAAAGAAACATGCACAACCACACACAATTTGTAATCCAGAGTGTGGCTCAGTTCGTGACAAGAAAATAACAAGTAAATTAGGTGACAACACTTTTAATTTCGCTGATGTTGCAGGAAGCTACCCTGGTGTTTACTCACGATACCCAATACAGGACACAGGAGGGATGAAATTGAGACTGCAGGTTGATGAGCTGGAGTGCCAGGAGAAGCAAGGCCCACACGAATCACTGAGGCGTCATTCCTGTTCAAGGCATTGAACAGGGGCTGATCCCCAGGCAGGTCTTTCGACAATGGTTTTCTCTGTGGCGTGAGTAATCTGGCTGGGCCACTGTGACAAGGCCCAGACCGAGGAATAGTTCAGATGTGAGTCCGAGAAAGCTGGATACAGCCCTCAGCAGGCAAGACACAGTTAAACACACAGTGGAGAACCAAATCGCAACCCACTAGCAGCACACAGCACATTTATAGTAAAGTAATCACCACTATACCAGGCGGATGACAGTCCGGTTGCAATCACAGAGTCTCTGCGCAAAACCAGGAGTTCAGCGGTAAATGCAGGTCCTGACAGGCCGATCATGTACAGCAAATCTTCGGTCTTCTTCAGATTTCTAGCCTGGTCACCAAATCTGTGGCTTAAATCTCTTTCAAACTTCAGAAGCCATTCGGTTCTTTAGAGAGCTCCCTCGGAAGGGACAGCAGAAGGTAGGCCAAGACTCGGCCCTTCCACAGTTCTCCCGTGCGAACTACTCAGGAGCCGCTGCTCGAATCACTCAAGCTGTTTCCTCTGCAAACTCTAACTCCAGACTGACTTTCTGTTGCAAGCAGCTTGGAACTCTCCCCAGGATCCACAAGGTTCGGTTGGCTGATCTGTCTGTCAGTCAATACAAGGGCTCCCTCTCAAGGTCCATTTGAGTGCCAAAGTCTCAAAACTACAATTCCTACAGAATTTTGCTCCCACAAGACCCCTGGGGACAGACACCATTTTAGGGTCCCCAAAGGTACTGATTGGTTCACAATAGCAGTCCAGAACCAAGATAGTGGTGCAATATTGAAATGTCCGTGATGCAAAAAAGGCAGGTTAGACAAACTTCCATAACATTACTATTCTAATAGATAATCAGCAAATTAGTACAGCTTCTAACAGAGCTCCCTCTGTGCTAATAGCGATGGCAGAATGGAGCGATTATCTGGTAGCCCGGGTGGAACTTGAGCATAGAAGCACTCAGCCCCCCCCCAGATTAAATAAGCACCACGTTATAGGCAGCTCTTAAAGAGACAGAGCACAGAGACAATAAGGCGCTGTCACACAAACACTTTTAAACACTAAGACACAGGATACCAGCCTGGCCATGGGTACTTAGGCAAGCCCAAGGAAGACTTTTTGGGAACCACCATTTGTAGGGGGGTTACACCCTTCCTGTCCTGGAAAAACTTGGCATCCATGTCAAGTCTACAACATCACAATAGTGAATAGGCAATATATACAAGACATACGTGACTATGGAAATACTATCTGATACATCAGCTAACGTAAGCTTATCACATTACTATACATTTCACTATACCATATCTTCATTGACAATACTTATGCATGTTTTATACACTCTATACTGATTCTATTAGGATTAACATATTATGAACATTATAATACTGATTCATGTTATAACTTCTTGTACATTAAACAGTGTAAGAGGGGGCCCTTCCCTATCAGCTAACTTGGGGCTGGATGGGGCAGGGGCACCATATCGAGAAGGAAGAATGACTAACCTGGAGTTGGCTGTCAAGCTCAGTCTGGGTAGTGAGCTCTGAGAAACATAAATACCTTTGTGAACCACATTGAAAGGCAAATCCACTGGCCTCCCAGGAGAATCATAACTGAGGTGCAACACTGGCTTGACAGCTTGGCCAGACTTTCTGGGGGGAGCAGGCACAATCTCTGTACTTCCAGCATTGACTTTGGACTTTTCTTCTGTTGCGAGGGGTGCCTCTGCACTGGTTGAAATGTCCAAACTGGGATTACTACCCACTCCTGGCTCTGCAAACTCTGTTTCTACAACACTTAGCTCATTGCTATCTCCTGATGAGGGCCCAGGTTGTTCATTCTGAGGGGACTCTGGCACAATTAGGCTTTGTGGCACTGAAGGGGGGGGGCTGTCGACACTTTCATATTGTTCTTCAAGTTCTGGCATGTCACCAGAGAGACTCAGACCATCAGTTCCTTCTTCGGGCAAGTCAAACAGTTCTACAAGACACAGAGAGTCTGCAACCTCAGACATGATACTTTGCACCTTGCTTTCAGGGGGCACTGGGTCCAGGGAGGAAGCTGGGGGGTTAGGCAGTTTTCATGGCCCAGCTTCATCCCCATGATTCTGCAGAGAATTGCCTGGAAACAGCTGACTCAGTTCATATGAGGGATAATAGGCATTATCACAGTCACTTTCACCAGAAACAAAGGAACAGTCATCACTATCCCTCTGGGCCTGCTGAGGGGAAGGCCTTGGTTCTGGAACAATGCGGGCAGGTTGGCTCTGTTTCCTCTTCACAGCAGCATGAATCACTGGCCCAGGAGAAGTGTTGGGTGTTGGTTCTGAGTCAATAATAACTTGACCAATGGGCAGTAAGTGATTACAATGCATTGTCTTTACAGCTTTAGAATAATTTTCTGGGCACACCTTGTACACCAGCAAATCATCCAGTTTACCAACCACTACATGAGAAAGATAGTGCCATCTGTCCACAATCTTGTGTTTCCCATGCAATTCCAGGTTACACAATAATACTCTATCCCCAGGTAACAGCTCCTGAGCTTTTACTCATCGATCATGTCTTTCTTTGTTGGCCAGATTCTGCTTTGCAGCCATAGTTTGGGCTAGTTGATAGGCATGATTCAACTGATCCTTCAATTTCTGGACGTACTGCAAGTAGTTTTCAGCCCGGACCCCATCTGGCAAGACCCCAAAGCAGACATCAACTGGTAGTCGCGCCTCCCTCCCGAACATGAGACGGTAGGGGGAGAACCCAGCAGCATCGTCTTTGGTGCAATTGTACGCGTGTACCAGGGTGCTAATCTGCTGACTCCACTTAGGCATGTCTTTTGGATGGAGAGTGCCCAGCATGTCCAGCAAGGTGTGATTGAAGCATTCTGGCTGCGGGTTCCCCTGCAGGTGATAGGAGGTGGTTCTTGACTTCCACACCCCCCCACAGAGAGCATTTCTTTGATTAGCCTACTTTCAAAGTCTCTGCCTTGGTCTGAATGGATCCACTGGGGGGCAACATAGTGGACAAAGAATTATTCCACCAGCACCTTGGCCACGGTAGAGGCCTTTTGATCTTCAGTTGGGAAGACTTGTACGTACTGTGTAAAATGATCAGTAACTACAAACACATTCTCAATGTTCTTTTGTTGGGTTCTAAGCACAAGAAGTCTATGCAGACCAATTCTAGAGGGGTGCTGGTAGTGATATTGATAAGAGGGGCAGCCTTTTGAGGCAGGGCTTTTCTTTGGAGACAACGACTGTAGGTCTTTACATGATGCTCAACATCTGCCCCTATCTTTGGCCAGTAGAATTGGGATTGTACCAAGTCGAGAGTTCTGTCAATACCAAGGTGCCCCATGTGATTGTGGAGAGACTTCAGTACCAGCTGTTTAAAGGCTGTGGGTAGGACTAACTGTTTTTTGTCTACTTGGCCACAATGATCCACTGTCTCTCTGTATAGTAACTGATCATGCAACTTTAACCTGGGTCCTTCCTTGAACAACAGAGTAGTTTGCAAGTCAGGGGAACACAGCTTGGACACATCTTTCCCTGCAAGCAGGGCATCAAGTGCTGATTGAATCATGGGGTCTTGGGATTGGGCCCACTGAATGCTGTCATTATTGAACTGAGGTAGTGCACTAATATCTAGAGCAGAGAAATTACAATAGGCGGTCAGTATGCAGGTATCAGAAGGGCACAAGCAATCTACTAGGCAGTCCACTGTGTCTGCAGACATTTGTTCATCCTTATCAAACTTCTGACATAATGCTTTGATGTCAGGCTCAGACAATCTGACCCAATTTTCTTAAGAGCTGGCTTTCATGACAGGGCATCAGCATCAATGTGGTTTAGTCCCAGTCTGTATTCAACAGCATAATCATAAGTCGATAAGGCAGAGAGCCAACAGTGCCCAGTGGCATTCAGTTTAGCTGAAGTCTGCACATAGGTCAGTGGGTTATTGTCAGTCTTCACTAATATCTTTGCCCCATAGAGGTACTCATGAAACTGGTCAACTATGGCCCATTTTAGGGTGAGGAATTCCAACTTGTGGACTGGATAGTTCCACTCTGACGGGGTCAAACTCCTACTGATGAAAGCTGCAGGTCTCAAGTCATCTTCGTAGTCTTGATATAGCGCAGCCCCAAGGCCTGCAAACTAGCATCCATATGCAAAACATAGGGGTTGGTAGGATCAACATATGCCAGGGCATGGGCGTGGGTGAGTTGGTATATGACTTCAAAAAACACTGCTTCACATTCAGGTGTGCACCGAGTCCCAAAAGGATCACCTGTTCAGAAATACACTTTCTCTTGGTCTTTGATAGCCCCTTTTTTGTATTTGCAGCTGGTAAGAGGGTAGCCTTGGGTAGGGTTAAGAAGTGGTCTAATCACCTTGGAATAATCTTTGATGAACCTGCGGTAGTAGCCGCAGAACCCCAGGAAACATAGTTCTTGCAGGTTATTGGGCTGGGGCCAAGTGGTCAGCGATTCAGTCTTGCTGGGGTTTGTCTGTATTCCTTCTGCAGATACTATGTGTCCCACATATTTCACAGATGTCTGGAAAAATTGGCACTTGTCTATAGATATCTTGAGGCCAAATTCTTCCAAAAGATCGAGGACTTTAAACAGTCTGGTTTCATGTTCCTCTAGCGTGCGTCTGAAAACAATGATGTCATCCAAGTGTACCAGACATTCCAGTAGGTTCATATCTTCCACCACACATTCCATTAATCTCTGAAAGGTGGCTGGGGCACCTGAAATCCCCTGTGGCATTCTCAGGAATTCGTAGAACCCTAAAGGACAGATGAAGGCTGTTTTCTCACGGTCCTCCAGGGCCATCGGAATCTGGTAATATCCACTGCGGAGATCCAGTACGGAGAACCACTGACTCCCATTCAGGCAATCCAAGGCATCCTGCATGTGTGGCATGGTGTATTGATCTGAGATGGTCCATTGATTTAAGGTCTGATAATTCACACACATCCTCACTGATCCGTTCTTCTTACGCACCACTACTATGGGAGACACATATGAGCTTCTGGATTCTTGAATGATACCCACAGCGAGCATCTCCTGCAGGTGTCTTCTAACATCATCTATGTCAGCAGGGGCAAGGCGCCGGGACCTCTCTTAGAAGGACCGGTCATCATGCAGGCATATATTATGCTCAGCACCATGAACTCACCCCGTGTCCCACTCTTTTAGTGAGAACACTTGGTCTTTCTGAGCTAGTTTCTTGCTAATTTGAGTCTTCCACTTGGTAGACAGAGGGGAATCACCGCAGTCAAATAAGTCTGGGGACACCTTCCACGCTTTGCCAGAGTACTTGTTACTGGGTAATATTGCCGTGTCTGCACAGTGCACTATAGCAAGTGTACATCCCTGATTCACACAAACTTCTCTGTCTGACATGTTTCTCACTTGCACCATCACTCGGCGTGCATAGGCATGAGCACACACAGGTAGTATACTGGGCTAAACCATTAACCCCTCTGGCAGCTTCCCTTCACCAGGAGCGTCTATCATCAATATTTGGTTCTTGACATCTTTCTTTAGGTGGACTTCTCCGTGGATCGTACACTGTGCATTGGGAGCCAGTACCAAAGAGTCAGGGTCCTTTTTCCACACTATCCCCACTGGCTCATCTCAGTCCGCTTCATCGGGTTTCTGTTGCAAGTCATAAGCTTTCTGGATTAGCGCTGGAATTCTCAGGGACCTCCCAGTCCATTGCCCTTGTTTCTCATGACAGAGTTGTGCTATGTTCCCAAACATGTGGGTGTTTGTTCCAATTAACAGAGGAACCCCACCATACAGTCTGGTGGGAGGACACACCAGAGCAAGCATCTCAACTTGTTCATCTACCCCAGCCTTGGTGGTAGAAAATGACAACCAGGTCCGGATGTACCCCGGGTATGGGTAGGACTTTTCACTCAACCCCCACACGTGTAGGCCCTCCAAAGGTTGTAAGTGCACATCAGGCAGATGCTTTTGGTACCAAGCTTGAAATACTATAGTTACTTGGGATCCACTGTCGAGCACGGCCCAGGCTGACATACCGTTCACTGTCATTGTAGTTTCTATTGAAGGGCCCATCACCTCAGACCACTCAGGTGACTGATACTTGGACGTCAGCTTTACAGCTGCCTTGGAGGAATAGCTTTTATGAGCAGGCCCCCCTTGCAGTCGTATGTTGTTCCATCGAATCAGTGCCAGCAGCCGGGTGGTAACTCTCCTCAAGTTCTCTGGGGAACAGCAGGTGAACCAGGTGTGTACATCCTCTCCACAGTGGTAGCAGAAGACAGGTTCTTAAGAGTCTCTAGGAGGAGAGGGGCCGTTTCCTTGCTTGAACATAGTGGGGGAGTCTCGGGTCCCTCTCTGGGTGGGGGCTTGCTCTCTGGACCTTTTAAGCTTCCCCCAGGGTCAGTGTTCCATGTACCCTGAAGCAGATTTCCCACAAAGACTCTCAGTTCTTGCACCTCCTCCAGCAGGTTGTCTTCTAGCCGGGTCTCCGAGGAAATAACATGCACCCCCACTGCTCCTGGTGGGGCTTCCTTCTGTGTCTCATGGGTGGCTGGACAATTAATGTCATTTTTGGCTGCCTCGGCAGCTTGCTGGCTGACTCTCAACTCAGTCAATTTCTTGATTAGTTCCCTCACCTGCTGCAGTTTGGCCTTCTCCCCTCTCTCAGGGGCCGGACAGGGGTGGACAACCCCAGCATAGGGCTCCCATCCTTCCTCATCATTCTCGGCCCCATGGATCTCTTCATCAGACAGAAATATTCAGGGGGATTGCCCCTATGATCCAGCAGTTTGCATTTTAACAACATCACGCTAGAATATCTCAATGGCTTTAGGATGTGATCCAGTCTGACCCTGTTCGATTCACTGGCGGGCACCCCTCCTTTTCTGTGAGCCCACTGCAAAGCTCACTCAATTCGGGTGACAAACATTGACAGCTTCTCATTTTCCCACTGTTTTGCTGACTTAAACTTCCACATCAGCTCATCCCCCGACTCGGTGCTACCAAATACCCTCGCCAAGGCAGAGAGGTATTCAGCAGCTGTAGCCTCCGGGCTAGTGGATCGCAAAAAGCGGATGGCCTCCAGTGTAGGGCCCCTCAAGCTTTCCATGATCCTTTTCCTCTTTTCCCCTTTGGTACATTGTCACTCCTGGACCAATGGGGTGGCAAAGTCCATCCACGTTTCCAGGTCATCCTCCCCCACAGGCACCAGGACTGTACCTGAGAAGAGTCTAAGCCTACAGTATGAGTCCAAATGCACAGTAGGTATCACTAAGGGGGAGGCAACTGTAGGGGTAGCGGGGGAGACTAAAGGGGACTGCAAGGGAGTTACCTCCTCAGAGAGCTCTAACATTTTCACAAGGTCTGTAGCAGAGTGCCCCTCAGAGGCTAACAGTTTAAGCAGCTTGTCTCTAAACCCTACTATGTGGGGGACTCTCCGGAAACAGCTGGGTCACTATGTAAGTGGATAACCCTCCACCCCTTCAGGAAAAATCACAGGGGGTATCTTCTCTGGTTCAACGGGCAGGCTGCAGGAGAGTAGGGCCACCATGGTTTGATCAAACTGGTCAGAATCCCTTCCCCTCACTTCAACCTTCCCCAAACACAAGTTGCCTAGACAATATAAAACAAACTCTTTCACAGTAGCCCCTATTCAGAATACAATTCCCCACACTGTTTGCACTTACCACCATGGCTGGTTCCACCAGTTCAGCCCTGTAGACCCCCTTTAAGACAAGATTAGGCACAGCAAATAACAACAGTACAGTGCTTTGGGTACAAACTGGAACCACAGTCAGGTTAAATGCAAAAAGAGTTAGATCTGATTTATTCAGGGGAATTGAGCAAGGAAAGGGCATAATCAGGTTGATTGGCTTAAAGGCTAAATCAATCAGGCAGTCGTGCATGCACCTCAGAGTCCCTACACAGTCACACACTCTGGGTACCGAGGTGGAATTAAGGTGGGCTAGCCTGGAACATTGCCTGGGGTAGGCCGGCATCGTAGTTGGTTGGGGCCCTATGATGGAAGAAAGAAACATGCACAGCCACACACAAGTTGTAATCCGGAGCCAGATGGCTTAGTTCGTGACAAAGAAAACAATAAGTAAATTAGATGACAACACTTTTGATTTAGCTGATGTTGCAGGGAGCTACCCTGGTGTTTACTCACGATACCCAATACAGGACACAGAAGGGAAGAAATTGAGACTGCAGGTTGATGAGCTGGAGTGCCAAGAGAAGCAGGACCCACACGAATCACCGAGACGTCGTTTCTGTTCAAGGCGTTGAGCAGGGGGCTGATCCCCAGGCAGGTCTCTCGTCAATGGTTTTCTCTGTGGCATGAGTAATCTGGCTGGGCCAGTGTGACAAGGCCCAGACCGAGGAACAGTTCAGATGAGTCCGAGAAAGCTGGATACAGCCTCCAGCGGGCAAAGCACAGTTAGACACACAGTGGGGAATCAAATCGCGACCCACTAGCAGCACACAGCACATTTATAGTAAAGTAATCACCACTATACCAGGCAGATGACAATCCAGTCACAATCACAGAGTCTCTGCGCAAAACCAGGAGTTCAGCGGTAAATGCAGGTCCTGACAGGCAGATCGCGTACAGCAAATCTTCAGTCTTCTTCAGGTTTCAAGCCTGGTCACCAAGTCAGTGGCTTAAATCTCTCACAAACTTCGGAAGCTGTCTGGTTCTTTAGGGAGCTCCCTCGTAAGAGACAGCAGAGGGCAGGCCAAGACTCGGCCCTTCCACAGTTCTCCCGTGCAAATTACTCAGGAGCTGCTGCTCAAATCACTCGAGCTGTTTCCTCTGCAAACTCAGACTCCAGACTGACTTTCTGCCGCAGGCAGCCTGGGACTCTCCCCAGGATCCACAAGGTTCGGTTGGCTGATCCATCTGTCATTCAATACAAGGGCTCCCCCTCCAGGTCCATTTGGTGCCAAAGTCTCAAAACTACAATTCCTACAGAATGTTGTTCCCACAAGACCCCTGGGGACAGACACCATTTTAGGGTCCCCAAAGGTACTGATTGGTCCACAATAGCAGTCCAGAACCAAGATGGTGGTGCAATATCGAAATGTCCATGCTGCAAAAAAGGCAGGTTAGACAAACTTCCATAACATTACTATTCTAATAGATAATCAGCAAATAAGTACAGCTTCTAACAGAGCTCCCTCTGCACAAATAGCGATTGCAGAACGGAGCGATTATCTGGCAGCCCAGGTGGGACTCGAGCATAGAAACACTCAGCCCCCTCCCAGATTAAATAAGCAACTCATTATAGGCAGCTCTTAAAGAGACAGAGCACAGAGGCAATATAAGGCGCTCTCACACAAACAATTTTAAACGCTAAGACACAGTATACCAGCCTGGCCATGGGCATTTAGGCAAGCCCAAGGAAGACTTTTTGGGAACCCCCATTTGTAGGGGGGTTACATAAGGTTTCCAGGAAACCAGCAACTAGGAATGCATATTCTTCTAATTGGACAAGATTCTCATACTGGTATGCCCCCTCTAAGATAAGCCCAATTCAGGCAGGGGTACCTACAGTTTTTGACTATCTGGTACACTTAAAGTCCTTATGTCTGAGAATTTCAACTGTAAGCCCCTCTTCGTGCTAATTTGGGACCTTTAAATTTTGTTGTTGGGCTCTAGGTACTGCCTGCTGGCAGGTGGGGTTTTGGGCTGACAGCATAAAGGGAGGTGTTTTGGTGCCTTTGAGGGGGTGCGGGAGCAGAAGAGGCATTGTAGGGGGCTCCCGGCCTGGTGGGAAGAAGTTCAGGAACAGGGCCATAGATCCGGGCCTTGGTAGACTGATTGCCATCCAGTTCCGCTACCCTGCTTGTTTCCAGCTGTTGGTGTGAGTTGGGTCGGGTTACCATGTGTTGCAGGGTAGCTGCAAGGTTGTATTCCCCTGACTGTTGATATGGGAGGTGGGGCCCATTGGAGTCTTGGAGGGGCCTGCTCTGTGATCCCTGGCATGAGGCAAGTTGGCTCAGGGAGTCCCTGTCCATTTACTGGTCTACCTGCCAAAGGAGGTCCTGGGTGTATCGCGGTGGTGGGAGCCCACGGTGTTGGGAAGCAGTGGTGGCAGCCTGCGCCCTTTCCCTGTTTGTTGGACCATGTTTTCCATGTCCAGACTGGCACAGTCAAGAAAATGGAGACCAGAGCTGTCTGCAGCTGCTTGCGAGCCCAGTAGTCCCCATGTTGTAGATTGGCATCAGTGCAGCAAAGTTTGGCCTTGTCCCTCTTTGTGGGGTCACCCAAAGCCCTAAAATACCTGGGTCTGGGGATGCTTGCAGTGTAAGGAATGTACCTCTTGCTCGTTCATGCAGGAAAAGAAGAGTATGAGCAGGAGGAAGGGAAGGAGACGGTGTTTTGCCCCAAGTCACCGAGGTGGTGCTGCCAACAAGTCAGAGCTTAATTCATCTTCCCGTTTGAAGAAATGTGTTGTGTTGGATCTATGGATCTCACACTGTTTGAAGCTTGGCTCCATGCCATAGTGTAAGGAGTTCATCCTACATAGAACTGATTGTGCCTCTGCTCCTTGAAGTCAATTTTATTAGTTTTCTATTAAATTAGATGGTTCTGCTAATTCCTGAGGACTTTGGATTTCTTTATTTCAGTGCTGTACTTCTAACAAATACTCCCCTCGTCTGCTGGCCCCATGTTGGAGATCTGCTGCACCCCCTCCCAGAAGATCGGAGGACCTATTGTGGAACCCAGGTAATGAGACTTTTTTCCCTTCCTGTGACTGTATTCTTGCTGTGTAGTGTCCCCTCCCCATATTTAACATCAGGCATATCCCTAGACCTGGGAGGGGGGGCTTACACAACCATTAAGGTACACCTGGCAGCTGTGTCAGCCAACACATCAGCAGGCAAAGAAAAGTCCATGGCCTCGCAACCTGTTTTTAAAAGGTTCTTTAAGGGCCTCAATCATCTTTATCCACTGTAAGGGATCCAGTCCCTCCACAGAATCTTTTTAAAACTTACTTTTTATTGATTTGTGTAAAACAATGCATTACATTGTATCAAACAGACAGACACAATCATGGCCAGTTTGAAGACATTTTTGCAGTTATGCTTTATCTTATTTTATTTATTTAGTGATTTGGAAAAGACCTTTGAGCACAAACTCTTTTACAAACATTCCACGCTATAGATTGCAAAACAATGTACAATAGGAGAAAGCAAAGGTACATTACAATGAACAATACAGCTTGGATTCAGAACTTGCAGAATAACTCAAAACATAGGTACATGTTAAAATAACAAGAAAAACACTTTATGAGGGTTGGGGGGAGAATAAGCAGCCACAAAATGCCTTGTCAGTAGTTCAGAGGGATGGGGATAGCTGGCAGTGGGGTGAAGAAAGGAGGTACGAGAGAGCTGTATGTACTGCGGTGGAGGTGAAGGGTGGGGGAAGAAGGGCAATAAGGTATAGGGAGAAATGGTGGGGAGAGGGAAGGCTGAGCGGAGAAGATATACTAGAGTAAATGGTAGGGTGTGAGGGGGCATGATCAGGCAGCCTGCATTAGTAGTGACTGTAAGGGAAACTCACGGGACTGTGAGTTGGGGGAACCTTACCCTTGCAATGCATTACTACACATGGGGGATAAGCTAGAATTATTATAAGCAAGTAAAACATAGAGTACAATAAAATCCTAGTGCCACCATTTATTTAGTTTTTGTTTACCGGGTAAGTGCACTAGACAACAGCAAGCTGCCTATTTTCAGACACGAGCCAGGAGGGTTACAGAACAAAACTGAACAGTAAATTACAAATACGAGTACAGAAGATAACACAGCATTAGAAATGTACAGGATACAATTAGGAATATATAGTCAACACTACCTACAAAATAATTACAGAGCATCTTCATTTTAGGAAGTACCAGTAAAATCCTTATAAGTGCCAAAAGGACTGGAGTTACAGAAATAAGATGCTCCCCGGTTGGTTCAGACATTCACTGGATCAGTTACAAGAGCATTTATCATTTTCCAGGAGGTACTATGTAGACCGGTTTTGAAAGCATGGTGGGTTTTGCATTTCTTAACTGCACTGGAAGGGAGTTCCAGAGCTTAGGTGTGAATGCCAAGAAGGCATTTTCTCCCATCTTTGTGGAACACTTCGGTAACTCAAGAAGTGACTGGGGACAAGAGCCTCAATGGGTAAGTCTGTGAGACTAGAGTGAACATGTTAGCAATGACAGCTGGAGCTCCTGTTACAATTACTTTGTCAATGAAGGAACCTATCATGAACATCCGGTGTGAATTAGGAGAGAGCCACCCAATGGTTCAGTATAGTATACAGTGATAAGTACTTCTTGGCACCGATAGTGCAAAATGGCAGATATTGTTATAACAGGTGTTCCATTTGTATGATACCCCCTTTATTCACCTCTGCAAAAGATATCAACCCATTAGTCAAACTGGGCCATAACTTAACATAATTGTCTAGTGCACTTACCCGGTCAACAAAAACTAAATAAAAAAAATAACACTCCTTGTGCAATGGCCAGCCTAGCTGCCGTAGTCAGGTTATATCTAATTTTGTAGGCGATGCTGAGCTTCATGTGCACTGACTTACAGGTCATGTTAAGATGAAGACTGAAATCAAGACTAGGGTCCAAAGTGATTCCTAGGAACCTGAAAGAGTCAACAGACTCTAGTGGTGAGCTGTCTAGTCCATGGATATCTAGAGAGGCTGGACATGCCCCAAGTTTGGGTCCCGAGCCAAACGGCATTGACACTGTCTTTGTGGAGTTCATTAGTAGTCTGTTTTTTGATTAGCCAGTGCTGGATTTGTCCTTGTTTAATTCAGAATTTATGATGGATATGTCTGCGACACTTTTATATAGATTCAAAGAAATACAAAATCTCACATACCCCCATAATACAAATCATCACAGAATATTATGCTGGTTCAACTTTAAGCAGAAATGTATTGTGCCAAAAGGCCGCTCACACAGACTGCAAAGGGTGCCAACAGAAGACACAGACATTTGTTTCATCCTACCAGGGCTCATCAGTGTGCCTCGTCTGTATGACACTCCAGTGGAATGAACCAGCTACCCTAAGTTGATCTGTCTGGGTTGGGTTGTGGTGAGCTCAATAAAAACCAAAAACAAGCTAAAAGACAAAGAACCTTAGTGCACAAGCACTGGGGCAAGGGTTACTCCAAAGGCCATTGGCTGGAAAGCCAATTTTCAAAGAAATACAAAATCACACATACCCCATAATGCAAAGTATCATGGGCTGTATATGCAAATCACCACAGAATATTATGCTGGTTCAACTTTAAGCAGAAATGCATGGTGCCGAAAGGCCTCTCACACAGACTGCAAAGGGTGCCAACAGAAGACACAGACACGTGTTTCGTCCTACCAGAACTCATCAGTGTGCCTCATCAGTGTGACAGGCCTTTCGGCACCATGCATTTCTGCTTAAAGTTGAACCAGCGTAATATTATGTGGTGATTTGTATATACAGCCCATGATGCTTTGCATTATGGGGGTATGTGTGATTTTGTATTTCTTTGAAACTTGGCTTCCCGGCCAATGCCCTTTGGTAACTTTTGCCCTAGTGCTTTGATGACCGCGGTTCTTTTGTCTTTTAGCTTGTTTTTGTTTCTATTGGGCTCACCACAACCCAACCCAGATAGACCAACTTAGGGTAGCTGGTTCGTTCCACTGGAGTGTCATACAGACGAGGCACACTGATGAGTCCTGGTAGGATGAAACACATGTCTGTGTTTTCTGTTGGCACCCTTTGCAGTCTGTGTGAGAGGCCTTTTGTCACCATGCATTTCTGCTTAAAGTTGAACCAGCATAACATTCTGTGGTGATTTGCATTATGAGGGTATGTGTGATTTTGTATTTCTTTGAAACATGGCTTCCTGGCCAATGCCCTTTGGGGTAACCCTTGCCTCAGTGCTTGGGCACTAAGGTTCTTTGTTTTTTATATAGATTCATATCATCTGCATATAGAAGGGTGGAGCAAGCAACAAGCCTCTTAGGTAGATTGTTAAGGAACAAGGCAAACAGGAGTGGGCCAAGAATGGAACCTTGCGGAACCCAGGTGCTGGTACAGGCTAGTTCTGATTTGGATCTATTTATTTCTACAAATTGCTGTCTTCCAGTAAGGTAGCCAGTAAATCATTTAGATGTGTCTGAAGAGAACCATGGGCAGAGACTATCCCAAAATCAAAACGTACTACATCATACACCTTATTCTGTAGGTTTACAGTCTTCTTGTATCTAAAAAGGGGAAAAGTTAATGACTGTAGCTTGTCTGAAACTATGTGCTAAACATATACCACATCTTTCTTAACCAGATTTTAACTATTTCAACCTAATATGTCTTGAAACATGACAGAAGATGAGTATCCCTGGTCACACCATAGAGCTGCCTATTGGAAAGTCACAGAAAAAACGTGTTGCCATATTGGTCCTTGTAACACAAGATCCACACAAACAGAAGATTTGATACCTTTTATTGAACCAACAGAGTTGTTACAAAAGAACACAGATGCTTTTAGCTTTCGGATTACACAGAATCCTTCGTCAGAAAACACTGGCAGTTGTTTAGGAAGAACATACTTTCTCAAAACCCAGATCATGCATAAAAAATACCAGATGAAAAGTTGTTAAGGACCCCCATTGGCTAAAACTGCATTCAAAAAACAACATGACCATATAAAGACAGCAAATGTTCCATTAAAATAAAGCTACACCAAGGTCAGATTTCACTGAATTGAAAGTTCACTCCCTGAGAAAAGCTATAAACCAAGTGAAGCTGCATTTTAAAACCCTCTGTGTGTGTCTGTGCTCACATTACCAGATGACAATGATTAAAAACCACAAGGAAAAATAAGCTTAAGCAATGCATAGTAAATAATGTTAAAAGTCTTTAAATTTGAAAATATCTTTGTGATAAGTAAAAAAATAACCTGCCCTATTGTAAATTAAGCATTCACCAGCTGTTTTACACATTTACACAGTGTAAGTACTGGTCAGATACATTTGTCTTAAATTCTGTGTACAATAAGTTCATATTACTCATGAATATTCAACTTTATACTGTCTTAAACATGTTATATCTGCAATTCTGTAACAATTGATTAGTGTATGTGTACATTCAAAACCCAAACCTAACACAGACCCCCTTGTAACTGAGATAGTGTTATCCTAATATGTCCATGTATCAACATGTGTCCATATGTACTTAATCTGCTAGTGTATTAAATAACAGTTCTATAAATGTAAAACCAAAACTGATGGAAACAAACCCCACCACCACACCCTACTCCCCCTTGGGGGAGGGGTGAAATAAATGTATAGGTACCAGTTGTCACAAACCCACTCAGCAGGTCAGGCCCTCTGCTCCTACAGTGCCAACCTCCGAGTGCAGTCTTGTGAACAGGAAACAGAAACAGGGCAATCCTCCTGTCTGTTTTGTGGGTTCGAATCAACCTTTGGCCTCAAGTCTTGGAGGGATTCAAACTGTGAACCTCTTGCTAGTGTACCCAATGTACAGGCTCAGATAATTCTGCTCTTCGGGGGTCCCAGATATCTTTCGCCTACGGGCACCTAACCAGGTGTACAAAATGAACCCTTAAAACTCTATGGAAGACTGTAGGAAAAATTCTTACCTTTTCCCAGTTTGGTAAAACCAATAAGCTTTGTACAGTGTCAACTTTAACCATTGATGCTTCACTTATCAAGAAAAAGAATTTCAAAGGCACACAAAGTAGTCTCTAAAGTAGAGGTTTACTTAAAGATAGATAAAAAAATGTAAAATGTAAATACAGAACCATATCTCACAAAACATACAAATCACTTAAAAAAAACAGGTTTAAAAGTGCAAACTGAATCTCCTACCACAGTACTTTTAGAATTGTCTCTTCTAAGGTATATTCTTCTAACAGTGCCTGATGTTGCTTTTTCAGATTCCAAACATTTGTGTCTTAATGGAAAACAGAATACTGTTTAAAAACTGGCTTTGCCAACCTCTTTGTGTGAGGTCACCTAGCTCCTCCCCTGTCAGAATATAAAAAAATCATACCAACAGGATGTCTTATTCAGAAGGTAAATTAAAATTCTGTGACCTCAGCAAAACTCTTTTTTTTTCAAATGACTTTCTTTGATCTTATGAGCTGCTTCCCTTTTCCAGGACATCAAAGGACTTATGACTCTCTGCCAGATCTCACGGAGGAGCAACATGCTTTGTATCACCATGTGAAATTAACTGCGTTTCCTCTGAACGTCATAAAAGTTTATGATCTATCTTGGCAGCTGACATGCTGCAATTAGTCACATAAACAGGAGATCCTAAATGTTAAGTCTCTTCTAGTCTGTAGTGATCTCTTGGCCTTCCAGGTAACACCTTGTAGCCAAAACCTGGGGGGGGTCATTCCATAGGCTGATTCAGGATGTATCATGAGAGACACTCAATAACACATTTTTATATTACAAAAAATCATAAATTAATCAGAACCAGCTGTCTGAGTGTCACACCAGTAACAAGGAATCCATAAAGCCATTTTGTATCTAAACATAATGAAACACCACCATGTACCACAATAATTTGTGCATGTGTTGTCCCTGAAGCAGGTGCAAAAACAGGAGCTGTTTAAGCAGTGTAATGTGACATAAAACCCAAATCTATATTCATCCCATCACCCACCATGTTCAAAAGTAAAATGAGTCGCCTTTGTTGTGTATTTTTGAAATTTCCTTTCAAAACCAGTACTGATATATCAGAGATGGTGTGATCAGACTGAAAAATTGCTACCCCACTGGTTTATCAGTCATCTTCATTTTAATAGTATGTCTGTGTGATGTCATTCAGGGGCGGAGAGGTTGTCCAGTCTCTCCAACATAACCTGTTTGTTGACATCTCTTACACTGAATAAAATAAACAACATTATGAGATACACAAGCATAATTCTCCTGAGTCTTGAATTGTTTGCATTGTGGGGGTATTGATACAATCAGAAGTAGAAATGTGCTCACAAGTCTTACATCTATCTTAACTGCAGGGCATTGAAAAATCAGACTGTCATGCTCTCCATCCGAGATCTAAATGTCAGTTTACACCTATTGAGAAACATAATCCTACAGTAAAACAGATGACAATTTGCAGGACTGGTACTTATGTCATGTATTGAAAATAAAGAAAAGTCTGTTCAGTCTGTACTTCTAAACAGTTGCAGCACGACCCGTAACACACTCTGAAATTGGAGCAAAAGCTCATTGCAGGGAAATTGGAGGGCAGCAGCAATACCAACTGCACCATAAACACACCATTTTAGAGATGTGTATATATATATTTTAACTCCGGAGCATTTAAATGTTCATAACCCAGTGTAGACCATACTATTCAGGGAAGATTAAGCTCCGGAAAGTACTATAGTCCCATATTCCTAGCTGCCATTACACCCAACCAGTCTCTTACTCACAAGATAATAAAAACACTATCTCTCAGCCTTCATTGTTGTCTTCCAATTTTGACTGTCCCCGACAGGCAGCAAATTCCTGTTCTATTTTCAATAGAAGTTAATTGGCATCCTCTGGATCCTTGAATTGATACACCTTACTGCCACATATATTCAGATTCACGGGGAGCAACATAACATGATGTATCCCCAGCTACCTCTATAACATCCGCACCCTGTCAACTCCCTTTCACCTCTGACAGGTGGCAAGACTGAGATCCAGGAATATGTGAATGCCTCTTGCCACATCAATAGATCTTTCTATTTTGCTGCCTTGAGCACATTGTCTCTCTCCACTATAGAACCAAGGTCAGTTAATATTGCCTGAGCCCCTTGTGGTCCAGTAGCCCTGTTTCAGGGACCATGGGTGGTGATCCTGTAGACCCATTTGATCGCACAATTCAGATCCACCTCAAGCATTTCTGGCAGCCAAGAAGAGAAGAATTCTCTAGGTGAGTAACCGTCTGTGTTTTCCGGTAGTCTGATTATCCGAATATGGGCAGCTTGAGGGGTGTTTTCCAGGTTTATTATTCTCCTTTGTAACAAGAAGTTTTCTTTGCCAGGCCTGCCACTGTTGTCAGGGCCCGATCTGCTGTCCCCGCAGCTGTTTTTACCTTCTGCTTCTCCACTCCTACTTTGGTGTCCAGCACCTGGTATTCCGTGGTGAATTCTTCTAGCCTGTTATCCATAGCTTGAATGGTTTTCAAAAGAGTGGCATTTGTAGGTTGGTCTGACTCACTCAAGGGGCAGAGTCTTTGGCAAGACTCTGTTTGAAGTCCTTCGGTCTCATTCCTTCACCTCTCAATGCAGGTACATAATAACTGGTCAGCAATTTTTTCCATAGGCTGACCAAGTTATAATTTGCCATTATAACAGTGAGCACGTGCTGAGTCATTCAAAAACAGCTGCCGCCTGATTGGCAGTTCATCTCCTCCTGGGCAGGCTAATAAGTTTTAGAAACATGGTTGCTGCTTATCTCATGAAGCGAGGAGCTGCCAGACCGAGTGTCCTCGTTGTTTTTGTTTTTTTTTAATAATACTTATTTGTGTTTTATTTTTAAATAATGTTTGCATGTTCAACATTTAAAAACATCTATCTGGTTTATCCTGCCATTTGAAAGCCACAGCGGACAATAACTGCCAGTGGGAACGGCTCCAAGGTGGCTCACTGAGGTAAGCATGATCACGATCTAAATGTACAACTCTAAAACAAAGTAAAATCCAAATGAAACAAAAAAAAAAGCAGCTGTACAAAAACAAGAATGAAAACACACAAAGAAAGACTCTCTGTGAGGAGAGAGAATATGTGTGTCTGTGTGTGTGCGTGTGTGTGTGTCTGCATGAGACACAGCAACACTAAATTCAGTTTGGCAAAAAATTGCTGACCATCAATTATAAAAATTAAAGATGGGGAAATGTGTCATACTCGAATTTAATGGTTGCCCTCAGTGTGAGATACTTTAATAAACTCCTCAGGCTTTGCTCTCAGGGTTTATGTAGCATTCCAACCCTCAGGCGACCATTAAATTCTTGTAACATACACTTCCCCATTCGCAATTCTATATGTTATGGCCCATATTTAGGGTGTTTTCTTTGAAAATGCAACAAGTTTAGCTTTACACAGATCCTCAGTAAGTCGCTCTGCCGTGGTTGTTTAAGTTTGTGGTTTTGATGAAGATAAATGTATTTTTTTATGTAAAATACTGGTCCGTCTCACGGTACTCATGCAAGTTGCTGGGAATCACCCAATGGCTGGCTCCAACCCCGCACCTCCATAGTATTTTTAATATCTCTCCTGTCCAGCTGATGGAGGCGTCTTTTGAGCCTATGATTATGGCTGATTTAAACTATGCCACATGGAAAACGGTTTACCTGATAGCCATGACATCTAGTAGTAGTAGTGGTAGTACTAATCGTTTATTCTTGAAAAAAGAAAAGGATAGCCCAACTGAGCGGAAGTTCATTTACAGTGGGGTCCATCACACATACAAGCATACACACAACTGCAAGAAAAACTTAAAATACACAGTTGTTGTTAAACACTACATACACAGTCATTGGTAAAATCTATTAAAAAAATCATATAAGTTAAGCAACAGAAATTACATGATTTGTGACATACTGCAGTACACTGTGTTATGCTAAAATCAACAAGAATACATTTCCAGAAAGCTTATAAAGAGAAGACTGAAATAATTTTAGAGGAAAAGCAGCCTAGTTAGCCTTTTTTTTTTTTTTTTGCAAACACAACTACTTTTGGGCAGTGTGCTTACAAAGAAAAAGGTCATCTGCCAGGGGGGATAAGGAAGTCCTTTGCAACAACAGAAACTTTCTACCTAAGGTGGTGTCAGAATTCCATTTGAATCAGTCAGCTACCCATCCTGTACTCTATCCTGAACATTCCACTACTGGTAAACAGAAATTGCACTGTCTGGATATAAAAAGATCACTAAGTCACCACATGGACCGGACAAAGGATGTCAGGTCCCAGACTACACAGCTTTTTGTTACCTGTGGAGAGGTGGGCAACGGTAAGTAAAGCCAGCCGCTATAAAAACTGTCTCTTGTTGGATATTCTCCTTCATGCAGTGCTGCTATGAAACAGCTGGTAAAATATCTCCCAGAGGTCTACAGGCACACTCCACAAGGGGTAGCTCTGCCTCTGTGGCAGCTACAAGGGGCATCCCTCTTTTAGACATTTGTAAAGCAGCTATCCGGAAAACAGTGTGTAGTTTCACACAGCACTACTGTCTGGACATTTTGTCCATGAGGGATGCCAATTTTGAAACTGCTGTGTTGCATAACCTTTCTCCTAAATAAGTCCTAGACCCATCCTCCCAAGGTACTGCTACTGAGTCTACGCTTTTGTAATGCATCTTTGATGGATTCCTGCTGTCTGAAGAAACATTATTCATCACAGTAATGTTGTTTCTTCTCAGGGATCCATTAATGAACCATACAAACCCAGACCCCGCCTCCCCTTCCAGAACCTGAAAATGGGTTCACACAAGAATCAGTTCTTATCTTAAAGGACATAAGTCATAAACAGGGCTCCCGCCCCAATACCTTACCCCCATTAGGCTTTTGCCGGACAAAAGTTTTAGAATTTTAACTTACTTTATTTTAATGTTGTGAAGTTGGGATTCTGCAACATGGCGGGCACTACACAGTTCCATTTCATTGTGAAAGTGCAGTGCCGCTCCACTCGCCTTAATACAAGTGGCACCACACTTTTAGAATGGAAAGGAACTACGCAGCATCTGCTATGTTGCAGAATCCTGAACTTCACGACATTAAAATAAAGTAAGTTAAAATACTTAAAAAAAAAATGTTTTCCTTGCAAAAAGCGTAATCGGGAGTAAGGCTTTGAGGTGCGGGGAGCCTCTGTTTATTATTGCTTTCCTTTAAGATTGCTTAAACATTACTTATTACAGACCCTCAGTAATTTGTTAAAATGTGATCATTTTAATTTTACATGATGTCTACTTTCATTTGGTTGGATTTTTCAAAATTTTAAAGAAAATGTTTGAAATTTTTTGGCAGCCATTTAGCTACTTTTAGAGGTCACTGCTTCCCTGACTATGGAAACAAATCTGACATAAGAACAGCAGGGGGAGCGTGACCACAGTGCAGTGTTTGAACTTCTAAAATAGGTAGGTAAAATCTTGCATCCTGATTGGTCCTTAGCCGTGCATTAGAAGTGTCTAATCCATGGCTAAAAAGAAGTGCTGACTGACTGGACAGAGGTCATAAACAAAATCCTTGTGCTTTGAAATGTTTAAAAATATAATGGCAGCCATTTTTTCTCTCTATTTAGCAAGAGTTTGCCACACCCAGCTGCCATACAGCAACTACATCTTTCCCTGGCTGACTGAACACACAATAGGAAAAAATTAGAAAACTCAAATAAACTCATACCATTTCAGAGCATGCCCCTTGTTTTGTCTGTTTTTTTTTTAAATTTTCATCTGTCTTGATCTATTTCCACGTGCCCTCCCCCACTAGCCACTCTATCACTCCTGCCCTCCGTACTCTCCAACACCCTGCTCTTTGCCTCGTTTTTCAAAATTATGGAAACACACACTTTTAAAGTGTATAGCTCCTAGGCGAAGTTTGTTTCTTTTTAAAAGCACTGCCGATTATCACGGCCATGATCTTGCACAGCTCCTCACAGCCAACAGCCCACTACCAGCACATCCTGTCAGTAACACCAGCAGTCCTCTCATTCTCCGTCCCCCACATGACTCTGACACTTGAGCGATCGTGCACCAGACCATTTGTCACCCTAAAATCACATCCACGGACTGGAATTCCGAATGCCCTCACCATTCTGCCTCCTGCTGCCACAGTGTGGTAGACGTAACACCAGTAGTCATCTCATTCTCCATCCCCCGCACCTTGCCCTATACATCTAGACCTTTGGGTTCATTTTTATAGTACCTTGCTGTGCAGCAGCCCTCTATGATCAAAATAAAAGAAGGGTCCTGAGAATCCTGACCACAGGCTGCAGTTAGGATGCTTGCTCCCGCCTCAAAAAAAAAAAAGGAAAGCAAAATGTGTGTGTGGTGGGGAGGAGGTATGGGGGAGCAATGACAACCAGATTTTGATAAAGCTATGGTGGCCACAATGCAACAAAACTCTTAAAGTCACAACAGGAGGAGGAATTATTTTAGGTCAAAATACATCAAATAGCTTACTATTTCAGTATTTAAAACTATAAATTTTATTTTTTACACAAATGTAAAATGCAGATCCCAATTTTATAACTGCAGTAAGATGCTCTGGGCATATGCATTAAACAGTTCTAATGCACGGCCTGGGGCTGAAGGCACTCAGCCTGCAGCCTTGAGCCTTCCTACACCCCTAGCTGTACGTTAGAACTGCCTAATGCACACTCTGTTGTATCTTATTGCTGACTTGCATTCTAAGTCCTAAAATTCGCATAAAGTTGTGTCTCCAGGGCATCACACTCTGGTGGGATGATGCACATTTGTAATGCTTATTGATGGATCCCTGAAAGAAAGAACATTGCTACAGTGAGTAGTTTTTTTCTTATTTCTGTCTCTACCTCAAGGATGGACAGCAGTGTAGCAAAAAAGACATATATCTGAAACTGCCAGGGCCAGATATTCAAAACTCTGCTCACTGGGAAAAGTGATTGCACCCTGTTTGCCCAGGGTTTGTACCCATGAGCAATATTAAAACTGGACTGTGGCATGAACTAAAAGGGTTAGTGGATGGGCAAAAAATAATGTATGTGGTGGGCAAAAGGAGGGGCGGGGACAGGAATACTGGTGCAGCGCAATATTCAGTGCATTATTACTGCAAAGGGAAACACAGCAAACTGCCTTGCTCTGCAAATTACCACCGAGAAGAGGCCTGACTTACTCTAAGCAACCCTAGCAGCCACTGGAGGCACTGCAGTCAACAACCACAGTGGCAGTTGGGGGAGCACACCTGCTCCCTGGTGCCTAGTGGTTCCCCCCATCCTCCAGTTGCTGTCTCCCAGAATGTTAAAACATTTCTTAGTGTCCAGTGGTCCCCCCACCCTCTGATCGCCAGCCTCATGACAAGAAAAGAAACCCCTGGTACCTAGTGGTCCCCCTCATCCTCCAATTGCCAGCCCCGTTAAGTGACAAACATGGCCCTAGTGCCTAGTGGTGCCTAGTGGTCCCCCCTGCCCACAGGTCACCAGCCCCAGTATATTAAAAGATATCCCTGGTGTCCAGTGGTTCCCCTCCACCCTTCAATCACTGACCCTGTATGATATCTCATATTCTCTGGTGTGTAGTGGCACCCACCACCCAATGATCCCTGTCTCTGTACCAATGTAATCTTCCCCTGGCATCTAGCAGCCCCCACCTCTGCACCGTGGGCACCCACCCAACCCCCCCCACCAACTCCCCCTTACCTGAAGTGTTGGGGCTGCAATAGCCCATATGGTGACTGACACAGCCCTCTCTCACCACCTTGGCCAGTCACAGTATGCAATGACAGGGAGTGCGCATCCCCTGTACCAGAAAGAGAGCACATGTACTGTCTACAGCAGAGACAGTATGGCCTGCTGCAGCACTGGTGTTTCAGTTAAGGGGGTGGTTGGCAAAGTAGGTTAATCGTTACCGTGGTGTGGAGGTGGTAACCATTAGAAACCAGGGAAGGATTACATTGGTACGGGGACAGGAACTGGTGAGTGAGGAGTGCACTAGATGCCTGGGAATATGAGATATCATACAAGGCAGGTGATCAGAGGGCAGGGGGGACCACTGGACACCAGGAATACCTTTTACCTTTTAGTAAACCGAGGCCGGTGATTGTGGGGGCCACTAGATGCCAGGGACTTTTTTTTCATGTAACTACACAGTCACTCGGAGAGGCTTGCACTCCAGAATTGGAGGTGTGGAAACACTCAGAAAGCAGAGCCTGAGACCTGGTATATGCTCCACAAAAATTTTCATTTCATCAAATCACTTCCAAAATGCATTCCACACCAAGTAAAATGACAAACAGCCACCGACTGTGACCCAGATGCCCCAGCGCTTCACCCCATTTAGGCTTCATTTTTTTCATTTATTGGGATGGTGATCGAAGGGCAGGGGGAACCACTGGACACTAGGAATATGTTTGTCATTTAACAGAACTGACAGTCAGAGGGTGGAAGGACCATTAGGCTCCAGAGCATTACATCTGACACACGGGGCCAGCGATCGGAAGGCGGGGGGACCACTAGACACCAGGGAATACATGACTTTTACAGGATCGGGCAGTTGGGGTGGGGACAGGGCTGGTCACAGGAGCACACACCTTCTGCTGCTTCCTATGTAAATGTGTTCAGAATGGGCAAGCAAATGGACCGTTAGCACCCTGCTTGCCCAATGGGCTCATTTGAGTAGGGCCATCTGAAGATCACGCTGGGAGCTACTAGCACAATTGAGTCTGGGGGTGCTGCTGTTTCCTGCATTGCCAGGATCCACATCCAGGCAGTGCTACTCGGCTTAGGGCTGCACTGACATGCCTGTATATTCAGTCAGATAGTGCCGGCATGCTATCCGACTGAATATGTCATCCTCATGGTCGTGGGCAGTTGGCCAGCACAATGCAAACCTTTGTGCTCAACTTTACCAATATTTGAATATCTGGCCCCAGGTATCAGATCTATGAATGTCTCTAAAATGTTTTGCCACACTACTGTCACACCTCTCTGTTGTCTGCCAACACCTTTAGTGATAAGGAATGGAATGTTCTGAACCTGAAATAGTTAGGAATGTTATGAGATATGAATCCTCCTAATGCCAACTGTCCATGTTTTGCAGAAAAGTGGAACATCACTTTAACCAGACTACAGATTTAAAGAGCCCCTGACATGTCAAGGAACACTTTGACAAGCAATTCATTTTAAATCCATTTCAGTTTACACTTTGTATATTTACTGTATGGAGGTTCCTCTTTTTCTTTAGAGCTATCCGTGCTAACTTGAAATAGAGATCGCCGCTCCTTAGATTTCATCTTCTCTGCCTGCTTGCCTACACCTAACATCATAATGCTCTGTTTATGACATGACAGTGTGTTGCTGTGGAAATAACTATGATGTCACAAGCGGAGGAGTGTGATGTCAGGTCAGGTGTAGACAAGTAGCCGGGGCAGATAAAGTCTAAGGGACAGGGATACAATTTTCTTGTTAATGTTCATGGTTATAAAGACAAAAGGATAAACTAAATACAAAAAATATAGCAAATGTATGCTGAATTGTGTCTAAAAATTATCTTCACCAGTTTCTCTTGAGGAGTCAGGTGTTCTATAAGTGCAGTATCATTACTCATTACATCTTTCAGACTGAGGTTCCATCTGCCGGTGGTTTTTCAGGTGTACCTTAAAAATCCCATGGCACTTCTCAGAAATAGTAGGGAAATTTCCCCGGTGCCCTAGCCAGATTTACCCCATTCACTAAAGAAAAGCTTAATCTGTTTCAATTTCAGTTGGTTTCCAGCTCTATGCCCCTCCCCCCCAAGGGATAAGGTTGAAAATGGGCAGAATTGCCTAGTCCTTCTTTCCCAGTCAACAAAAATGAAATAAATAAATAAAAAAAGTATACTTGTGGGATTTCTTTGCTTGCTACAGTTCTTGAACTAAATAGAACAGTTTTAATGTTGCCCAAATTAAGAGAACATTGGTTCCGTTCAGCCCCTGGAAGTTTTTTAAGTTCCCATATCCTAATAGCTACTGTGATTGATGGTCATGAAGTAATATATTGTGGGGTGTATTGTACAGTTGCCTTGTTATGCAGTTGCTACCTTTATTTGCTGTAAACCGGATTCTTCTTGTGTCTACTGGCAAGCTGTATCCTTCTGCAGTATTGCAGTGTAATGCTCTATTTTTGTCTTTGTACGCCTCGGGCATGCTTGGAAATGAGTGGTTTCATCCACTAAATGAATTCTCCCAGACTAGTACTATAATAAACTTGAAAATATTGTGCTTCTCCTTCACGGAACACCACCAGTATCATCTGACACCCCCTCCAGCAAACACACCAGGCCCTAATCCAGGAGAGGGCGGGGACAGCATGTTGCTGCTAGTAGGTACACAGGGAGATACACGTGGCACAGAGCTAGACTAGAGAGAGACAGAGATTGAAGAAAGTTTAAGTACAGGGAGGTTCTTATGTTTATTTATTTATTTGCCATTTTTGGCCAGGAATGGCACACTAAGCTAATACAGCTTGATTCCAGGTGCATCCTGGGGAGTGGGTTGTATCTGTATGGGCCTGTTTTATTGACAGGGGAAATATTGTTCATGATAATGAGGAAACTCCCTTGCTCTCGGTCAATAAATGCCATGGGATCTTTTACTTCCACCTGTGCAGTGACTAGAGATGGGCAGAAGGGACCTCGGTTTAGCATCTCATCCAAAGGACAGCACCTCAGCAGTGCAGCACTCCCTCTCATACTGCACTATAGTGTCAGTTGAAGGTATTACCCCAACTGGCTGGTGGGGGGCTAGAATTCATGACTATCTGATCTTCTGGCCCCAGAGGTGAGTGTGCTACCTACTGAGACACTGACAGTAGTTTAATGGCTTGTTAAGGGGTGGCTCAGGGAGTAAATGGCATTGGTGGGGTTCAAACAAATTTCCTGGCTCACAGCTATGTATGATAAGCACTAGGCTAATGTGCCCTTATTGTGCAAAAAGCCCCTTGTAACCCCCCAATGGCTGCCACTACTACTGTACTAAAATAATAACTGGCCTCCTGCCAATCCCCTTTCCCTGCCTACAGAATCTTTGATAGCCCCCAAACCCCTTACCTGGGGCAAGAGCCCCACTGAGCCCCCATAACTAGCTATAGCTGAAAGTGGGGAGGAGCAGGGACATGATGATTGAGTCTATTTGTACCAAGTTAACTAACAATCCATACACTACTACAAATTCCAAGCATGTCCCTCAGCCCAAAATGTGGAGGGCTATACAAGACAGTGTTAGGAGGGAGCACTGGCAGGAAGCCACATATAAATACTGGTGGTGGTTGGAGGAGGCATTTAGTCAGATATGTGCTCTGCTGGAGTGGGGGAGTAGGAATTTAAAAAAACCTAGAAAATAAACAGTCTGAGCATGATTATATTGTCAACATCTCCCTCCCCGTCAACAAAAAAAGTGATGTCAACTTGCTTTAAGGCAATGTCGACACGCTCTTGCTTTGTGTTGAAAGTTATTTTGACAGGACTTTAAAAAATGAAGTTCCTAAACCTAACAATTGCAGAAGCGATCTCTTTCTAAAGATGATTTCTTTGAAAAGGGCTAACTTTGGAACTGTTAGGGTTTGGAACTTCATTTTCATAGGTGGTCACCAGTGCCAGCTTTATTACTTGAAATCATGACACAAGTAAAATAAACAGAGTGCACTAACATGCATGCTCAGAAAATAGAAAATAACAGTAGAATCAATATTTCGGTCATGGAGTAGGCCTTCTTCAAGAATTATCTAGAAAGAAAAAGCATAGTTAACATAACAGGAAGTACAGCAGTTTCAGAGATAAACATTCAGCCCCGTGGATGTGCAACAGTGACTGTCAGAAAATGACATTTCAGTGTTCTGTGTCCACAGGCTCAGTTTCCATTTTCTCATCACACATTTTGATGGGCAATAAAATTGTTTATCCACAGCTTTGTGTAATGATTGCACTCACTAGCAACAAGCAGTTTAAAAAAATAGTAACTAGCAAGCTGTCAGGAGTATGATTAAAAACAGCCCTCCAGGACTTGGATCTGCCACTTCAGTATGGTTAGGAGCCACTGTTATTGGTGGCATAATCACAAACAGCCCCCAAGGCTGGGAGCCGCTCCAACTGGCCATCTGAAGTCAGGGAGATGCAGCTACCAACCGCAACACTGAAGACAGCTCTCAAGGGCTGGGAACTCCTGCTACTTGCAGCAACAGAGAAGACAGCCCTCCTGGGATGGGGCCACTGCTACCAGCAGCAACAGTAAAGAGACTCCTCTCCCCTCTGGGGCTGGGAGCTACCGGTGTCAACAATGAAGACAGCTCTTCTGGGTAGAATATCACTGCTACCACAAGCAACACTGAAGACAGCCCTCGACAACAGGGAGACATCACTACCTGCAGCATAACTAAAAACAGCTCTCTAGGGCAGGAACCAGGTCAGGAGAGAGGTGCACTCAAAACCACACAGGAGCAAAGGTGCCCTGGGGAGCCCCTGACAAAGACCTACTGATCAAGGTGCCAGGGCACCTTTGGTAATGTGTGCTTGCACCATTAAGGTTCCTGGTGGATGAACTGCTGCCTTTCTCACTTGGTGTTTTACAACTGCTGCACTATTAAGACATTGGGAAGATAGTTGATGGGAAAGGGAAAGGCAATGTATTGGAACACAAGGGGAGCAAGGCTGCCAAGAGAGTCTTAGTGATGGGAGACTCAATGATTACAGAGGCAGAGACGGTGGTGAAGGGGTGGATGGACTGGAGGAAGATGGTCCAGTGTCTTCCTGGGGCATCTGCCATCTGGGTTTTAGACAGGATATGGAGGATGGCAGAGAGGGAGCAGGGGAGATGGGGGTCCTGATACACCTGGGTACCAATGATCTGACAAACCAGTCAGTGGTGATGGTGAAGCAGAACTTTCATAGACTTTGGGACAGATTGGCAGCACACTCAGCCTCCCTGGTCTTTTCCAAAGTCCTCCTTGTGTGAGGCAGGGAAGGGAAGCAGGATAGAATAAGGAGGGAGGTAACAGAGGAATTTAACGGCTGGCTTAAGAGATGGTGTAAGAGTATGGGGTACCACTTTGTGGGGGACTGGGGGAACTTCTGGGACAGGAGGCTGCTCAAGGGTGATGGACTTCACCTGACGAGAGAGGGGGCCTGTTTGCTGGGGCAGAAGTTTGATGTCTATATTAGACATTTAAACTGACTGTGGGGGAGACTGGATCTAAGGGAATGTCAATGGCAGGAGAGAGGAAGGAGATCCTAGCTAGTAATCTCCCACATCTGGGGACTTATAGAAGCATAGCAGGTACAAAACAAGCTGTGGCCCATACTGGACTAGGTGAAGGGATGGAGAGGGGGACCGCAAATGGGTGCAAATGCCAAGAAAAACAAGGGGATGAGAGGACATGTGAAGTGTAAGGGTAGTAGCAAAGCAAGAGCAGGGATCGGATGAAATGGGATATGCCTTAATGCCAGGGTCCTAGGTAATAAAATCAGTGAGCTCCAGGCACTGGCGGCAGAGACTGAGGTGGATGTTGTGGCCATGGCAGAAACATGGGCTTCAAAAAACAATGACTGGGAAATGACGGTCCTTGGACACTTGATATTCAGGAGTGATACAGGAACAGGTGGGGGGAGTAGATCTTTATGTCAAGGAGGGCATAGAAGTGACGGAAGATAGGTGCATCAGGATAGCAGTGGGAGACTGTGTCGCTGTGGGTGCAACTCACGACAGCCTCAAAAAGAAACTGCACTTGGGGGTGATCTATAGACCTCTGGAGCAAGGGGAGGAGAGGGACAGAGAGCTCAGGGAAGATTTGGAAAGAGAGATAGCTAAGGGGGATGTAGTGGTGGTGGGTGATCTGAAGTTGCAAAACTTTAACTGGGATGTTCCAGTGGCCAGGAGCACCAGCACTCAGGTCGTGCTGGATGCATTCCAGGACTGTCTGCAGGTACAGTTCATTAAGGAGACCAACAGGCAGACTGCAATTCTCAATGTGGTGCTCTCCAACTCAGAGGTGGTAGGAGCTGTGGGAGTAGGGAAGCCATTAGGGAACAGTGACCATAACTCCATTTGGTTTGAACTGGTGCTCGCATGTAGTAAACCACAACTGAGAGCTAAGTCCTTGATTTTAGAAGGACAGACTTCAATAAGCTGAAGGAACTGATCAGGGTAATTTAGCAGGAGTGGACAACATAGACGGGGTGGAAGAGAGATGGGGCAATTAAGGGGGCCATTTTGAGGGCATCTAAGGTATGCATGAGAATGTAACCAAAAAGAACAGCTTCAAGAGACCACTGTTGTTCTGAGCATGGGTCAGGAAAGTGGTGAGGGTCAAGAAAAAGGCCTTTTTACAAATTTAAGGAAAAGCAAGGGGAGGAAGAATGGTAAGAATATTTGCTGAAAAATAGGGAGGCAAAAGCAGACACAGAGATGTGTATTTCTGAGAGTGTCAAGAGTGGAGAACAACTGTTTTCATGTATCTTAGTGAAAAAAGGAAGAAAGGAAGGGAAACTGTCAGGCTAACAGAGGGGGACAGGGTGACTGAGGTGGATGGGCAAGGATCCACGACGGGTGCTCGACAAAATATTTGTCAAATGCCCCGTCAGCGACACTGGCAGGTTGACTGCATTCTGCAGTTCACTAATTCACTGTCCATCTGTGTTTTCTTTGGGGCCTGCCCCCGAAACCCCATGGGGGCTGCACCCCCCACACTCCCCCACTTTAGGATTATCAACTCCGAGTTGGAGCTGATTGGGGGGGCGCAGGACCCCTGACAGACAGCACCAGGTTCCAGAGGGTTTTCCATAGTGGCATGGCACTGTATTCGCTGCGGGGGACCTCGCTGGTGAAATGTTGCTGTCGGGGGGGGGTAACCAGATGGGCAAAAGGCTGACATCCTTAATGATTATATTTACTCAGTTTTTACTAAGACGGACAGTGGTCCATTGCTAGAGAGTGGTATCAAAGTGGCAGCTAAGAGGGTCCCAGAGATGAGGCAGACAGAATTTACTAACAAAAGGTTCCTGAAAGGGCTGGAAGCCTTAAAGATTGATAAGGCCCCAGGACCAGGGGGGTTGCATCTGGGAATACTTAGGGAATTGGCAGCGGAACTGGCTGATCCTCTGGTAGGTCTAGTCAATAGCTCTCTAAGAACAAGAGTGGTTTGGAAGGATTGGAGGGTGGCAGATGTAGTTTCGCTCATAAGGGGGAGGAACAAGGGACAAGGAGGGAATTACAAACCTGTCACTCTTACCTCTATTGTAAGAAAATTAATCAGCCACTAGTCAAAGAGAATCTCACGGACTACCTGGAGAGCAACAGTCTCCAGGATAATAAGCAGCATTGATTTGTGGCAGGAAGGTCTTGCCAGTCTAACCTAGGACCACGCTGTGTATCTGCTGTACTTCAGCAAGGCTTTTGACACAGTACCCCACAGATGCTTGCTGAAGAAGATGGTGGATCTGGGTGCAGCTAAGCTCATAGTAAACTGGGCAGGTATATGGCTAAAGGGGAGGCAGCAGAGGGTAGTGGTCAACGGGGTTAAATCAGAAGAGATAGAGAGATCATGAGTGGGGTTCCACAGGGATTTGTCCTGGGTCTGGTCCTCTTCAACATGTTTATCAGTGACATTGGGGAAGGGATCCAGGGCAGGCTGTGTCTCTTCGTAGATGACATTAAGCTCTGTGGAAGGGTGAATAATGATGATGGAATAAAGGAAATGCAGAACGACTTGCAAAACCTGGACAGGTGGCCAAGGGTTTGGCAGTTGAAATTCAGCATCAAAAAGTACAAGGTGGGAACAAGAAGCCCAGGACAGAGTACTGGATGGGTCACTGCAACAAGGCTTATAGCAAGACACACTGGATGCTTGGATATATAGGGAAGAGAACTGATAACAGAAAAAGGGAGATAAAACTTCCCCTCTATAAATCTTTACTGAGGCTACACCTGGAGTACTGCACCCAGTTCTGGGGTTCTCATCTCAAAAAGGATAGGGATAGGCTTGCAACGGTGCAGCGTAGGGGCACAAAAATGATTCAGGGCTGGCAGGGCATGTCATATGAGCACTGCCTCAAGACAGTGAACATGTACATGCTGGAGACCAAAAAGGAGAGGGGAGATACGATAGAGACCTTCAAATTCCTAAAAGGAGTTAACAGGGTGAACTGTGGGTAACTATTTAACTTGAATACCAGCTCGTGGTGATATGGTCATGAGTGGAAGCTAACAGGAGGGAGGTTTGGGAGTGATATGAGGAAATACTATTTTACAATAAGGGTGGTGGAGCCATGGAACAGGCAGCCAGCTGAGGCAGTGGGTGCAAAAATGTTAGTGGTTTTAAGCATGGCTGGGGTAGAATGAGGGGTATAGTGGTTACTCAGGGCATCAGAATTGGGGAGAAAAATGGAGGGGGGGCTAGGATCCTGAAGGAACAGTAGGCTCCAGGGCTAAATAGGGAACTCAGGCAGACAGGATGGACCATTGATCTTTGTTCTGCCATCGCTTTCTATGTTTCTAACACTGAACACAGCACACACCCCCAAGCAGGGATCTAGCAATACTGAAAAAAGACCTCCTGGCCTGGGAGCCACCATTACCAGTCATGACACTGAAGAGTGCCCTCGGAGGCATGGACCTGCTGCTATTGGAGGCAACACTGAAGACATCATTCTTGGGTATGGAGCTGCTCCTGTTGGTGGCAACATTGAATACAGCCTTTTGGAGTGTGGAGCCTCAGCTACTGGTGGTGACACTGAAGACATAATCACGGGGTATGCAGCTGCTGCTACTGGCAGCAACATTGAAAACAGCACTCCGTGGTATGGAGCTGATGCTACTGGCAGCAACACTGAAAACAGCACTCTGTGGTATGGAACTGCTGCTGCTGGCAGCAACACTGAAAACAGCACTTTGTGGTATAGAGCTGCTGCTACTGGCAGCAACACTGAAAATAACAACTCTGTGGTATGGAACTGTTGCTACCGGCAGCAACACTGAAAACAACACTCTGTGGTATGGAACTGCTGCTACTGGCAGCAACACTGAAAGCAGCACTCTGTGGTATGGAACTGCTGCTACTGGCAGCAACACTGAAAACAGCACTTTGTGGTATAGAGCTGCTGCTACTGGCAGCAACACCGAAAATAACAACTCTGTGGTATGGAACTGCTGCTACTGGCAGCAACACTGAAAACAACACTCTGTGGTATGGAACTGCTGCTACTGGCAGCAACACTGAACATAACAACTCTGGGGTATGGAATTGCTGCTACTGGCAGCAACACTGAAAACAACACTCTGTGGTATGGAACTGCTGCTACTGGAAGCAACACTGAAAACAGCACTCTGTGGTATAGAACTGCTGCTACTGGCAGCAACACTGAAAATAACAACTCTGTGGTATGGAACTGTTGCTACCGGCAGCAACACTGAAAACAACACTCTGTGGTATGGAACTGCTGCTACTGGCGGCAACACTGAAAGCAGCACTCTGTGGTATGGAACTGCTGCTACAGGCAGCAACACTGAAAACAACACTCTGGGGTATGGAGCTGCTGCTACTGGCAGCAACACTGAAAACAGCACTTTGGGTTATGGAGCTGCTGCTACTGGCAGCAACACTGAAAACAGCACTTTGGGTTATGGAGCTGCTGCTACTGGCAGCAACACTGAAAACAGTACTCTGTGGTATGGAACTGCTGCTACTGGCAGCAACACTGAAAACAACACTCTATGGTATGGACTGCTGCTACTGGCAACATTGAAAACAGCACTCTGTGGTATGGAACTGCTGCTACTGGCAGCAACACTGAAAACAGCACTCTGTGGTATGGAACTGCTGCTACTGGCAGCAACACTGAAAACAGCACTCTGTGGTATGGAACTGCTGCTACTGGAAGCAACACTGAAAACAGCACTCTGTGGTATGGAACTGCTGCTACTGGCAGCAACACTGAAAGCAACACTCTGTGGTATGGAACTGCTGCTACTGGCAGCAACACTGAAAACAGCACTCTGGTGTATGGAGCTGCTGCGGCTACTGGCAGCAATACTGAAAACAGCACTCTGCGGTATGGAGCTGCAGCTGCTGGCAGCAACAGTGAAAACAGCACTCTGCAGTATGGAGCTGCTGCTACTGGCAGCAACACTGAAAATAGCACTCTGTGGCATGGAACTGATGCTACTGGCAGCAACATTGAAAACAACACTGTGGTATGGAACTGCTGTAACTGGCAGCAACGCTGAAAACAACACTCTGGTGTATGGAGCTGCTGCTGCTACTGGCAGCAATACTGAAAACAACACTTTGTGGCATGGAACTGATGCTACTGGCAGCAACACTGAAAACAGCACTCTGTGGTATGGAGCTGCTGCTACTGGCAGCAAAACTGAAAGCAGCACTCTGTGTATAGAGCTGCTGCTACTGGCAGCAACACTGAAAACAGCACTCTGTGGTATGGAACTGCTGCTACTGGCAGAAACACTGAAAGCAGCACTCTGTGTATGGAGCTGCTGCTACTTGCAGCAAAACTGAAAACAACACTTTGTGGTATGTAGATGCTGCTGCTACTGGCAGCAACACTGAAAACAGCACTCTGTGGTATGGAACTGCTGCTACTGGCAGCAACATTGAAAACAACACTCTGAGATATGGAGCTGCTGCTACTGGCAGCAACATTGGAAACAGCACTCTGGGGTATGGAACTGCTGCTACTGGCAGCAACACTGAAAACAGCATTCTCTGTTATGGAACTGCTGCTACTGGCAGCAACATTGAAAACAATACTCTGTGGTATGGAACTGCTGTAACTGGCAGCAACACTGAAAACAGCACTCTGGTGTATGGAGGTGCTGCTGCTACTGGCAGCAATACTGAAAACAACACTCTGCTGTATGGAGCTGCTGCTACTGGCAGCAACACTGAAAACAACACTCTGTGGTATGGAACTGCTGCTACTGGCAGCAACACTGAAAGCAGCACTCTGAGGCATGGAACTGATGCTACTGGCAGCAACACTGAAAACAGCATTTTGTGGTATAGAGCTGCTGCTACTGGCAGCAACACTGAAATCAACACTCTGTGGTATGGAACTGCTGCTACTGGCAGCAGCACTAAAAACAACACTCTGTGATATGGAACCGCTGCTACTGGCAGCAACACTGAAAACAGTACTCTGTGGTATAGAGCTGCTGCTATTGGCAGCAACACTGAAATCAACACTGTGGTATGGAATTGCTGCTACTGGCAGCAACACTGAAAACAACACTCTGTGGTATGGAACTGCTGCTACTGGTAACAACACTGAAAATAGCACTCTGTGGTCTGGAGCTGCTGCTACTGGCAGTGGCATTTAAAACAACACTCTATGGTATGGAACTGCTGCTACTGAAAGCAACACTGAAAACAGCACTCTGTGGTATGGAACTGCTGCTACTGGCAGCAACACTGAAAACAACACTTTGTGGTATAGAGCTGCTGCTACTGGCAGCAACACTGAAAACAACACTCTGTGGTATGGAATTGCTGCTACTGGCAGCAACACTGAAAACAACACTCTGTGGTATGGAGCTGCTGCTACTGGCAGCAACACTGAAAACAACAACTGTGGTATGGAACTGCTGCTACTGGCAGCAACACTGAAAACAACACTCTGTGGTATGGAACTGCTGCTACTGGCAGCAACACTGAAAATAACAACTCTGTGGTATGGAACTGCTGCTACCGGCAGCAACACTGAAAACAACACTCTGTGGTATGGAACTGCTGCTACTGGCAGCAACATTGAAAACAGCACTCTGTGGCACTGAGCTGCTGCTACTGGCAGCAACATTGAAAACAGCACTCCGTGGTATGGAGCTGATGCTACTGGCAGCAACACTGAAAACAACACTCTGTGGTATGGAACTGCTGCTACTGGCAGCAACACTGAAAACAACGTTCTATGGTATGGAACTGCTGCTACTATCAGCAACACTGAAAACAACACTCTGTGGTATGGAACTGCTGCTACTGGCAGCAACATTGAAAACAACACTCTGTGGTATGGAACTGCTGCTACTGGAAGCAACACTGAAAACAAAACTCTGTGGTATGGAATTGCTGCTACTGGCAGCAACACTGAAAACAACACTCTGTGGTATGGAACTGCTGCTACTGGAAACAACATTGAAAACAGCACTCTGTGGTATGAAACTGCTGCTACTGGCAGCAACACTGAAAACAACACTCTGTGGTATGGAACTGCTGCTACTGGCAGCAACACTGAAAATAACAACTCTGTGGTATGGAACAGCTGCTACCGGCAGCAACACTGAAAACAACACTCTGTGGTATGGAACTGCTGCTACTGGCAGCAACACTGAACACAGCACTCTGTGGTATGGAACTGCCACTACAGGTAGCAACACTGAAAACAACACTCTGGGGTATGGAACTGCTGCTACTGGTGGCAACACTGAAAGCAGCACTCTGTGGTATGGAACTGCTGCTACAGGCAGCAACACTGAAAACAACACTCTGGGGTATGGAGCTGCTGCTACTGGCAGCAACACTGAAAACAGCACTTTGGGTTATGGAGCTGCTGCTACTGGCAGCAACACTGAAAACAGCACTTTGGGTTATGGAGCTGCTGCTACTGGCAGCAACACTGAAAACAGTACTCTGTGGTATGGAACTGCTGCTACTGGCAGCAACACAGAAAACAACACTCTATGGTATGGAGCTGCTGCTACTGGCAGCAACATTGAAAACAGCACTCTGTGGTATGGAACTGCTGCTACTGGAAGCAACACTGAAAACAGCACTCTGTGGTATGGAACTGCTGCTACTGGCAGCAACACTGAAAACAGCACTCTGTGGTATGGAACTGCTGCTACTGGAAACAACACTGAAAACAGCACTCTGTGGTATGGAACTGCTGCTACTGGCAGCAACACTGAAAGCAGCACTCTGTGGTATGGAACTGCTGCTACTGGCAGCAACACTGAAAACAGCACTCTGTGGTATGGAACTGCTGCTACTGGCAGCAACACTGAAAGCAGCACTCTGTGGTATGGAACTGCTGCTACTGGCAGCAACACTGAAAACAACACTCTGTGGTATGGAACTGCTACTGCAGCAACACTGAAAACAGCACTCTGTGTATGGAGCTGCTGCGCTACTGGCAGCAATACTGAAAACAGCACTCTGCGGTATGGAGCTGCAGCTCCTGGCAGCAACAGTGAAAACAGCACTCTGCAGTATGGAGCTGCTGCTACTGGCAGCAACACTGAAAATAGCACTCTGTGGCATGGAACTGATGCTACTGGCAGCAACATTGAAAACAACACTGTGGTATGGAACTGCTGTAACTGGCAGCAATGCTGAAAACAGCACTCTGGTGTATGGAGCTGCTGCTGCTACTGGCAGCAATACTGAAAACAACACTTTGCGGCATGGAACTGATGCTACTGGCAGCAACACTGAAAACAACACTCTGTGGTATGGAACTGCTGCTACTGGCAGCAACACTGAAAACAGCACTCTGTGGTATGGAGCTGCTGCTACTGGCAGCAAAACTGAAAGCAGCACTCTGTGTATAGAGCTGCTGCTACTGGGAGCAACACTGAAAACAGCACTCTGTGGTATGGAACTGCTGCTACTGGCAGCAACACTGAAAGCAGCACTCTGTGTATGGAGCTGCTGCTACTTGCAGCAAAACTGAAAACAACACTTTGTGGTATGTAGAGCTGCTGCTACTGGCAGCAACACTGAAAACAGCACTCTGTGGTATGGAACTGCTGCTACTGGTGGCAACATTGAAAACAACACTCTGAGATATGGAGCTGCTGCTACTGGCAGCAACATTGAAAACAGCACTCTGGGGTATGGAACTGCTGCTACTGGCAGCAACACTGAAAACAGCACTCTGTGGCATGGAACTGATGCTACTGGCAGCAACACTGAAAACAGCATTCTCTGTTATGGAACTGCTGCTACTGGCAGCAACATTGAAAACAATACTCTGTGGTATGGAACTGCTGTAACTGGCAGCAACACTGAAAACAGCACTCTGGTGTATGGAGGTGCTGCTGCTACTGGCAGCAATACTGAAAACAACACTCTGCGGTATGGAGCTGCTGCTACTGGCAGCAACACTGAAAACAATACTCTGTGGTATGGAACTGCTGCTACTGGCAGCAACACTGAAAGCAGCACTCTGCGGCATGGAACTGATGCTACTTGCAGCAACACTGAAAACAGCACTTTGTGGTATAGAGCTGCTGCTACTGGCAGCAACACTGAAATCAACACTCTGTGGTATGGAACTGCTGCTACTGGCAGCAACACTGAAAACAACACTCTGTGATATGGAACTGCTGCTACTGGCAGCAACACTGAAAACAGTACTCTGTGGTATAGAGCTGCTGCTATTGGCAGCAACACTGAAAACAACACTCTGTGGTATGGAACTGCTGCTACTGGCAGCAACACTGAAAACAACACTCTGTGGTATGGAACTGCTGCTACTGGCAGCAACACTGAAAACAGCACTCTGTGGTATGGAACTGCTGCTACTGGCTGCAACACTGAAAACAACACTCTGTGGTATAGAGCTGCTGCTACTGGCAGCAACACTGAAAACAACACTCTGTGGTATGGAATTGCTGCTACTGGCAGCAACAGTGAAAACAGCACTCTGCGGTATGGAGCTGCTGCTCCTGGCAGCAACAGTGAAAGCAGCACTCTGCGGTATGGAGCTGCTGCTCCTGGCAGCAACAGTGAAAGCAGCACTCTGCGGTATGGAGCTGCTGCTCCTGGCAGCAACAGTGAAAGCAGCACTCTGCGGTATGGAGCTGCTGCTCCTGGCAGCAACAGTGAAAGCAGCACTCTGCGGTATGGAGCTGCTGCTCCTGCAGCAACAGTGAAAGCAGCACTCTGCGGTATGGAGCTGCTGCTCCTGGCAGCAACAGTGAAAGCAGCACTCTGCGGTATGGAGCTGCTGCTCCTGGCAGCAACAGTGAAAGCAGCACTCTGCGGTATGGAGCTGCTGCTACTGGCAGCAACATTGAAAACAGCTCTCTGGGGTACGGAGCTGCTGCTGCTGGCAGCAACACTGAAAACAGCACTCTGGGGTACGGAGCTGCTGCTACTGGTAGCAGCACTGAAAATAACACTCTGTGGTATGGAGCTGCTGCTACTGGCAGCAACACTGAAAACAACACTCTGTAGTATGGAACTGCTGCTACTGGCAGCACCACTGAAAACAACACTCTGTGGTATGGAACTGCTGCTACTGGCAGCAACACTGAAAACAGCACTCTGGGGTATTGAGCTGCTTCTGCTGGCAGCAACACTGAAAACAGTACTTTGGGATGTGTTGCTGCTGCTACTTGCAGCAATACTGAACACCGCACTCCGGGATATGGAGCTGCTGCTACTGGCAACAATGGTGAAAACAGCACTCTGGGGTATGGAGCTGCTGCTACTGTCAGCAACATTGAAGACAGCACTCTGTGGTACACAGCTGCTGCAACTCCCAGCAACAATGAAAACAGCGCTCTGGGGTATGGAGCTGCTGCTACTGGTAGCAACACTGAAAACAGCACTCTGTGGTATGGAGCTGCTGCTACTGTCAGCAACACTGAAAACAATACTCTGTGGTATGGAGCTGCTGCTGCCGGCAGCAACACTGAAAACAGCACTCTGTGGTATGGAACTGCTGCTACTGTCAGCAACACTGAAAACAGCACTCTGTGGTATGGAGCTGCTGCTACTGGCAGCAACATTGAAAACACTCTGGGGTATGGAACTGCTGCTACTGTCAGCAACACTGAAAACAGCACTCTGTGGTATGGAGCTGCTGCTACTGGCAGCAACATTGAAAACAACACTCTGGGGTATGGAACTGCTGCTACTGGCAGCAACATTGAAAACAACACTCTGCAGTATGGAACTGATGCTATTGGCAGCAACACTGAAAACCGCACTGTGGTATGGAACTGCTGCTACTGGCAGCAACACAGAAAACAAAACTCTGTGGTATGGAGCTGCTGCAACTGGCTGCAACACTGAAAACAACACTCTGCGGTATGGAACTGCTGCTGCTGGCAGCAACACTAAAAACAACACTCTGTGGTATGGAACTGCTGTAACTGGCAGCAACACTAAAAGCAACACTCTGGTGTATGGAGCTGCTGCTGCTGCTGGCAGCAACATTGAAGACAACACTCTGCGGTATGGAGCTGCTGCTGCTGGCAGCAACACTAAAAACAACACTCTGGTGTATGGAGCTGCTGCTGCTGCTGGCAGCAATACTGAAAACAGCATTCCAGGATGTGGAGCTGCTGCTACTAGCAGCAACACTGAAAACAGCACTCTGGAGTATGTTGCTGCTGCTTCTGACAGCAACACTGAAAACAGCACTCTGTGGTATGGAGCTGCTGCTATTGGCAGCAACACCGAAAACAGCAGTCTATAGTATGGAACTGCTGCTACTGGCAGCAACACTGAAAACAGCACTTTGGGTTATGGAGCTGCTGCTACTGCTGCCAATTCTAAGACAGCATTCTGGGTTATCTAGCTGCTGCTACTGGTGGCAATACTGAAAACAGCACTCTGAGTTATGGAGCTGCAGCTACTGGTGGCAATACTGAAGACAGCACTCTGAGTTATGGAGCTGCTGCTACTGGTGACAATACTGAAGACAGCACTCTGAGTTATGGAGCTGCTGCTACTGGTGACAATACTGAAGACAGCACTTTGAGTTATGGAGCTGCTGCTACTGGTGGCAATACTGAAGATAGCACTCTGGGGTATGGAGCTGTTACTGGCAAAAACACTGAAGACAGATACTGGGACCTTGAACATTGAAGCCCCTACTCTGTGGTGTACCCAAGGGTTCGATTTTCTAACCTATGTTGTTTGCTGTGTACATCCTGCCCCTAGGTGACATCATCAGATGGCACAGCTTGGGTTTTCACTGCTATGCAGGTGATACCCAGTTCTACCTGTCATTTGCCCCTGGGGCTCCTGGTGTGGTCGATGTACTTTATTTATGTCTGGTCGAGAACTAGGACTGGATGTTCTCTAGCAGGCTATGGGTCAACTCGGACAAGATAAAGATACTAGTGATCAAGCCTAGTCAATGGCAGGGTGTGGGGGCAACACGCAAAAGGACCAGTTTGTCCCTTGGTTCCTCTAAGCCAGTGGCCTCTACCAAGGTGAAAAATCTGGGAGTCATTCTGGATGAAAGACTGACATTGGAGGCTCAGGTGTCGTCCATTGTTCAGAATGTTTTTTACCATCTCCGTAACAACTCCCAGATAAAAGCCTTGATCCCGCCGGAAGACCTGCCTTCACTGGTGCACGCCTTTGTGACCTCCAGGCTAACTGCTATAATGCTCTTTATCCTTGGGTAGGCGGAGGGGTCCCATGATGCCTGCAGCTAGTGCAGAACACAGCAGGGGCGAGGTTACTAATGGGCTGCTGAGGTCATGTCACGTGACCCTGGTCCAGCATGATCTGCACTGACTGCCGGTGAAGTGGTGAATCTCTTTCAAGGTCAGTTTGCTGACCTATAAAGCCCTACATGGACTGGGCCCAGGTTATCCAAGTGAGCTCCTGTCTCCTTGCTGCCCAGCTTGCTCTTTCTGCTCCTCAAAGAAATGTCTCCTAGTGGTATCTAGGGCCAGGTTGAAGACATCAGGTGACTGCATGTTTGAGGTAGCCAGTCCAGCCCTGCCAAAGTTACTTCCCAGCTATTCTGAGAGAGGCTCCTTCAGAGGAGGCCTATAAGAGGGGCCTAAAGATCCACCTGTTTAGACTGCCATTTAATTTAATTTAATCATCGCTGGTTTTCAGTATTTATTGTGAATGGACGTTAAATAAATAAAACTGCTACTACTTATGGAGACACTGCTATCAGCAGCAACACTGAAGGCAACTTTCTGGGGTATGAAGCGACGGCTACTGGTGGAAATATTGAAGAGTGCCTTCTGGGGTATGGGTCCCCCTACTGGTGGTAACATTCAGGACAGCGCACTGGGGCATGGAGCCACTGCTACTGGTGGGGACACTGAAGACAGCCCTCTGGAGCGTGGAGCCGCTGCTGCTGGTGGGGACATTGAAGACAGCCCTCTGGAGCGTGGAGCCGCTGCTGCTGGTGAGGACATTGAAGACAGCCCTCTGGAGCGCGGAGCCACTGCTACTGGTGGGGACATTGAAGACAGCCATCTGGAGCGTGGAGCTGCCGCTACTGGTGGGGACATTGAAGACAGCCCTCTGGAGCGTGGAGCTGCCGCTGCTGGTGGGGACATTGAAGACAGCCCTCTGGAGCATGGAGCCGCCGCTGCAGGTGGGGACATTGAAGACAGCCCTCTGGAGAATGGAGCCACTGCTACTGGTGGGGACATTGAAGACAGCCCTCTGGAGCATGGAGCCACTGCTGCTGGTGGGGACATTGAAGACAGCCCTCTGGAGCATGGAGCCACTGCTACTAGTGGGGACATTGAAGACAGCCCTCCTTAGCATTGAGCCGCCACTACTGGTGGGGACATTGAAGACAACCCTCTGGGGCATGGAGTAACTACTTCTGGTGGCAACACTGAAGAGAGAGCTGTGGGGTATTAAGCCACTGCTACTGGTGGCAAAATTGAAGATAGCCCTCTGGGGCATGGAGCTTCTGCTAGCGGTAACAACACTGAAGATAGCCCTCTGGGGTATGGAGCCACTGCTACTGGGAGCAACACTGAGGGTGATTATATGTAGGTGACACTGCACTATACTAAACTATGTCAACTCTATTTATTTAATTATTTATTGAAGCAATCGGAATTAAAACCTTTGAGTCAAAGACCCCTTTGCAAAGGCTCCACGTCAGAGATACCGAGGTATACATACAATCGCAAGTAATAGACAGAGACATAATTTTAACAATACATAGACAAAACAAATGGTAGGTTACAGCAGCAAGGGGTTTTAGACAAAACCCTGAGTCACAGTAATTTACTGCAAAAAGCGTTAAGCATTAAAAGACAAAAAAGTGGGGGAAAAAACAGGCAATTAGGCAATATATGCAGAGAGGTCTCAACATTAGGTGAGCAGCAATGACGGGGCAGTTGTGGGGGAGTATAGTGTTGGAGGGATGTTTAGTTGCAGTCACATGTGGATTTGGCCAGAAGGGTAGATTGGAGGGAGGATTTGTAGTGTCCAAGATGTATTTCAGTGGCGATGACTGGGGGTAGTTCACTCACCCAGACGGAGCCCTATAGTAGAAGGAGCATTGACACATGGAGGTCCTGCAGCTGGGAACTATAAGGGATGGTGACTGAGAGCTTCAGGTAGCCCTTGACTGGGGAGCGGGTTCAACCAGGTATTGAAGACCCAGTGGGGATGGGTTTAGGGAGAGCTTTCTGGCAAGGAGACAGGTGTGATATCTAAGTCTACCCTCGAAGTTGAGCCAGTCGGAGCATTGGTAGAGCTCACATGTGTGGGTCCACTTGTCACATCCAGATACAAGGTGGCAGGCTTTATTAAGGGAGGCCTTGATTCGCCGGAAGGCAAAGGAGTCAGCAGAGCCATAGAAAATGATCCCATAGTCGATTAGGGCAAGCATCGAAGAGGTCACTGCCAGTCGCAGTGCCCCAGGAGGCAAGCACCCCCAATAGTGGTACAGGAGTCCTAGCCTTGAGTTTACTGCCGAGCAGAGAAGGCCAATATGGCCATGGTAATTGAGGTGGGAGTCAAGAGTGATACCCAGATATTTGAAGGTAGGTACTAATTCAATCGGGGTGCTCTGGCAGTTGAGGATGTTTAGTGGGAAGTTGTTATGGGCATTTTGATGGTGGGTGAAAATCATTGTCTTGGTTTTTTAATAGTCCAGAACGAGTCGATGTTCTGAGAACCAGGCTTCGGCTTCAGAGAAGGAGCACTGTAGGGCTGATTGAAGATTGCGGGAGTCTGGGTGGCTGGCAAAGAGGACTGCATCGTCTGCATAAAGTAGCATCTGACCAGAGCAGGACTTAGGGAGTGTATTGAGGAACAGGCTAAAGAGTAGGGGGCCCAGTATTGATCTCTGGAGCACTCCTGAATGAACTGATTTGCAGGTGGAGAGTGTTGTGTTGATTTTGACCATTTGATTCCGATTGCCGAGGTAGTTTTTAAACCACATAGTGGCCTCTGGAGACAGTCCCATAGCGGTTAGGGCTTGAATGAGGAGAGTATGACTAACAGAGTCAAATGCCTTGGTTAGGTCAAGGTAGGCTGATCCTACTATGTGTCCAATGTTGAGAGCTTTGTTTATAAAGGAGGTATAAACAAGGAGGGCGGTGGTGGTTCTGTGATCCTTCCTGAAGTCATGCTGTTTAGGGCAGAGTACGTTGTACTTTGCGAGATAGTCGGTGAGTTGATCAGACATTATTTTTTCAAGTGCCTTAGAGATGTGGGGGAAGAATGGAGATGGGGCAGTAGTTGCTAGGGGAGGTGCTATCACCACCTTCAAAGATGGGGGTAATGTCAGATGATTTCCGGTGGGTGGGGAATTGACAGAGGCAAAGGGACTGATTGAGAATATTGGTTAGGAGGGTGAGGACTGAGTCGCGGGTTAGAAGGACAAGTTTTAGGTCGAGGGAGTCACCGCTATGATGAGATTTCCCGAGAACTTTGGTGAGGTAGTCCCTAGCTTCACGTGGGGAGATAGTGCGAAGCCTGAAATTAGGGGTTAATGCAGGATGGGGGGGGGGGTTGCAGAAGCTTCTGCAGCTGGGTCAAAGAAATTAGGGAGAAGGATGCTGCTTAGGTCAGAGAAAGTGGAGCTAAGGGTATCCGCAATGGTCTGGGGGTCCTGGGAGAGGGGGTGAAAAGGTTTTCCCATTAAGTTCTTTAATATTGTTCTAAAACTTCCACCCAGAGCCCCAGGCAGCACAGAGAGTTTCCTGATAGTGGACAGCCTTGGCTTTGTGGAGTTTACAGGTGCACTTATTCCGGACTTCCCTATAAAGTTGCCATCCTGCACCTGCCCTTTTCATTGACTTTCTGCCAGAGGTTATCCCGGTGCTTCATGAGCTCGAGAAGCACGTGGTAGAGCCAGGGGGTGTCATGTCCTTTGACTACCTGTTTGGTGACTGGGACAAAGCAGTCACAGGCCGAGTTAAAGGTGGCAATAAAATGATCTTGGGCATGATCAATAGTGGGGCTATACTGATGGTGTCCAGTCACAGAGCAGTAGATGTTTTCTGAGCTGGGGGAGGGATCCCATTTTTAGGCGTCACTGGAAGGTGTATTTGGGGGCAATTTAGGAGATTTTGAGGATAACCAACATAGTATATGAGAGTGGTCACTCAGAGCATCGGGAAGTACCGTGACTTCAGATATACGAGTGGGTTGATTAGTTAGTATGAGATCAAGGAGTGTGGAGGTTCCCATTCTGTGGTTATGTCTCAGAGGGGAGTGGACAATTTGGGTGATATCGAATGCAGCGACAGAATCCTTGTACGGAGCTGAGGAAGAGGCAAGCCAGTTGACGTTGAAGTTGCCAAGCACGATGATTTCACTGGAGTTAGGTAGGTGGGAGAGGCAGTTGAGGACCGAGTTGAAAGCAGGCATTTGGTTCCGGGAGGGGGGTACACTATCACAATGTGGAGGGTTTTACCCGACAAGTCTGTTTGGAGTTTGACAGTGAGTACTTGTACCCCATGGGATGGGGGAGGGGTGGTGCAAACAGAGGCATGAAGAGAGTCCCTAAAGTAGAGGGCGCAGCCCCCGCCCCTCTTCATCAGCCTATCTAACCTGAGTATAGAGTACCCAGGTATATAAATGGCAGAGTCAGGGGTTTCAGGGGCAAGCCATGTCTCCATCACTGCAACGACATCCAGTGAGATCTGACTCATCCAACATTGGAGATCATCATTCTTTTTAGCGGGCTGCAGATGTTAATTGTGGCTATGATGAGCCCTCTGGATAACCCGTGGGTGGTGTAGGGAGTGGGGGGTGGGCCTGGGTTAGGGTGCACATTGCCAGATAGGAGTAGAAGTAGCAGTAAATGTCTGAGGAGAGCTGGCTTTAGACGCTTTTTGTTAGTTTTATGGTTTTGAGGCAGATAGAGGGATGTATGTGTGCATGTTGGGATGGGGAGGAGGGAGATGTGTACAGCTAACAGGTACCAGGAGAGATCACAATTGTATGGATGGGGTGCCGGGTTCCTGGAACATAACATGCCTTACAGGGGATTGCAGGAGGTGGTTCCCCATCTAGTGTGACCATCCGGGTTGGCTGCTTGGGTGAGAGGTGATTGGCTATTGAGGTACTTGGGTGTATAGGGTTTGGCATGTAATCAGACAAATCAGGTACAGTATGCTCCTGTCTTTTGGGCCATTCTTTTCAATGCAAGGCTGTTGTGCAATAAAACAGCAGCAATGGAGAATTTCATCACTGATTCCTCGACTGACTTTGTTTACATCATGGAGTCCTGGCTAGGGGGATGATTCTGGCTCTGGGCTGGAGACATCAATACCTGTTGGGTACTTGGTGGTACATTACCTGAGGTGGGATCACAGGGGTGGAGCAGGGAGGCCACTTGTTTTAGATCAGATTGGGGCTCACAGCATACCCCATGGGAACCTCCAGATCCTTGGAATGTGCAGCAGTTAGATGTGGGTCAGGTGCTGGATGCAAAACTATCCTCATATACAAGCCTCCAGGTAATGGGGGAGATTTTCTGCAGGAGCTGGAAGATGTCATGGCTGACCAGATGTTGAACGCCCCCACACCTTTGGTGCTGGGGGACTTCAATGCCTGGGTCAACAATGAAACATTGTCCCTTGGTCAGTAGCTCCTCCATTTGATGACATCACTGGGTCTAACACAGGCAGTTGTCTCTGTCATGCATCAACATGGCCATAGCTTGGACCGAGTCCTCTCATTAATTCTTGACATCAGTATGGTCAAGGTTGATCTGGTCAGGTGGTCATCATGCCTTGTTTTTACACTGCAGGGTCCCCTGTTTAAATAGCCCCCTAATGAGATGATCCGGTATTGCCTGAAATATAATTTGGAGCCTCGCAAACTCCAGGAGGTACTGGATGTCTCAGGCATGATGTTGGTGTGTGCTCAGGAGGCTCAAAAAGCCTTGTAGAACTATAATACAGTTCTCAAGGCACTTTGGATTCCCTAGCACCTTACTGCATTTGTGCCTTGACGTCCTGCAACAGCTCACTATGGTATTGTGATGACCTGAGGTGGCTGAAGACTAAGGAACAGAAGTTGGAGTGCTCTTGGCAAAAGTTCCACTCCTTTTTTTTTTTTTCCCCCGAACTCTGTTTTTTTTCCCACCCCGTCCTTATGCCCCACCGAACTCTCTCCGGCGACCTTCCACTCAACGGACTCTACCTCCCTGCATGACCTGACTCATCTCCACTTCCCGGCACCAGGAATCCCCCGGGTCTACCCTCCAGGGAAGGGCCACCCCCACCCAAGGCACTCTTTCTCATAGTATTGAGCTCTGGGCCAAGGAGGAGGGGGCAAGGAGAGAGCCGCATCCGACTTCTGGGAGTGTGGTCCTTGGGTGGGAGGTGCTTTCACCTATTGGAAGGAGGAGGGGAGGGTATTTTACTAGTAAGTCCCCCATGGAGCCCGGCTGTCAAAGCAACGTACTGCCACGGCTTCACCCCCAGGCATACGCCACGATGCTACTTTGGGCTACCTCCAGCCACCGCCAGAGGTCGCTCCTTGAGCAGTCACATCCCCATCCCTCCCTGGGGAAGAGAGAGAGTAGTCCTCTGGATGCTCAATCACTTCCCTTCCCTGCTGACCCCCAGCGCCCTGGGCTCGTTCCCAAACCCGGTTCACCGGCATGGCTCGAGGTGTGGCATCCAGCACCTCAGTCCTCAGCGCCACCAGGCTGGCACAAAAATTCCATTCTATGGAGGAAAAATTGATGCTGAGAATTGAGTACAGTGAGTATCAGTGGGCAGTCACCTTGAAAAAGACAGACTTCCTATCATGGACAATTGCTGCTGGAAAGAATCGGCCAGCTCACGTCTTCCGCACCATGGACAGACTGGTTAATCCCCCCACCCCCACCCCCATCTAAGATCCATTTCAGCCTTTTTTGTAGAAAAGTGTGAGATGTTTAACAGATTCTTTTCAAAGTTTGCTCTATTCAAATGGATATATACTGAAGCAGTCTGTCATGCACTGGTGGTGGTCAACCACTGAAGGGCAATGATGATCTGCCAGCCTGGGCAGAGTTACAGCTAGTTGCCAAAGAGGAGGTGCTCCAGGTGATCTTAGGTTTGTGTTCCACCTGCTGTTTGTTGGACCTTTGGCTTACTTGACTGATTTTGGGTTGTCAGGAATCCCTGCTGCCAGTCTTTACCAAGACTGTCAGGTGCTCCCTGATGGAGGGAGTTTTTCCTGTCGTTTTGAAGAGCAGTGGTTAAGCACCTCCCCAAAAAAATTTTTGGATCCTGACAATCTGGTTCTCAAACCTTCTCTTTTTAGGGAAGATTATCAAGAGGGGGATGCTGGCACAGCTTGAGGTTCACCTGGAACAGGCTGACATCTACAAACCTCTCCAAAGGGGGTTCCAGGCCATGTCAAAGAATAGAGACTGCTCTCATCAAGGTGTCACATATCTCCTAATGGCAAGGGATTGAGGGCTGTGTTTTATCTTAGTTCTGTTGGATCTCTTATTAGAATTTGACTTAGTTGACCATGGGGTGCAGTTGGATCACCTGAGGAACTATGTGGGACTCACCAGCGCTGTTTTATGCTGGCTTGAGTACAACATTACCAGCAGAACCCAGCAGGCTGCTCTATGTAGTTTCACCTCTGGAGCACCTGTGCTCTCCTGCGGTGCTCCTCAAGGCTTGATCCTTGCCCCATGTTGCTTACTGTATATATGTTGCCTTTTGGTGAGGTCATTAGATGGTATGGCATTGAGTTTCACTGCTATACAGCTAATACTCAACTCTACTGTCCTCCTCTTTTGATGGGGGACAAGCTGTCTTTGTGTTAGGGTGGTGCCTTGGTGGGATCAAAAACTGGATGGCCTCCAAATGGCTGTGCCTCAACTCTAGTAAAACATAAGTATTGACTGTCAAACCTGTTCAGCATGTGCCAGTGATGACTGGTGGAATGACAGCCTTACCATCTCTTGGTGGCCAGCTACTCAGAGCTGCGAATGCAGTAAAGAATCTGGGGGTTATCTTGGACTGTAAGCTGATGCTACAACAGCAGGTGTCAGCAGTAGTCTGAAATAACATTTAACATCTTTGGAACATCCCTCAGATCAAACCGCATCTTGAGCCAGCCGATATGGTGATGGCTGTCCATGCCTTTGTCACCTCTAGACTAGACTATTGCAATGCTGCTTACTTAGGGTTATCTGGAGGTCTGATGTGTTGCCTGCAACTGGTCCAGGATGCTGCAGCATGGCTGGTAGCTGGAACACCTGAAAGTGACCACATCATGATGGATCTATGCGCTCTGCACTGTCTGCTAGTTCAGTGGCACATCACTTTTTGAAGGTTTTCCTTGCTGACATTTGAGGCCCTACGTGATCTGGGTCTTGATTACCTGAAAGATCTCTAGGTACCTTATCACCCTACCAATCCATCCCCTCACTTCTCAGATGTGGGCTTGCTCATTGTCCCCATTCTATTCCTGTTTAAAGCAGTCAGGGGACAGGGCATTTGGTGTGGCTGCTCCACTCTTTTGGAACACATTACCTGTGATTGTTCATTCCATCGGCATGGCGGAGGCCATTAAGGCCATGGTTAAAACATATTTATTTAATCAAGCTTACCCAGCATAATGTATGTAATTTATATTTAGCTTCCTGAGGAAGGGGCAGAGTGCCCCGAAGCACTGAGGCTCATTGTATATTGTCTGTCAGGTCAGATGGTCGGTCTATGCAGCCTATAAAATAATAAAATCTTGGTCTCATTTTCGAGATGACCCTGTGTGTGTGGTATTTTGTTCTTTTCCCTTGAACTGTTCCTTCTACTGCTATAAGGGTTAACACTGTGAGTTTTAGTGTGCAGTTTTGTTTGTTTTCTTTATTTATACAATATACATATTTTAAAGCTGTTTGGAATTTTAAGACTTGCATTTTATATGATATATTTAATTATTTTTATAATCAAAGTTTTTATGAATTTTTTATAAACACAAATAACAAACCTGTAAACATTAACAAATACACACACAGCAAGTCAAGGTCTAGAACTAACAGTAATTTCCATAATTTACCACCAAAGGTTTCATTGCAGTACTGGTTTATAGGTACATTTTTACTCAAGAAACTGAAGGTGCAAAGGGAAGGACCCAGTAGAAGGGGATGCCTGTTTACATAACTCATGTCACCTGGTTCATTTCCAACATTTGGGGCATTGGATAATTGTTCATGGGACAAAATTAGGATCCCTAGCCAAGGCATACACTTAATGATTTAGTTTGGTTGTAAGGTACCATGAATCCTAAGGATGGGGCGTGCAATAAAAATGTGCCTTGACTTGCATTAGCTGATAGTGCCACAAAAAGTACAAGCAGAGTTTATAGAAAAACTTTAAAAACTGGCTTTGCGTCCCACTTTTTATGTTGGTGCGCTTGCGCAGCCAACATCTTGTGGAAGTGCAGATTTGGAGGCGTGGTCACTGTTGGGCGAATGCAGGGCACGCATCAGTAGGTGCATCCCTCATTCCCCTATCAGCCTGCATGCCGGCGCCACACCATGCATAAATAATGTGGAAAACACATCTAAGGAAAGGTCCGCTGCAATCCGAGCAAAGATCGTCAGACACAGCGGACCTCCTGACATGCTCGGCCACATTGTATACATGGCGGCCGGCCAACTGCCAACTTCGGGGGTGCCCAATCCCCCTGCCAGCTTACTGTGGCCCCAATGTATGTGCCAACGGGAAGCCCATCCCCCACGGCATAAAGCACTCCCATTTGTTATATGCTGGGGGTGCCCAATCCCCTCGGCTCTTGCCCCGCTTTCCTTGTGTGCCGACGGGGTGCTCAATCCTGTCGGCATAAATTAACCCCCCTTTGTTGCTGGTGCACGAGGTGTCCAATCACCCGTCGGCTGCAGCACCCCCAAACAGTTAGGTGGCACACTGGGAGCCCAACCCAGCATGCCAAACACCCTGTAAAAAAAAAAACTGTCCCGCGATGTGTTTTTTTGGTTTTTTACCCTGTGAACAAAAAACAGTCCCTCGCCGTCTACCTGTTCTGATGATCTTCGGTGGACCAGGAACATGTCTGCACTCTTCAAAACAGCGAACTGAGGAAATGCCGGTAAGCTATATAATGGAATAAATAGGGTTTTTCAACTTTGATGCATAACTCAGGCATTTTTTTGAATTTTGGCAACAAATTTTCAACATGGGGTTTTTGGGACCCCTCCTCATGAATTCTTGCACTGTCATGGCGTTATTCGGTCCCGAAAGGTGATTTCGCAGTCATTGCACGGAATCACCTTTCGGGAGTGAGGAATGAAATGACAGTGCCAATGGTCATGAGGGGGGCCCTCAAAAAGCCCATGTTGCAAATTTGGTGGGAAAAATCCAAAAAATGACTGTTTTATGAGCGTGCATTGCACAGTTGCTATGCACGCTTGTAACTTAGCGAATTTGCAATATTTTCACACCACATGTTCAGCATTGGCATTTTTCCACACCTTCTTGTGAACCTGTACAGCTGTCATTTTTCACATCCTGCCCAAATGTGTTTTCACACTTCCGGCGTAGAATAGCGCCGCCGATGTGGGAAATCAGTGTTCAGGACAAATTACGAAAATGACAGTTACACTGTTCATGAGCAGAGGTCCTAAAATGCCTATGCTGAAAATTTGGTGACGATACTCCATAACATGACTGTGTTACAAGCGTGCATAGCGCAGTTTGCATGCACACTCGTAAGTTCGCGAATGTATAATATTTTCACTCCAGATTTTCAACATTGCCGTTGTTCTGCACCTCCTTATGAACAGTACAGCTGTCATTTTTCACATCCTGACCAAAATGTGTTTTTGCAGTTCTGGGGCAGAATAGCGTGGTCGCTGTGGAAAGTCCATGTTCGAGACACATTATGAAAATCATAGTGACACTGTTCATTAGCACAGGTCCTACAATGCCTATGTTGAAAATTTGGGGCCGAAAGTCCATAAAATTAGTGTTTTATGAGCGTGCGTTGCACCCATCCATAAGCCGCGGTCGCCCGCCAACTGACAGCATATGGCATGGCTGTACACCATTGGTACATGGCGTGGGCCAATGGGCATCTGAGCTCATACTGTACTACACGATCTAATATGTGAATGAATGGATTCATTCACATTTTGGGACTGTGTAGTTAGTCTGATCTACACACCATTAGCCGCGGGAACAATGGGCGTACAGCCATACCATACGCTGTCAGTTGGCGGCAGTCAAGGGCCACTGGCAGGGTGCTGCCACCCACCGCTGACTGGGGGAGAGGTGGTGGGACTGAGTGGGCGGGTTGGGAGGGGGGTATCGCTAGACCACCAGGGTACCGTTTACATCGGGTTGCCCGCGATCAGGCTGGATGCAGCCACTGGGCCACCAGGGATGTTATTCTATCATAATGCTTGCGATTGGGCTCAGGAGAGGGTCCACTGGACCACCAGGGTTACAATTAGCATTGAAAGCCCACGATCGAGCTGGGGAGAGGGTCCACTGGACCACCAGGGAGCTTACACATGTACATAGCCCATGATCGGGTATGGTGGGGGGGGCGTGACACCGACAGGCAGTGACACCGGAGCTCGGGTGGCCACCCACAGCTGGCAGCTGCCGTGTTGCGCAATGCAATGGCAGCTCACCTGTCAGTGGCCAGCTGTTGCTGCTTTTTGGCTCAATACTTGCGGCGCCAAGTGAGGGTTGCGCCTGCATATGCTCAACACATCCCAGGCTGAATATCGATGTGCAGAGTAGCGCATGGGCACGCCTTACTTACTTCGTTCTGCATACATTACTGATGCGCCTGCTAATTGGATTTGTGCAGCACATGATCCCCTTTTGAATATCGCGCCGCTGTTTCAAGCTCCAGGCAAAGGCAGACAGCTACGAGTTCCACTTAAAGTGCCTGAGTCCAGATCACGACTTTAAAAATTGTGAACTGAAGTTTTGTCCTAGAACACTAAAGAAATCTCCCAGAACTCTAAAGAAATGCACTAAAAAGGGAAGCATCTATAGCTTCTCAGTCTGTTTCTATGTCACCAAAGCTCTCAAAAGGCTCAGATGGTGCTCCTGATGATGATGGAAAGCATGCATCAGAGGGTTCTTCACCTCATAAGCAGCTGTCCCGTCAAAGGGAACAGAAAGAAAAGGAAAAGCTGCTCAGCCATCTGAAGGGCATGGCAAAGCTGGTAAAGATACCAGGGTGTCTGAAAGTGTTAACCCTGACCCTAACCCTAACCCTAACCCTAACCCTAACCCCAACCCTGACTCTGACCCTGACCCTGACCCTAACCCTCACCCTGACCCTAACCCCAACCCTGACCCTGACCCTAACCCTAATCCTAACCCTAACCCTAACCCTAACCCTGACCCCAACCCTGACCCTGACCTTGCTTTCAGAGATGTAAAAATACGAATAAAAGAGCCTCAGAGCTGGTACTTGATCCAGTGCCTGCCAAGAAAAAAATGAAAAGTATGTCCCTGCCACACCTCCTGCAAATGTTAAGGAGCATACAGTGGAACAGAAGCAAATGCCTTCACCAGAGGACATGACAAAAATGTGGCAGTTTTTCCAGGCCTTCCAGGCTATGAGAAACCTTTTAAATATACCTGCCTCCCCCAGGCTCCAGTTCCAGTCCAGCGGTCTGCTCTGGAGGAGAAAATGTATTATGAAGAAGAGGAAGAGGATGAACCTTTAGAGCGTGATGCTTTTCCTGAACAGGAATTTGGTTCTCCTCCCAGGGTTAGTGAGGACTATTCCTCTTACTCCTCTTTTATGAGAAAAATGATGACTACCCTCAACATTCACTCTGAGGAAACAGAGGAGGAAGTAGAATTCATGAAGATGATGGGACTTGCTCTCTCAAAAAGGTTACTAATCCCAATACACAAGACCCTCAGGAAAGCCACTTCCAAAATCATGTCAGCACCAAATTCAACAGCTGGCATTGATAAGACGATAGAAACTAAATATTAGGTGGATAAACATGGTGGAGTATCTGCATGCCCATCCTGATCATGAAGGGGTAGTACAGGCAGCGGCTTCTTGGAAGGCTAAAGTGCCGCTGTCTGATCAGTTTCCTGAGAACGACCCCAGAAAATGGGACACAGTGTCCAAAATGTGTATATACCATACTACAGCTTTACTGCAACTAAAGGAGGCAGCTTATTTGGCCTACACAACTCAGTAACAAAAAGCACTCTAAAGTGCTGTATTGGTACTGAGAATGAGGGCGGATGGTGAGGGGGCACAGAATCTGGCAGCCACCGCAAGGTCAGTCCAGCATGCCATAAAATACCAGCTCCCCAAGACTGCAGAAGCCAATGACTCAGCCTCAAGAGTCTTGGAACATTCTGTGTCATAGAGGCGGTTTACCTGGCTAAGGATTACACTCCTTACCCAGGACAGCCAGTCAAAAGCTATTGATTTCCCCTTTGAGGGAAGCTCATTGTTTGGTGACAAAACTAAGGCATACATGAAAAAGTGGATGAGCAGAAATCCACATATAAAAGTCTAACTGATAAAGAAAAAGCCTCCACCTCCTACAGGCCTTATGGAATAGGAAGCAGGGGCAGAGGTAACTACCCCAGACCCTAAACTGACTATGAATATGAATACCAGCCACAGAGAGGGTACTATAGGGGTAGGGGCAGAAGGGGCACCAGGCGTGCAGCAGCACATGCCCCTAAACCATAGCCAAAAATCAACCATTGCCAGCAGGGGAAGGCTAATCCACTATTTACAGGAATGGAGAAAACAAGCATTTGTCAATGCCGAATGTTGCTTGCTTGTATGTGCTGTTTAGGTATTTGGAAGTCAGTGGAGTGCAAATATTGAAAATTTGCAAACTTACGAGCGTGTGTAGGAACTGCGCAACGCACGCTCGTAAAACAGTAATTTTTAGGAAGTTTGTCACCAAATTTTCAACATAGCCATTTTAAGACCTCTGCTCATGAACAGCATCACTGTGATTTTCTTAATGTGTCCCATACATTGATTTCTAGACACCGACCGCGCCATTGTGCGCTACATGTGGCAGAAACATGTTTTGGGCAAGATGTGAAAAATGACAGCTATACTGCTCATAAGGAGGTGTGGTAAAATGACAATGTTGAAAATCTGGAGTGAAAATATTGAAAATTCACAAACTTACGAGCGTGCGTAGGAACTGCGCAATGCAGGCTTGTAAAACAGTCATTTTTAGGATCTTTTCACCAAATTTTCAACATAGCCATTTTAAGACCTCTGCTCATGAACAGTGTCACTGTGATTTTCTTAATGTGTCCCATACAGTGATTTTGCACACCGACTGCGCCATTGTGCGCTACATGGGCGGAAACACGTTTTGGGCAAGATGTGAAAAATGACAGCTGTACTGCTCATAAGGAGGTGTGGTAAAATGACAATGTTGAAAATCTGGAGTGAAAATATTGAAAATTCGCAAACTTACGAGTGTGCGTAGGAACTGTACAACACACGCTCGTAAAACAGTCATTTTTAGGAATTTTTCCACCAAATTTTCAACATAGGCTTTTTGAGAGCCCACCTTATGAACACTGGCAGTGTTGTTTCATTAATCAGTGCCAAAAGGTGATTTTGTGCAGTGACTGTGAAATCACCCTTCGGGCCCAATTAATGCCATGACAGTGAGAGCATTCATGAGAAAGGGTCCCAAAAACCCCATGTTGAAAATTTGGTGCAAAAATTCCAAAAAATGCCTGCGATATGCAGCAAAGCTGAAAAAACCCTATTTATTACATTATACAGCTTATCGGCATTTCCTCAGTTCACGGTCGGCTTTGAAGAGTGCCGAACATGTTCTCGGTCCACGAAGATCGTCGATGCCGAAGATCGGAAGGTAAGTATGGGAGTGAAGGGGTGTAGAGGCAGGAGTGCAGTGGGTGGCTGGTAGGGGCAGAGACAGCGAGGGACTGTTTTGTGTTTCAGGGTTTTTGTTTTTTTAAAAAGGACAACGACGCTGTATCGTTTGCCACGCTGGGGTGGGCTCTGCGTGGCACAAGGACGGCTGTTTGGGGGCATGAAGCCAATGGGGATTGGGCACCCCTGTTGGCGATAGCATCTTTGCCATGCTGGGGTGGGCTCCAGCGTGGCACCCTGTCTGGGAGGAACAGTGGGCCGATGGGATTGGGCACCCCTGTTGGCTGCAATATTAGCAGCCACACTGGGGTGGGCACCCAGCGTGGAATGTGGAACTCTGTTTGGGGGAGGCGCAGCACAGCCGATGGGATTAGGCACCCCGTCAGCGGCTATACAGTGTGTGCGTGGGGGGGATGAGTACGCAGTATGCGTGCGTGTGTGTGTGTAGGGGGCGCGCATGAGCAGGCAATATCTTATCGCTGGTCACTGAAGCGTAGCTCTCCCTTTCAGCTGTACTGCACTGCATTTTCAACTGCTGTCATAGACCGCTCCAGCAGCCATTGGAGAACTGAGGCCGTGCCTGCAAACACACTGACTGAATTGGAAGAGGGCTGCCACACCTCCGAAAACTCGGATGATGGCACTATGTTTCTTGCACATGCGTGCAAGCAACATAAAAATCACCACAGACAAGTGGGTCCTGGAAGTAGTGAGTCAGGGATTGTCCCAGCAATTCCAAAAATTCCCAGAGTTGCAGAGACCAAAAAACTTTCCAGCACATTCTCCAACAGAAAAGAAATCCTGCTGGATCTGAAAGTAAAAATAAAATGTTGCAAGCAAAGGCAGTAGAAAGAGGCCCTGGTTCACAATGGGGAAAGGGCCTTATCCATACCTCTCAAGTGTCCCTGATTTTCAGGGATGTCCCTGATTTTGCCTCAAAATTTTACTCTGCCCCTACTAACATTTGTGTTTTTGTGGCTAAACAGTGGGCACTGTAATCACAAAACAATGTCAAGCAATAAAGTTACAGACTTGTTCTTCTTTAGAAAATGCATTTAGCACTAAGCCCCATATTCTACCAGCTTTCTGGGTGGATAGCTGTAATTTTGAAGATGTGTCCCTGATTTTTGTCCTTTGTCCCTGATTTTTTTAAGCCTTGTCCCTGATTTACGAGGCAGGAGGTTGAGAGGTATGGCCTTATCTCAAGGTACTTCCTAACCCACAAAAAGAATGGAGAATGGGAACCTATTTTAGACTTAACCTGAACAGACATATTAAAAAGAAAAAGTTCAGGACGTTTACACTAGGCATAATAATTCCATCCTGTAGTCAGGAGATTGGTTGGGGTCACTGGATCTGAAGGATGTCTGTTTCACACTCCAGTCAGACCCAGCCACAGAAAATATCTCCGGTTCAGGCTAGGAAACTGCAGTATCAGTTCACAGCCTTACCTTTTAGCCTCATATCAGCACCAAGAGTTTTCACACAAAGTGCTAAGCTGTCGTAGCAGCTCATCAAATAAGAGAAGGTGTAGTGGTTTTTCTTACCTGGACAGCTAGCTAACCCTGGTGAGGATATGACCATGATGCTATATTCATCGATGGTTCACAATACCATGGTCTGACCATACTTCACGAACATACAAACATATGAACATATGAAGAAGCCAGCAGGATAAGGCCATTAGGTCTATCGTGTCTGCTTGTATTGCAGGGTCCTCAGCTTCACCTACTAACCCTGTCCTCCTCTCCAATCAGCCCTTCCCTTCTGTCCACCCCTTTTGACCCTTATTTCCCCCCCTTAACTCAATCCTAGCCTCTCTTGAAACTACCTATCATTTTTAATGAAACCACCTCCTCAGGAAGACCATTTCAACCTGCTACCACACTTTCTGTGAAGAAATGCTTCTTAGCCTCTCTCCTAAACCTCCCCCCAACTTGAGACTGTGTTCCCTCGTGTTCAATTCCCACTGAGCTGAAGAGACCCTCCTTGGTCACCCTATTTATTCCCTTCAAATACTTGAAGGTCTCAATCCTGTCTCTCTCCCCCCCTCCAGGGAGTACATGTTCAGGGCCTCCAATCTCTCCTCTTATGTCCTACCCTGCTGGTCTATGATCATCTTACTTGCCCTCTTTTATACCATCTCCAGCAGGTTTATGTTCTTTTTAAGGTATGAGCACCAGTACTGTATGATGTGCTTCAGGTGTGGCTTCGCCAATGACCTGTACAAGGACAGTCTTACCTCCTCCCACCTACTGCTGATCCCACTGACAATGCAGCCCCACATTTTGTTTGCCTTTGCTGCTGCTTTCCTGCATTGTGTGGAGTACTTTAGATCACTAATGATCATCACCCCTAGGTCTTTTCATCCTTGGATGATGATGCCCAGACCCCTTCCAGGCTCTGCTCAGTCCTTGTGTTCTTGCCCCCAGTGTGCATAACCTTGCATTTCTTTGCATTGAAGCCAAATTGCCAAATCCCGGACCACCTCTCTAGCTTTACCAGATCTTTCCTTAGGTCTTGTACCCCTTCTGCTGTGCCCACCCTTTCTCAGAGTTTGGTGTTGTCCGCAAATAGGTAAATGTTACCCTTAATGCCATCCACAGTATCACTGATGAAGTCACTGAACAGCACAGTTCAAGCTCCCAGTCTTGTGGGACCCCACTGGTGACCTCCCTGGTGCTGGAGAGCTCAACTCCAATCACCATGCTCTGGGTCCTGTCCCTCAGCCTGTTCTCCACCCACCTGGTTAACTTCTCACCAACCCCCAGATCCACCAACTTCCTGATCAACCTGTTGTGGGGTACAGAGTCAAAGAACATGCTGAAGTCCAGGTAAAGGGTGTCCACCACTTGGTTCCTGTCCACTGTTTCAGTGACCCTGTCAAAGAAGTCAATCAGATTTGTTTGGTATGATCTCCCTCCCATAAACCCATGTTGCCACACATCCTGAAGGCCATTCTTTTCCAGATACCCTACTAACCATTCCTTAAGCACTGTCACCATGAGCATGCACACGACTGAGGTCAGACTGAACAGTCTGTAGTTCCCCAGCTCATCATTGGGACTGCTCTTATTGAGGGGCATTATGGTACATGTGCCATTCTCCAGTCCTGTGGAACCACACCTGACTCTAGTGAACTATTGAACAGGTCAGTCAAGGGACCTGGAAGCTCCTCCGCCAGCTCCCTCAGCATCCTTGGGTGTATATTGTCCAGGCCTGGGGATTTATCTACCCTTAATGCTAACAACCCTTTCTTCACCCCATCCACCTCTATCAAAACATCAGTGCTCCCTCCCTCCACTCATCTCCTCTCCTCTCCTTCCATCTAGTGGCACCAGTCCATCTTTCTCCCTGGTTAAAACCAAACAGAAGCACTCATTCAGTACTTCTGTTTTGCACCCATTCTCCTCCACCCACCCATCCTCTTTCCTGAGCCTAACAATCCCATCTTTCTTGTCCCTTTTCTCACTAATACAGTGAAAAAAGGTACTTTCCCCCTTTTTTATTTCCCTCAGCTAGCTGCAGTTCCTTCCTAGCTTAAGCTCAGTGGATTACCCTACTTGCCACACTAGCCATCTTCAAGGCGGTCCTCCCTGTCTTCCTCCCTCTGGGTTTTTCTGAACTTTTTGTAGGTGATCCCCTCTACACCCCTCCTATGACTGTCATCCTCTCTCCCCGGGCATCCCCAATCTGCCTTCCCCCCCAACCCCCGCACTCCTACGCTCTACACCAGCCTTCCCAGGCTCTATCTGAGTTGCCTTACTTCTGCTCTTTGGAGCTTTAGGCTTCCACACTCTAGATGGCCCCATTACCCACATCATGTTCAGGAATACTGCCACCCCACAGTCATTACAACACACCACCCACTATCCTAATGCCTGTACATGCCCCTATTCCTCCACATCCTCCCAACCCTTGGCCAACTCACCCTCCAGATAGTAACTTCCGTATATAATTCAAATGGGAAAGGCTGCAAAAGTCACAATTCCACGCTTGCCTAGGCAGCTTTCGTTAGATACTCCAATTCCCACCACTATCTTAAACCTTGATACAAGTGTAAGCTGACCCTAGATAGTGACCAGCTGCAGCCCTAACAATTGTCTAGTCTTCACCACAAAAGTGAGCTGGCCCTAGATAGGGACCTGCTGCTCTCCCTTGCCTGTAGTACCCTTGAGATCTGAGCCAAAATAGGAGCTGGCTGCCCCCCTTGGTAATCCTTTAGTCTGTTGTACACTTACAAGTTGACCCTAGATAGGGGATCAGCTGCAAACCCTCACCAACACCTGACACCCTAGTCTGTTGTACAATTACAGGCTAACCCTAGAAAGTGAGCAGCCACAAACCTTTTCCAACAGCCAACACCCTAGTGTGTTGTACACTTACAAGCTGACCCTAGATAGGGATCAGCTGCAAACCCTTACCAGCACCCAATGCATCAGTTAAGTACATTTTGGGAGTATCTGACCTCTAAAAATAAGGCAACAATTTCCAAAACAAAGGGGAAGAAAGTCATTAACTTACAAATGTAAAAAACTAAATTAGATGACTTCCAAAATTGAAGGCAAAGAAGCTAAGAAATGGTGGATTTTTGCAAAATAAATTGTATTTTAACAATAATATTTATATTAACAGCCACAAATTGATCCTTCCTAGAATATTGGCTTTCCAATTGTGGGATCTGGGAATATTTTGACTTCCAAAAATTTGGAATAACTCCCGATTTTGACTCATGGAAGTATTAGACTTCCACTAAAGATAAATTAACTGAACCCCCTGGCAACACCCAACAATATATTTTCTGCCCCTCCTTTACACTTTCCTAACCTCCATCAACCAGCATGACCTGTGGCCTGTGGTCTCCCTGCAGAAGTTCTGCAATCATCCCCAGATGTCATATAGCTAGATGCTCCACTCCTGCTTTGTGACACTCTAATGCCCCCATGTGCCAAGTAGATAGACACCACACTCCTGCTTGGTGGCACTCATGCTTTGGGGTCACTCACATGAGGGGTCACTAGGACCTCTGGGTATTAAATAAGAAAGACAACTGACTTATTGGCTGGTTGTAGTCATATGGTCCACTGGGACTGCTAATGGGGCCATAATTTGACCGCCGATCTTCCTCCCTCAGCCTGCCCTCTGGCGCCTCACCCCCCTCCCAAATCCCACACACAGCCCCAACAGTAACGAAAAACATTTATCAACCCTAATTTATTAACAATCGGCACTCAGCCCCCACATCCATACAAGAAAGAATACTTATCTGCTCAGGCCTCCACTCACTCCGCCTTACCCGATGGCACCTTCCGAACTAGGGGAGTGGACTACAGATGGCCTCTTTTGTCTAAGTGAATTACAGCTGCTCTATTGGCGGGCTATAGTCATGTGGTCCACTGGGACTATCAATGGCACCAGAATTCAGCCGTTGACCTCCCTCCCTCTCTCAGGCCACCCTCTGGTGCTGCCCCCGTCTCCTGCATCCCCCACACAGCCCCCAACAGAAACTCAAAACATTTATCCAGTTCTAATTTATTAACAATACAGGACTCAGCCCCCAACATCCAAACAAGATAGAACACTTTTCTGCTTAGGCATCTGCTCACTCCACCCTACCTGATGGCATCTTCCAAACTGGGGGAGCAAACTGCAGATGACTTCTTTTGTCTAAGTCAACTACAGCTTCCCTATTGGTTGGCTGTAGTCACGCAGTCTACTGGAACTGCCAATGCCACCAGAATTCAGCCACTGACCTCTTCCCTCAGCCCGCACTCTGGTTCTTCCCCCTCCTCCCAAATCCCCCACACATCCCCCAACAGCAACTCAAAAAATGTATGCAGATCTAATTTATTAGCAATACAGGATTCAGTACCTAACACCCCAACAAGAAAGAACAGTTATCTGTTCAGGCCTCCACTCACCCCACCTCGCCCAATGGCATCTTCCAAACTTTGACTGTGATGGTTGCCATGGTTTAAAACTATTGTTGGCCTAGCATGGACAGAGTATGGTCAACCATGGCCATTTTTTAACTATTATAGACCATGCTTGGCCATGATCATTCTGTATCCGTTGGTTTAACTAAATGAACACATTTATTTTAATCATTTGTAAATTTGTTTTCCAACTTTGTTCTATCCCCTATCCCCTCAGCCATAGGTGGATTCTCCTTCCAGCACCTTCAAAGGCATTCATTCCCACTCATCGAGGTTCTAACAGCCTGACGTCCTAAGACCCACAGCCTACACGTGACACACCACTGCACTGCCCCCTTGCTTATTCCACAGGGCTGGGTCCAACTTCAACCACTTCAGCATTTCTTAACCCGTAGTCATCTGGCCACCCACTGTAGAGATGAAGGCTGAGGGTGTCTTTGGGACGCAATGGCAGGAACCCATTTCAATTTTCCTTTGTGGTGTGATACAGATGAGGCCCACTGATGAGTCCTATGTAGGAAGAATCACGTGTCTGTATCTTCTGCTTTCAACCTTTACAGACTGTGTGTGAGAGGCCCTTTGGCGCCATGCATTCCTGCTTAAAGAAATACCAACCTAAATTAGAAAGATAGACAATAATAGCAGAAAAAGATCAATGGTCCATCCAGTCTGCCCAAGTTCCCTATAATCCCTGGAGCCTACTGTTCCTCCAGGGTCCTAGCCCTCCCTGTCCTCTACCACATTCTTTTCCATGATTCTGTTGCCCCAAGCAACCATCATACCCTCAATTCTGTTCCAACCCTGCTTGAAACCACTAAGTGTTTTCATACCCACCACTTCAGCTGGTAGACTGTTTCATGGTTCCACTACCCTTTCTGTAAAATAGTATTTCCTCACATCTCTCCTCAACATCTTTCCTTTCAGTTTCCAGTCATGTCCACATGACCACGAGTTAGTATTCAAGCTAAATAGTTCCCCACAGTTCATGTCTTTAATTCCTTTGAGGAACTTGAAAGTCTCTATCATATCTTCCCTCTCCCTTCTGGTCTCCAGTGAGTATGTATTCAGTACCTTGAGGTGCCCCTCATAAGATCTACCCTGCTAGCCCTGAATTATTTTTGTTACTGTGTGCTGCACTGCTTCAAGCCTATCCCTTTCCTTCCTGAGGTGAGGACCCCAGAACTGGGTGCAGTAGTCCAGGTGTGGCCTCTCCAGGGATCTATACAGAAGTGTTATCTATTTCCTTCTGCTATCAGTACCCCTGGCAATACATCCCAACATCCTACTAGCCTTGCTGTAAGCATTGCTGCACTGATTCAGTTGCTTTAGGGAGTTGCTGGTGATGACTCCAAGGCCCTGTTCTTCAGCCGTAGTGCTATGTCTCACCCCTCCCATTCAGTACTCTGTCCTGGGATTCTTGCTCCCTAGGTGCATTACCTTGTACTTTTGGGCACTGAATTTCAATTGCTAAACCCTTGACCCCCCCCCCAGTTTTTGTAAGTCTCTCTGCATTTCTCTTATTCCCTCCTCACTATGCACCCTCCCACAGAGTTTCGTGTCATCTCCAAAGAGACACAATCTGCTCCCGATTCCCTCATCAATGTAATGATGAACATGTTGAAGAGGACCAGACCCAGCACAGATCCCTGTGGAACCCTGCTCATTACCTCCCTCTTGTTTGGTTTAACCTCTTTGACTACAACCCTCTGCTGCCTCCCCTTTAGCCAGTTACCCACCCAGTTTACTGTGACTTGAGCCACACCCAGATTCCCCATTTTCTTCAGCAGCCATCTATGAGGTACCGCGTTAAAAACCTTGCTGAAGTTGAAGTACAGCAAACCACAGAGTGGCCCCTATCTAATTCCTTTGTCACCCAGTCAAAGAAGACTATCAAGTTAGTCTGATAAAACTTCCTGCCACAGATTCATGCTGCTTACAGTTCTGGAGCCTGTTGCTTTCCAAGCTGTCCAGGAGGTCCTCTTTGACCAGTGACTCCATCAGTTTCCGTACAGTAGCGGTATGACCGACAGGTCTGTAGTTCCCTGTTTGTTCCTTGTCCCCCCCTTATGGAGCAGAACTTTGTCCGCCACCTTCCAATCCTTCAGAACTACCCCTGTCCTAATGAACTGTTGACTAGACCTACCAGGGGTCCATCCGGTTCTGCTGCTAATTCCCGGAGTATCCTCGGATGCAACACATCTTGTCCCAGGGCCTTATCTATCTTTAGGGCTGCCATCCCTTTCAGGACCCTTTCCCTAGTAAATATTGGCTGCCTCATCTCCGGGAATTTTCATGGTGATTTGCATATATATTCCATGCTGCTTTGTATTGCAGGGATATGCATGATTTTTGCATTTCTTTGGTACTTTGTTTTGTTGCCAGTGCCATTTTTGGGTAACCCTTACCTCAGTACTTTTGTGCTGAGATTCTTTGTCATTTTTCCTTGCTTTTTTATTTTGGGCCCACCATGACGCAAACCTGTAAGACCGCATAAGGGCTGTTTCAATTTTTCTACTGGGGTAAGATACAGGTGAGGAGACACACAGATGAGTCCTGAGCAGGATGAAACACATGGCTGTGTCTTCTAGTCTCAGACTTTGCAGACTATATGAAAGGCCCTGTGGCATCATGCATTCCTGCTTAGAACAGAAGCAGCATAAATGTTCATGGTGATTTGCATATACATCCCATGATGCTTTGTATTATGGGGGTATGTGTGATTTTGTATTTCTTTGCACCTTGTTTTTCTTTTTGCCAATGCCCTTTTTGGGTAATGCTTGCCTCATTACTTTTGCACTGAGGTCCTTTGTCTTTTTAGTTTGCTCTCTTATTTTGGGCCCACCATGACCAAAACCCGTAAGACCACATAATGGGCTGGTTGTATTTTTGCCTGGGGTGGAATACAGATGAGGCACAATGATGAGTCTTGTGTGGGATGAAACACATGTTTATGTCTTCTGTTCTCAACCTTTGCAGGGTGGATATAGGGGCACTTCAGCACCATGCATTCCTGCTTACAGCAGAACATGCATAAATTTTCATGGAGTTTTGCATATACATACCATGATGCTTTACATTATAGGGGTATGTATGATTTTGTATTTCTTTGAAACCTGGCTTTGTTGCCAGTGCCCTTTTTGGGTAACCCTTGCCTCACTGCTTTTGTGCTGATGTTCTTTGTCCTTTTAGCTTGCTTTCCTATTTTGGGCCCACCATGACTCGACAATTAAGACCACAAAAAAGGCTAGTTAAATTTTTGCCTGTGGTGAGGTAGTCTGTTGAGTCCTGTGGGATGAGATACGTGTGTGTGTCTTCTGCTCACGGACTTTGAAGTTTGTGTGACAGGCCCTTTGGCATCATGCATTCCTTCCTTCTTAAAGTAAAACCAGCCTAAATTTCATGGTGATTTCCATATATACATCCCGTGATGCCATTATAGAGATGTGAGAAGGTGGGGCTGCAGAAGGACTCAAACATCACCAACTGCTCATGAACAAGGTGCATGGTATGTTTTATTAAGCACAGTCAAATATACAGCAAAAGAAAAACATACATGTCCGGATTCATTAAGGATAAGTAGGATATACATGGACTTCTCATAGCAGAACTCCAAAATATATAGATATATATATATATATAAAAAATATATAAAAAATATATAGTTTAAGAGAAAAAAAGAAAAAAAAACTTGTTTCAACCTGGTGTATTCCAATTGTAAGCAGAGCACTGCTTCTTTTGCTTACATTTTTACCAGGAAGCACAAAGATTCTTTACAAAGCACTGCTTGTACTCATAGCTTTTTAGTATAGGATTAATATGAATCTGACCCTGTAACCCACTAGGGACTTATATAGGGCATTTTTGATGTTAAACTTTAAACAAAGAAAAAAACAGTTTCTTTTGGTGGGCATGTCACAAAGTGTTATAGAGAGAGCTGCTTGTCCTTTTGAGGATAGAGCTCATTTGGTCAATTTCTTACAAAATATACATCCGGTTGACTTAAGATGCATCCTGTTAATTTTGCTTGTGCTTTTCTGAGAGTTTAACTGACGCTATCAATTTTCATTAAAGGAAAACTGTACAAATCAGAATTTCCCCACTCCCCAGAGCATTACCCCTCGATTAGGCTTTTCACAAGCCTAATCTAACTTACATAATTTTCTTGTTGTAAATTCTGTGATTGGGAACATGGCAAACTGCGTGGTACAGTTTCATGTGAAAGTGCCGCGCCACACCGCTCACTTCAATACATTTGTATTGAAGTAAGCTGTGCGGCACCGCACTTTCACATGAAAAGGTACCGCGCAGCATCCACCATGTTCCTGAATCACAGACTTTACAACAAGAAAATTAAGTAAGTGAAAATATATAAAAAAAAAGGGGGGTTGGCTTCCAAAAAGCCTAATCGGGGTAAGGTTTTGGAGGGTGGGGAGATTCTGATTTGTACAGTTTTCCTTTAAAGGGACATAAGCTTTACTTTTTTCCACAGCAGAAAAGCATTTCCTTTAGAAGCACCATTATTTTTAAAACATGTGTAACCCTCCCTCCCAAAATAGTGGGCTTACCTGGGGTTGTCTCCCTGGGCACTATGTTGCCCTCTGCCTGTCAAAGATCCAGCCTGTGTTCTGCCTCTTTGAACCTGGCTAGCGCCCTGTGCTGAAAATATAAACCCAAAAGTGAAGTATTGCTGTGTTTCTGGTCCCTACACGACCATGTGAATCCCTGCCATCGTGCTGTGCCTTTAAGAGGTTCAGCCCTGTGTACATTGTATATAGCTTGCATGGGACGGAGTGAAACAAAGCTCATGACTGTGCCAGGCAGCACTCCTGTAGGTTCCATTGTATAGTCACTTACCAGTACAGAAGAGACTCTATTGAATGATGTAGGCATTTATTGCTGAAGCTAAACTGTTATGGTTAAAATGAACTTTAATGTTTGGGACTGTTAATATATTATTCAACCAGTGGCCATGTTGTCATTTTGAACCTACTGTTGAGCCAATCAGAACTCGAGGAGTCCTAATGGGTCCTAATACTGTGGCTGCTGGGAGAAACAGTGAACTGTGTACTTGGCACCCATTTTAACCAACCAGGATGCTAGAACTGTGACAGCCAACCAGATTTCTGGATTCCATTTTCAGTCAGTTGAAAGAGACTCCTGAAAAGTCAGTCTGTCTCGAGCTTCCAGCCAAAGAGGAGGCTCTGCAGTAAGCTCAGAGAAATCGAGGAGAGGCCTGTTTACCTCTCCTCAGCCTGAAATCCTGCATGGATTGTTTGGACTGCCAAACCTGCAGATAATTCTTCCAGTCTCCAAAAGGGAGAGAGAAAAAGTGATATTTGCTGAGCTGAGATTTCTGCCTGAAGGGTGTCAGTGAATCTGAAAACTGTTAAACTGTATCTCGATGACAGAGTTGTTTGCCTCAGATACTGCAGCCTGAAACTGAAGCCTGGGGCTACCAAAATTGTCTCCAGCCCATTTGCCAAAGAGGGAGACCTGAATCTAAATTCTGCCAGCTTACATACTAGAGACTGTGGATTGCCAGTGGGTAAGCAATGTGGCCTAATTAAGACTGTGCCAGAATTTAAACCTGTGATGCCAAACAACTTTTCTGAGAGACCTTTGCTGCCTGTGAGACAAAAACTGCTGGAAGACCAGTTTGGGGAGTCAGCTCCTGCAATGACGTTCATCATGGGTTGCAGCCACTCTTGGGAGAGAAGCCGTGACATGAGGGTGAGTTGTGTTAGCCCTGGTCCCTGTATCCTGGTCTTGGTCAAGAAGGATGAAAACCTGCAGCCTGCAGCTAAGAACCAGAGAGACAAAACTGGTTTTGAGGGGAACCAGCCTGGTCACAATCCCAGATCTCGAGGTCCTGGTTTTGTGAGTAACAACAGTGCTTGTCCCTGCAACATAAAATTAAAAGTATCTTTGCCGTCTGATTTGCCTTCTAATTTCACATTGGTGTTAGAATGTTTTGCAGGCAATCGGGCCTGAGGATTACAATTTGTTGGGTGTTTAAGGTTATTGTTAATGTTACTGCAGCCAAGGGTAAAATAATCAATAACAATTTATTTATTTATTTAAGGACCCCAACCAGCTGCAACGCTGGCCAACCAACTGCAATGCTTCAGGCCTGCAACTTATTAAATCCTGGGTACCCAGATAGCAGTAACTGGACTTTCCAGGGGGTTAAATGTATTTGAATGTATCTCAAAAACAAAACCAATGCCTTAAAACTAATCTTGATTACATTCACTACCCTTTGTTCAATCCCCTAAATAAATCAGTTTATTGTTTGAATGTTACACTGGTCCAGCAGCATATTATTACTAAGGGCTAGTTCATTGTGGGAAGTGAACAGGTGCATTGTCACTGCTGAACATTATTCTTTACAGGTGCAGAGGGTGTATTACAGAAGTCCAGACCCTGTTGGTAACTGTGGTTGCATGAGCATATTATTAATGCTTATCATTAATTGTACCAATAAATGCAAAGTAAAGTGTTTTGTGCAAATCCACATGTGGAATCACTGGTTGGGGATGTGGGTAAGTACAACGGTGGCAATTTGGCCACTGCGGTCATATTTCAGACATATTGCTGTCATAGTTTTCTAAATGTTTTATGTTTAAATTCCCAAAAAGGCCAGGATATTAGGTTTACCAGAAGGATGCCCATGTTTTTTTAAAAGGGTACTTGAGAAGATAGACTGTATATTGCAAATGTCTGACATTCCTCTTTGCCTGAGACAATGCTTGCTACAGATACACAGGGGCTGAATTTCACTGGGGAACTGAACATTTCCTGTGAGCCATCTCCTCCACTAATAACCTTTTACATTTCAAAGGGAGAAATTGGTATTTCCTGGTAAACTGATCAAAGGAGACAAGTTCAGAAGGACAGGAGACAGGAGAAACTATCTGACTGTCATAAACTTTTACACTTCAAGAAAAAAATACTTTGAGAACAGGATCTGGAGTTCTATTGTGAATACACTTCAAATGTCATAATTCATCTCCATTTAAAAGAGGTCATATGATACTATATCTGGCCAGCTAGGAAGTTGGTGTGGTGAGGAAATCTAAATAAAATTTTGGGAAAGAGCAAGACAGACCCCTGCGGGCCTAAAGATAAGGCCACTAGCTAATTCAAAGGACAGTTTCACAGACTGCAGGACTAGGGATATTTAAGGCCCATCAAAACAGATATTCAGGGCATTTTGCAGCAGACACTCTGCCTAACATACAAAGCCAGACTGCCAAGCATGCACTGAGGACCATTGGCTGCAAGAAGAACTGGGACTTTGCAGACTTGATTTATTTTCTGAGCTTTTGATTCTCCACAGTCTCCGTAGAAACTAGACAGTTAAATTTCACAGTGCATTTTGTATGTATTTTGTCCAACTTTTTTTAGTTATTTTGTAACCAAATTTCTGAACCTTTTATCTGTAAGTCTTGTATGATAATCATTTAAGTACTAGTAAACACTTGCTTCTAATTACTGCCCGCAAGTAATTTTGTTGTGCATGTGAAGGTGGGAAGATTTATTCAATCTGTGACAGCGTGTTTAATGCTAAGGTGCCACCATCGCTACCAAAGACTAGGATCCTGGAAGGGAATCTGGATGCCTAAGAAGAGGAAATATACAGGGTCTCAGGAGGGGTCTGTGGAGTTTGAACTAGGCTCCTGCACCCCCAAGGGAAGAAAACACAATCAGGGTTACAAGGACAGCCCTGAAGAGCTCATAACACCTGGGTCCTTCACTCTGTGCAGCAGCCAAGGAGGGTTCTTACCTGACTACAGACTCAAGACTGTATTTTACCCTTACCCAGATTAGAGAAGAAGCCCTGGGCCCTCATGGTGAGTGTTCAGTTATGAACTCAGTGAGCACTCTAGAAGGACATGAGGAGGGTATTCCTGTTCCTCCCTATCATGGATTGCTCTTGGAGTGGGCACTGTGAGCTCAGTGGACCCAGCCCCCATGAGTGGGTTTGTAACAGATCTAGTGGCATAGTGGTGGGATCCAAGAGATACTGATGGCACAGGTATAGTGGTTGAATCTGTGGCCAGTGTATCAGATTGATAAACTATGCACAATCCACACACAAACAAGGCAGACATTTTGGGGAAAAAACTATTTGATTACAGTGTAAAGTCCCTGCCTTGTTTTGTTTTTTTTCACAGTGTAAGCTAGTGTAGCAATAGTTAGAGAAGAAGATGGCTTCCAACTACAGCGAATGCACTGCAGACCAGTTAAGGCAGTTGTGTCAAGAAAGAGGGGTCCATTATGAGGGTCTCATGGCAGCCAATGAGCAAGTGGTTACCCAGCACCTCGAGTCATGGCCAGTGACTGAAAGGGACCAGACCTTGGGTGTGGGGGTGCCAAGGGACATTGCAGTGTCCAGTCCCAGGGAGGAGGATAGTAAGATAAGAGAGGAACCAGAACCACAGCACCAAGTGAAGTCCACCACAGACCCTGAGCTAGAGAGGCTAAAGTTACAATTTGAGCTGAGGAAATTGAAGCTGGAACAGAGAAAGTTCAAAGCCCAGCAAGAGAGGGAATTCAAGCAGAGAAAATTCAAAATGGAGATGCAGAAACAGCACCAGAGAGAAGCAGAAGAAAAGCAGTGCCAGAGAGAGAGAGAGGAGACTGAGGAACAGCAGCACCAGAGAAAGTTTGAATTGGAGAGGCTAAGACTCCAATGACCAGCACCAGAGGAGGTAAGTGGCAGGGATGAACCTGAAACTCCAGAGCTGGGGTATAAATTAAATTCCAAATTAATAGCTGAATTTAAAGAGGGGGGAAGATATGGATGCATTTTTGAATTTATTTGAAAAGGGCTGTATCCAGGCCAAGATATCCAGGGAGGCCTGGAACTTTCAGCTATCCCCGCTGCTTACTGGAAATGGGTCATGAGGTGCTAGCACAAATGGACAATGAGGGCAGTAAAGACTATGAGAAACTTAAAGCTGCTCTACTTAAAAAGTATGAACTAGCTCCTGAGGCCTACAGGGTTAAATTCCGTAAACTCCGAAAAAGCCTTGACATGAGCTTTGAGGAACTCACCACAAAGCAACGTCAGTTTTTGAAATGTTGGTGGGAGGGGGTGGAAGCAAATTCTGTGGGGAAAATAGAGGAGGTTGTGTTATTAGAGTAGTTCTTTTGGGCTTGCCCAGTGGAGTTGAAAACCTAGCTAGAGGACCAGGATCCAAAAACAGTGCAGCAAGCTGCTGAGCTCTCGGATTGCTATGCCAGGAGGAGGCCTGCTCTGAAATGAAGTGGGAGAGCAGGTGCTGCAGGGAGAAAAGGGAAAAGCACACCTTCGGGCAGCTAAAACCCTCACTGCCTCTACAGAAAGGGGGGAGCCCCAACTTACCAAAAAGGGATTTCTTGGATAAAAGAAATGATGAATGTTGGTTTGGAAACAGTCAGGGCATGTAGCTAGGCAGTGTACTAATAAGGCCCAGAATGGACAAAGTGTCCCTTGAACAGAGGTGGGTGCACTGTGTATCCCTGAGAGCATGCATGTGAACATGAGGAAGCACATACACTTGGTTACAGTAAATGGGATGGAGACCCATGGGTTAAGGGACATGGGGGTGTCTCTTACCCTGGTGAAAGGGGATTTGTTTGGGCCTGAACAGCTTACACCAAATCAGTTTGTAACTGTGAGGGACTTCACTAGGGAGGAGAAAACCCTGCCACTAGCTAGTGTTCTCTTGGATTGGGGTGAGACAGGAAAGAGGGTGCAAAAAGTGGCAGTGGCAGACAGCCTCACCCTAGATATAATTATAGGGAATAATCTACAACAGGGGGTGGTGTGTGTGGCTACACACAGTCAGACGGCAAAGGGCTCTTGTAATTCCCTGAACCCCACAGAAGCTCTGGTGGAAAAAATAGGAGGCTGGTTCCCCAGCCTGTGTCTCATGACCTGGAGAATAGTGAAAGTGAGGTAGGACTCCCCCAAGTAGTCATTCACCAGACAGCTACAGAAAGTTACTCTGAGGAGGGAGGGGTAACAAATGGTCAGAAGGTTAGGGATGGCAGTGACTCTGAATGCCCTGACACTAGATCTACGGACCCCAGTATAGGAACTGAGGGGGTCTTGTCCCATGCTTTGGGGAAATATGAAGATTTTTCAGCTGCCCAGAGGACTAACCCTAGTTTGGAGAGGCTGAGGGCTTGTGCAGAATCTGATGGGACACAGGGAGGTGACATGAGACATAGGGTATTTTGGGACAGCGGACTGTTGCATACAGTACCAAAAAGAACAGGCAAACTCTATCAGCCCACCCCCACATGGTAGATACACCAGAATGATGTTACCAAGGTCACCTGGACCAGGCAGAAGGGGAGAAGCAAAGAAATCAGGGACACATGTTAAAGTTAACAGGGAGGGGAGGAAACTGCAGGGGACCAAAACCAGGAGTGGAGGGAAGACAGGCAGTAATTCTTGAAAGACCATGGTGACAAATGCCCACAGCCTGGGAAATAAAATCCCAGACATGGAGGCTGTGATAGTTGAGGCAGACCTGGACATAGCGGCAGTAATTGAAACCTAGTACACTGCCAAGCATGGGTGGGAAGTAAAAATACCAGGTTATACTCTGTTTAGGCAGGATAGGGGAAGCAAAAAAAGGGGGAGGAGGTGCTCTGTATGTCAAGGAGGGTATAAAGACAACACAGATACACAGTAGGCAGGGGGAGGCTGAGGTACTGTGGGTCACCCTTGAACCAGGAAATGGCACAGCAATATGCACAGGGGTGATATACAGGCCTCCATGTCAGAGGGAAGAAGTGGACAGGGACCTTGAGGATGAAATACATAAAATGGCAATGAATGGTGAGATTCTGCTGATTTCAGTATGCCAGATGTGGATTGGACCACCCAGGCAGCTGCTTCAACCAGAAGCAGAGGCATCCTGGATTCCCTACAAGGGACAGGGCTCAGGCAGCTGGTGCTTGAGCCCACCAGAGACAGGGCGATTCTTGATCTAGTAATGACCAATGGGGAAAGAATCACTGATGTCTGGGTGGAGGGGCACCTAGGATCCAGTGATCACTACATAGTGTGGTTCAGCATACAGACAGGGATTCAGTCAAGTCACACTAGGGCAAAGGTTATCGATTTCAAAAAGGCAGGCTTTGCTGAAATGGGGAAAGTTATCAAAAGTGCCCTGGAGAATAGGGGGACAGGAGTGGGAGGGTGGAAGAGCAGTGGGAGAACCTAAAAGGAGCCATAGTGGAAGTAACAAACAAATGTATCAGATTGGTATCAAAAGGCAAGAGAAGGAAAAGGCCACTATGGTTCTCAAAAGAGGTAACAGAAAAGGTAAGGGCTAAAATGGCAGGGTTCTGGAAATATAAGAAGACCAAAAGGGAGGAGGACAGAGAGGTGTACCGAGAGTGTCTAAAGGAAGCAGGGAGGGTGGTGAGGAGAGCAAAGGCACAAACTGAGGAAAATTTAGCACAGACAGTAAAGAAAGGGGACAAGACATTCTACAGGTACATCAGCAAAAGGAGGAAAACCCGGGGGGGGGGAATTGCAAGACTTAAAAGGGAGGAAGGGGAGTGTAAGGAGGGAGACATGGATAAGGCAGAAATACTGAATAAACACTTCTGTTTGGTAATCACAGAAGAAGGGGAGAGACAGGGACCACAGTCAAGCATCAGATGCCAAGGGGGGAAGGAGGTGGACAACAGTCCCTTCACGGGGGAGAGAGTCCTGCAGGAACTCACTAAATTGAAGGTGGACAAAGCAATGGGACCAGATGGCATACACTGAAGGATACTACAAGAGCTATGAAGAGAGCTAGCAGAACCTCTGGCAGCATTGTCCACCGAGTCACTTAACTCATTGGATCCTAGCAGATGCCTGTAGTAGTCAGTAAAATACACTGGTGTGTCCTGAGAATGTCTACAGAAGTCAACTACTGACTTCCTGTGTGCCCGTGCAATGTCTAGAGATGTCACTTATATATTGTAATATATAATAGAACAGAATATAATATATATTTGATTTCATAGCACTGTTGGAAAGGTATTTTTGTGCTAAACAACTTTGCCACTGATATTTTGTGTGTATCCTGTATACTTTAGGAGTTATTCGCATTTGTTTATGGTATGGTGTGTATGGCTTATGTTGCCTATTTTAGTGAAAACATTTTTTTTTTTTTTTGCTGTTTCAACTAGCATAGAAAAAAAAATTACATATTAGTATTTGCATACCACCATTGGAAAGGTAATTTTGTGCTGAATAACTTTGCCACTCATACTTTGTGTCTAGCACTTATGGTTCTTGAGCTATTAGGATTTGTTTGTGGCATGCTGACTATAGCTTGATTTTGCTTAGAAAGGCCCAGGATTCACTGTTAACAGTATACAGGAGACAAGTGGTGCAACTTCAGAGAACTCCTGTGGAGGCGAGTTAACACTGGAGTGGTGCCAGAGGATTGGAGGAGGGCACATGTCATCCCTCTACACAAATCAGGCAGTAGGAAGGAGGTGAGTAACTATAGGCTGGCCAGCCTCACCTCGGTAGTGGGAAAGATCATGGAGGCACTACTTAAGAAAAGGATAGTAGGACATCTAGAAGCCATCAGTGCCCAGGACCCTAGGCAACATGGGTTCACAGCAGGTAGGTCATGTCAGACAAATCTCATAGACTTCTTCGACTGGGTGATGAAGGAAGTAAATCAGGGGAACGCAGTGGATGTAGCCTACCTCAATTTCAGCAAAGCCTTTGACACCGTCCCAGATAGGAGGCTGGTTAACAAGATGGGTAGTCTAGGCATGAGAGACAAGGTGGTAAACTGAGTTAGGAACTAGCTAACGAACAGGAGACAAAGAGTGGTGGTAAATGGAGTATGACCTGGGGAGAGGAGGGTGACCAGCGGAGTACCTCAGGGATCAGTCCTTGGACCAGTTCTGTTCAATGTCTTCATCAGTGACATTGCAGAAGGGCTGGAAGGAAAGGTCTGCCTGTTTGCAGATGACTCAAAGATCTGTAACAGGGTGGATACTCCAGAAGAGGTGGTGAAAATGAGGAGGGACCTGGGGAAGCTTGAGAAATGGTCTGCTGAGGTGTAATTCAAAAAAGTGCAAATCATGCGCCTGGGACACAGTAACCCTGGGGAGACCTACAGGATTGGGGGGAGTTGCTGACAGTCACCAAAGAGAAAAGAGACCTGGGGGTTACTATTTCAGATGACCTGAAAATGTCAGCAGGGAAGGCCAATGGCATGCTGGGGTGCATAGCAAGGGGTATCACCAGCAGAAGGCGTGAGGTAGTGATGCCATTATACTAAACCCTGGTCAGACGTCACATGGAGTACTGTGTGCATTTCTGGAGGCCACACCTTTGAAAGGACATTAACAGGCTAGAGGTGGTCTGGAGAAGGGCAACTAAGATGGTACAGGGCTTGCACCACAAGACTTATAAGGAGAGATTAAGGGACCTCAATATGTACTCACTGGAGGAGAGGAGGGAGAGTCGGGACATGATAGAAACATTCAAGTACCTCAGGGGCATAAACAGGGTCTGGGGGGGATCTTCCAATACAGGAGGAGTACAAGAACTAGGGGGCATGACATGAAATTAGAAGGTGGCAGGTTAAGAGGGAATGCGAGGAAGGTTTTCATTCATGTAGAGGGTGGTGGATGCATGGAATAGTCTGCCACAGGAGGTGGTGGGAGCGAGCACTGTGGTTGGATTTAAACATGCATGGGACAGGCATAGGGGAACCATCAAGGTTAAGCGGGGGGAGGGTCAAAAGCTGTAATGCTGTACAGTACTTATGGGCAGACTGGATGGGCCTAGCGGTCCTTATCTGCTGACAATTTCTATGTTTCTATATACACAGCACATGAGGACAGAGGGAGTGAGGATGGGCAAGCAGCTTGTCATTCTCCAGGGGTATTGTGAGCGGTTGCTCAAGATCACTTGTGATATCCCCATGTCTGGACATCTGGGCATTGCATGCACCATGCACCATGCAGCGATGGGCCCAAAATTTCTATTGACCCAACTTCACACAGCAGGTGAAGGAATATTGCAGATCTTGTCACCGGTACCAACAAATAGGGAAGGCAGGTAGTAAAACCAAAGCTGCCCTAATGCCCATGCCAGTTGTGGAGGAGCCATTCCAGAGGGTAGAAATGGATATTGTGGGGCCCTTGAATACCCCAAGCTCCTCCAGGAAAAAGATTATCCTGACAGTGGTCGATTACGCCACCTGATACCCAGAGGCGGTCACCCTCTCCTCAATTATGGCAGATAAAATGGTAGACACCTTACTAGGGCTTTTCTCCCGTGTCAGGTTTCCGCAGGAGGTTATCTCTGATCAAGTGGGTAACTTCATGTCGGACCTGATGAAGTATTTATGGGAGAAGTGTGGGGTGGTGCAGGGGTGCATGACACCTTATCACCCACAATCCAATGGGCTCGTGGAAAGATTTAATGATACCCTAAAATCAATGCTCCAAGCTTTTGCTGAACAGCATGGAAGGGACTTGGAGAAACACCTTCCCCACCTGTTGTTCGCATACAGGGAGGTGCCCCAAGGGTCAACAGGGTTCTCCCCCTCCAAACTCTTATACAGGTGTAGGGTGTGTGAGTGCCCAGATTTGATCCAGGAAGACTGGGAAGGCAAGCAAGCCACCCAGCGAATTCCCATAGTAAAGTATGTTCCTAAGTTTAGAGAGAAGCTGAAGGAGCTTTAGGGGGGTGGCCCAAAGCAACCTGTCAGCTGCCCAACAGAAGCAAAAAGTCTGGTATCACCATGGAGCCAGAGCTCACTTGTATAACACAGGTCAGGAAGTAATGGTCCTAATTCCAGTCCGGAAGGACAAGCTGCAAGCCAAGAGGGCAGGACCATACAAGGTAGTCCTACAGGTCAATGATGTGAACTATACTGTGGAACTGCCTGACAGGTGACAGGTGACATACCCATAGGATGTACCATGTCAGTATGATGAAGCTATATGCAAATAGGGCCGATATGGTGTTTGCAGTGTGTAGTCCTGGGAAGGGGATGAACGAGGAAGACCCCCTCCAGGACTTGCTAGAGAAAAGCAAGAAGAAGTCATCTGTGGAGGCAATCAACTGTTGCCCCAGTTGACCCCAGAACAATACCAGGAAGTGGGGGAGGTTTTACATAACTTTGCCCGTTTGTTTATGGCCAAGCCTGGATGAACCCCCTTAGTGACACATGATGCAGACACGGGGATGCAAGCACCCATACAACGGACAGCCTACTGGGTGTCTGAGACCATCCTAAAAGACATTAGGAAGGAGGTGGAGGAAATGCTAGATTTAGGGGTAATCCATAAATCCCACAGTCCCTGGGCCTCGCTCGTAGTCCTCATTCCAAAGCCGGATGGGTCTACTCACTTTTGTGTGGACTATCGACTCAGTACAGTCATGAAGTCTGACACCTACCCAGTGCCACAGATGGATGAACTATTAGACAAACTGGGAGGGGCAATATACCTTACCACAACTGACTTGAGAAAAAGGATACTGGCAGGTAGAGTTAACTGCCAGAGCTAGAGAACAGTCAGCCTTCAACACTCCATTGGAATATTTGAATTCTGGATAATGCCTTTCAGAATGAGGAACACCCCCTGCCACATTTCAAAGGTTGGTCAACCAGGTGTTACAGGGTACTGAAGAGAATGCAGTGGCTTATCTGGATGATATTGTCATCTTTAGCTGAATGGAACACCTGTCTCATCTGAAGGAAGCATTGGGCAGGACACTGGTGGCAGGGCTCACTGTCAAGGCTGAAAAGTGCCAGGTGGCTATGGTGGAGGTGGTTTACCTAGATCATGTAGTGGGGCGGGGGCAGCTTTGTCCTAATCAAGCAAAGACTGAAGCAATAGAGGTGTGGCCCATGCCTGAAACCCAGAAGCAAGTTAGAAGCTTCCTAGGGGCCGCAGGATACTACCAAACGTTTGTCCTCAATTACAATACCCTGGTGGCTCCCCTATCTGGCTTGCTGAAGAAATGACAGCCCAAAAAGGTAAACTGGGAACCAGCCTGTGAACGAGCCTTCACATGGCTAAACACAGCACTGTGCAGTGCCCCCTGTGTTGGCCAGTCCAGATTACACTAGGAAGTTTGTAGTACAGATGGATGCCTCGGATGTGGAGATTGGAACAGTCCTCAGCCAGACATGAAATCAGGGAAGAGACCACCCGATAGTGTACCTTAGTAAGAAGTTACTCCCCCGGGAGCAGGCATACTGCACGGTTGAAAAGGAATGCCTTGCGCTGGTATGGGCCCTGAAGAAATTAGAGCCGTACCTCTATGGAAGGCGCTTCGATGTACGGACCGATCACAACCCCCTGGTGTGGTTAAATCAGACGGGCAAAACAAATGGACAGCTCCTCAGATGGAGTATTGCCCTACAGACCTATGACATGACCCTTACGCACAGGTTGGGGTCTGCCAACGCAAATGCAGATGGCCTATCTCACCAGTTAGAACAGTAACCGAACTGTGGAAACCCTGCCATACAATAGGGGTGTGTTCCCACAGGTTCCACCAAGCTGCAGTGACTGCAATCCCACCAACATCCCCCACAGTGACACAAACCCGCAGATATCCCCAATACCGATGTGTCCCAATATCGACCCCGCTACATGCCGACACTGACCTCAACACTCCAGTGCCCCACTGCACCTCCCTTCTTTAAATATCTAACTCCACGTTGCACAGACAGTGAAGTTAGATGCATGCCCCCCGTCGACGAGAAATCCCCATCAACGAGAAAGCTCCGTTGACAAACAGTCCCTCAGTGTCAGGGTTTTGCTGTGGGGAATTCACTCTTGCATCACCGCATTGGTATACAGTTCCCACAAATTCAGTCTAAGGAGGGAGGGATGTGGCAGTTTAGCCACTACAGTCATATTACAGACATACTGCTGTCATATTTCTCTAAATGTTTTATGTTTAAATTCCCAAAAAGGGAAGGCCAAACACTAACCTCTCTCAATCTCACACTCCTGTTCAACAACTGCCCCCCCACCTCCCACCACCTACTACCTCCCCTTGACAAAGCCTCACCTTGGCTGCTAAAACTGTATTTCTGCAGACTGGGAGCACCCCATCTGAACTGTAACATGACTGTTAAACACTGTACCGCACTTAATTAGTGCCGCATTAATATGTTTCTCCTCAAGCGTGGTCCTGTTTCTCCTCACTTCTTTTATCCTGCTTAATGTTGTAACTGCACACTAATACCATTTGTTAGTTGATGTCTTTCTGTTCTGCAATGTTTCATCACCTGTAAATGTCTTGTATTCCTTGCTGATTTGGAGCCTTTGTAAATGAGCCCCCGGCTCAAAGGTATTAATCCGAATTTGAAATAAATAAATAAATATCAGGTTTACCAGAAGGATGCCCATGTTTTTTTTAAAAGGGTACTTGAGAAGAGAGACTGTATATCGTAAATGTCTGACATTCATCTTTTCCTTAGACAAGGCTTGCTAGAGATAAACAGGGGTTGAATTTCAAGGGGGAATAGAACATTTCTGGGGAGCCATCTCCTCCACTGATAGCCTTTTACATTTCAAAGGGGGAAATTGGTATTTCCTGGTAAACTGATCTAAGGAGACAAGTCCAGAATGACAGGAGATAGGAGAAACTATCTCACTTTACACTTTAAGGGAAAAAATACTTTGAGAACATGATCTGGAAGACTATTGTGAATACACTTCATTGACAAAAGTGCTATCGAGGGATCTCTCACAAAGTAAAATGCCTCGGTCGAGCAGTCATAAAGGGCCGAATTGCTGATTTGATTGCACAGACGTTAATGACACTAGTGGAGTACAGTAACCCAGTGGACTGTGAAAGATTGCCTAGTGCTATTATCCCTGATGAGTCCACGGTGACCTGGAAAGTAGTCACCATGCATAGTGTAATGCCCATGCCCTGGGGGGTCCCCAAGATCAGAAGGGTTAAAAGAAAAACTTGGGAGATTGTTGCTTTCTGATGGACAAACCTTTGAGGACTTAAAGAGAGTGCTAGAGACCTCTGAAGGTACCCCTCCTTCGGTGCCTGTGCCAGCCCTTGCACCAGCTCCTATGCCAGCACCCACACCTGCACCTATGCCTGTACCTGTGCCTTCAGTGAGCCTCGATTCTTATTGCAGGCTACAAGTATTTTCTGACATCCTCCCCACACCTAATGGGTAGGATGACCTGGAAACCTGAATGGACTATGCCTCACCCCTTGTGCAAGAGTGGCAATGTACAGAGGCTGAGAAAAGTAAAAGAACCATGGAAAGTTTAAGGGGCCCTGCACTTGAAGCAATACATTTTCTAAAGTCTATTCATAGAATCATAGAATCATAGAAATGTGACAGCAGAACAGGACCCTCTTGGCCCATCGAGTCTGTCCCTTCCCCCCCAGTTACCCCCCTCGCCCAGAGATCCCCCCTCCGCCCCCTGGACAACCCCTTCTGTCTGTCCCATGCCCTCTTGAATTCCTCCTCATTTGATCCCCCACCACCTCCTCCAGCAGCCTGTTCCAGGGCTCCACCACCCTCTCAGTGAAGTAACACCCCCTCACATTTCCCCTAAACCTTCCCCCTCCATCCTTAGTCTATGACCCCTAGTTCTAGCACCTACCTTCCCAGTGAATAAACTCCCCCCTACTTTATTAATCCCCTTCATGAACTTAAATGTTTCTATCATGTCCCCCTCTCCCTTCTGGTCTCCAGTGGGTACCAATACAACACCCTCAACCTCTCCTCATAGGGCTTCCCATTCAACCCATGCACCATCTTAGTGGCCCTTCTCTGAACCTTTCAATCCCATCTTTGTCCTTGCATAGGTGAGGTCTCCAGAACTGAACCCCGTACTCCAGGTGAGGCCTCACCATGGATTTGTAAAGTGGCATCAGCACCTCCCTCCTTCTGCTTGTTAAACCTCTCCCTACGCACGCCAGCATTCTATTCACTTTTCCCACTGCCTTGCTGCATTGGGTCTTTACTTTAAGGTTCTCTGAAATTATGATCCCAGATTTCTCTCCTGCTCAGTTGCCTTCATTTCATACCCCCCAGTGTGTACTTTGCTTGCAGGTTGTTCCACCCTATGTGCATTACTGTGCATTTTTTTGCCATTATATTTCAGCAGTCATGTTTCTGACCACCCCTCCAGCAACCTGAGACCTTCACTCATAGCCTCCACTCCCTCTGGGGTGTCAACCCTATTGCAGATCTTCCTATCATCTGCAAATAGGCAAATCTTCCCCTGCAGCCCCTCCACTATGTTGCTGATATAGATGTTAAACAGGATGAGCCCCAGCACGAACCCCTAGGGACCCTGCTCATCACCCCTACCTCTCTGGAATGTACCCCATTTACCACCACCCTCTGGCTTCTACCCATCAGCCAGTTCTCCACCCACCTTGTTATTTTCTGTACCACCCCCAAACTCTCCAGGTTATTTATCAGTCTTCTGTGGAGAACAGTTTCAAAGGCCTTCCCAAAGTTCAGATATGCCACATCCACTGCCCCTCCCTGATCAACCACCCTTGTCACCCAATCGAAGAACTTGATCAGGTTCACCTGACATGACCTCCCTTGTGTGAAGCCATGCTGACAGATGACCTGCAACCCACAATCCAAGTAACTGACCACCCTTTCTTTTAATATTGCATCCATCACCTTACCCACCACCTTACCCACCACCGAGGTGAAGCTGACCGGGTGATAATTGCCTGCCTCCTCCCTGCTACCACTCTTGTGAAATGGCACCATGTCTGCCCTCTTCCAGTCTTTTGGCACCCACCCTGTATCCAGAAACAAGTTAAACAACCTCGTTAGTGGTGCCGCTAGCTCCTCCCTTAGTTCCCGGAGTACCCTAGGATGCAGGGCATCTGGATCCATAGCCTTGTCTACCCTCAACATACCTAATTCCTCTCTGACCCTGTCCTCACTGATCAGGCTAGGATCCACCCTCATGTCATCCCTTCCCCTCTCCTTAACACCGGTTCCCTTCCTTCCCCTTTCACCATGAAGACCGAGCCAAAGTACCTATTTAGTACCTCCACCTTCTCGAAGTCCCCTTCCACTTGTATTCCCCCTCCCTTCACCTTTACTATCCCCTGCCTTGCCTTCCTCTTCTCTCCTATATACTGAAAAAAAGTTTTATGACCCCTTTTGGTCTGCCTAGTAATTCTCTTCTCCGTTTCTGCTTTCACCTTCCTAATCCTCCGCCCTGCCACCCTCAGCTTCTCCTTGTAAGTTTCCCTGTCTTTCTTCTCCTGTGTCCTCTTATATTCCCTGAATGCCCTTTTTCTCTCCCCTATTGCCTCCCTCACTTCCCTGGTGAACCAAAGCACCCTCTTTCTTCTTCTGCTCTTCCTCACCTTCCTTATGCAGGTTTCTGTGGCATTTAGTACCCCCCTCAATTGAATTCCATAATTCCTCCACTTCTCCTATTTTCTCCTTCTCCTCCATTTCTTTCCTGAAAATCTCCCTCATTCTGGGAAAATCTGCCCTCCTGAAGTCCAGGACCTCTGTGATGGTTCTACTCATTTCATTCCCTGTCCTAACCATGAAGCTCACTGTGTTATGATCACTTGCACCTAGGCTGACCCCCACTCTAACTCCTTCCACACTATCCCCATTGGTGAGGACCACGTCAAGTTTGCTGCCACAACTAAAGGGCTCCCTAACCAGCTGCTGCAGGAAAGCTCCCTGGAGGGACTTGAGGATCTCCCTGCTCCTGGCTGACTTAGCTGATGGGATATCCCAGTCCACATCTAGGAGGTTAAGGTCACCCACCAGCAGAATCTCCCCCTTGAGTGCCATCCTTTGAATCACCTTCAACATCTGCATGTCCACTTCCTCGACCAGTATTGGAGGCCTGTAATGCACCCCCAGTCTTATTGATGCCCCAAACCATTTTTCTAGTGTGACCCACAACATTTCTGCCTCCCCTTGCTCCTCCTGCCCTTCTGTAGCCTTAATGTCCTCCCTGATGTACAGCATGACCCCCCCCCTTTCTACCAGCTCTATTCTTCCAGAAAAGCCTGTACCCTGGGATGCCTACTTCCCAGGTCTGATGCTCAAGCCACCAGGTCTCCATTATGCTTACAGTATCCAGGCCCTCTCCCACCATTATGGCCTCTAAGTCCACCATTTTTTCCCTTAAGCTTCTGGCATTTGTGGAAAGTCCATTCCACCATATACCCCCGTTATCCCTCCCTTCCCTTCCCTTCCTGTTCCCTTTTGGGGGGAAGTGCTAGCTAGTCCGTTCTCCCTTCCTGTTAAACTCTGACCCATCCGAGCCTTGTACTCACCCCCACCAGTGTAAACCCCTCCTTAAGACCTTATCAGTGTATCCTTGTAGACCCCCCTCAGCACTCTTGCCCCCTCTCACTTAGATGAAGTCTATCCTTCCAATATAAGTCCTCATCCTCCCATGTGTCCCCCCACTCTCCTATACAGGTGAACCCCTCCTTCCTGCACCATACCCTGAGCCAATCGTTGAACTCTCTAATTCTTTTCTGCCTATCAGTGCTGGCACAGGGGACTGGCAAGACTTCTGGGAATGCCAAGGATTTTGCCTCTTGCATGCATCCCTTTGGCAATGCCTTAAACCTCCCCTGGACCTCATCCACTTCATTGCTCACCAGATCACTAGTCCTCAAATGAATCATTAGGTGTGGCTTCCCAACAAACCTAGCACACTCCCTGATTTTTTGCATTGCCCTTCAGCCTCCATCCCTGGTTCACAAAAGACTGACCTCTGCCTTTATGTAGGCCCTCTCCTGATCCAATGCATCCCCTTAATGATGGAGTCCCTGATTACCATGACATTCTCCACTTCCACCTCCACAGCTAACGGATCTGACCTTGTTCCTGTTGGGCCCTCCCTCCTAGTCCCTTTCTTCCTAATTGCACCCCCCCCATCTTGAACTGCCTTCTTGAGCCCCCTGGTCCCCCACAGTTCCCCAACTGTTTTCCCCCCCTGGCAAAGATTCTGGCCTCTTTTCTGCCAATCCTCTCCTCCCCTCTGTTCCCCTATTTCTACCTCCCTGACCTTCCCTGTTTTCCTGTTCCCTTAATTTGCCTTCTATCTCCTCCTCTGCTACCTCTCTCCCTTTTCCTCCCTTTGCCCCCTTCCTTGCCTCCCTGCTCCCCTTGTACCTTCTGTGCCCCTACCTTGTTCATTCTCCCCCCTCATCTCTCTCCCCTGTTTTACCATCCTTTCCTCCTGTTCCTCCCCCTTCCACCCTTTCTCATTGGCTGCCTTCCTAACCATGCCACTCCTCCTCCCTTCCCCTCTGTCCATCCCCATTCCCTGGTCCATATTTGCTTCTCTCTCCAATCATTCCAGAATGCCTTCCTCCATCCTATCTGCCAAAGGTATGAACCTGTTGGACACTGTAATACCCCCAGCAGATACTCCACTTCCCCCTGGTGTCAAGGTATATGCCCTTCCCTGAGCCCCTGGAGTCCCCTTCCCCTTTCTCACCTCTTCCCAGCTGTTTCTTCCCCCACAGGTTGGTGTGGGTTCCCTTACCTCCCTGACCCCCCCACCTTGCCCTTTTTCTCTATTCCCCCAGCTGGTCTCTTCCCTCACTCTTTCCGTTTCTGCAGCCCTCTGTGGCCCCTGCTGCCATTGTAGTTGCAGTTCCCCACCCCCTGCCCTTCCATGTCCTCACCATTTCCCCCTTAGAGTGCTTATTTCTGTTTCTATTTGCCCCAATTTGCTACATATCGGACAACACCCCAACCTCCACAGTGTTTCCATGAACACCGCAGCCCCACAATCATTGCACCCCACTATTCTGCCTGTTCTTCTGTTTACCCCTGGAGCTCCCCTCCCCATCCTAGGAGAGCCCTGCCCTTGCCCTCCCCAACTTCCTGTATAATAATTAATTTCTCTTGCTTACACTCTCCCCCCCACCTTCCTAGTGCAGTCCTCAGTATTCCTTGCCTCTCCCTCCCTTAAGACACAGCGACCAAGTATTCCTTGTCTCCCACTCCTTAAAGACACAATTATCATCTAGAGCAAGTATATACAAAACCACTTCTACTACCCTGTTTCTTGCTGTGTGTGCTAATGCCCAGCTTTAGCCTCTACCTCTGACACAAATTCAGCATTTATTGTACCTTTAAAGGGGAACTGTCATCAACAGAATTTCTTAATGTCTGAAAGCCCATAAAAAGCTAATTTGATTGAGCCATTGTGTTGATCTGTGAATCTTTGTAGTCCAGAGTTATTCATATGTAAATCACCCTGTAATTAAGGGCTGGTGGCAGCCACATGTTTTGGGCTCCTGACAGGAATGATGTCACAGAGGGTCTACGTCCTCCTTTGACTGTATAATTAATTTATTTAGATTTTGGTAACTGGGTAAGCCCACTGAGACCAGAGATCCCTTTTTCAGGGGTGACCCGGAGTAAGTTACAGTAAATTACATACATAGGTATCAATATACAGTATTTACAGCTGATACATATTGGGAAATTGGTATCAAACACTTAACACAGAGACAGCAGGCATCACAAGGCTCACAAGTATTAAAACAGGTGCACAGTACATTTAACAATTTTTCGTAAGAGATTCATGGGGTAAGTAGGCGTGGCTAAGTTGGTGATAGCATGACAATCGGCCTAGGCAGGGGGCTAGTGATTACAACCACAGAGACTAAGTTCCAGAAGGTACACTTTCAGGCCTGACTTAAACCCTGGGAGAGTAGGCTTGTCAACCAGACTTGCTGGGAGGGCGTTCCATAAGTAGGGAGCAGCATACTGGAAGGAGCGCTTGCCTTGATTGGTGCGAACACGAGGGATGTCAAGGGGATGACTTGCCGAGGATCGCAAGGTATGGCACTGGACTTTTGGAGTGAGCAACCCACTCAGATGGGGGGGAGGGCTGAAGGAGGTGAATTTAAAGGCCAGGCAAACAGAGGAATAGGCCAACTTGTGCCATAAGGTGGGCCAGCTTAGGTCCGCAAGGACCTCGCAGTGATGTCTCCTGGGGGAGGAGTTTGTTGCAAAGCGAGCCACCCTGTGGTAAAGCATGGAAAATTTGCTGAGCTCCTTCTCCCGGAGGAACTGTAGTAGTGGGGCACCATATGGGATGGAAGGGAGAAGATTGCAGTTGGCTGTGGCATGTCGCGCCTCACCAAAAAGAGAGTTGCCCAGCCAGTAGAGGAGACCAAGCCTCTGGTGGATGGATCTTGTTAAGGAGTCGATGTGGGGTTTGTAGGACAGCTCCTGGTCAAGGAGGATCCCAAGGTACTTGATCCTGTTTTTGACCTCTACTCTCTTCCCTTGGGCTGTGTTGAGCTGGAGTAGCTCACTTCTGTCAGTGCCCAGACATCCAGTCCCAAACAGAACAGCCTTAGTTATTTCTTCATTCAGCACAAGAGAATTGGAGGTGAACCAGGCCTCAAGAGCTGAGAGACAGGCCTGAAGTTTGGCGGAGATGACACTGGGTAGCGGGTCACTGCAGTAGACAACAGTGTCATCCGCATATAGGATGAGGTTGCTCAGCCCACAGACCCCCTCAATGTCATTGAGAAAAAGTGAGAATAGCAGGGGACCCAGGATTGAGCCCTGGGGTACCCAGAGACCATGGGTCTAGTGCCAGATTGTGTTCCTCTCCATTGGACTTTTTGGGTTCTATTGATCAGGTAGCTCTCGAACCAAGAGAGTGAGTGCACATCCAGTCCTAGTCGGAGGAGTATGGAAAGGAGAAGTTTGTGGCTGACCAGGTCGAAGGCCTTGGACAGGTCAATGAATAGAGCCCCCATCACGGAGCCCTGGTCCATGGCCTTGAGGATGTCGGATGTGAGCCGGATAAGGGCAGTGTCAGTGCCATGACCTTTCCTAAAGCCATGTTGTACGTCGGCAAAGAGTAGGTGCTGCTCAAGATAATCCTGCAGTTGATTGTATGCCAGTCTCTCCTGCACTTTCCCGAGAGGGCTGAGTAGGGAGATAGGCCTATAGTTCCCCACTTTGTCCCTGGTTCCTTTTTTATGGACAGGGACAATAGTCAATACCTTCCATTTACTTGGGACTGTTCCTTCGAGGAGGGACCTGTTGATGAGCAGGGTGACAGGGTAGGTGATAGCAGGGGCAGCGGCCCTCAGCAGCCGAGGTTCAAACAGGTCATGTCCCGGGTAGGAGTTAGGGTTTATTTTGAGTAAAAGAGGAAGTACAGCAGATGGTTCGACCAGTTTCAGGTGGAACTGAGGCCGAGGAAGTGCCCAGTCTGTACTGGTGTTGTAGGGAATCCCAGAGAGGACAGGGGGAAAGAGTCCACTAGGATTGGAGAAGGAGGCACAGAAGGCTTCAGCTACTGCAGAGGGGTCATTGGTCAAGGTATCCCCAACCAGGAGTGCACCTTCTTGTGCATTAGTGGTACCCTTAAGAAGGGTGTTAATGTGACCCCAGAATTTCTTAGGGTCACGTAGGTGACTAGTTTGGAGATCTCGCAGGTACTTGAACATGGCCTGTTTGGAAGCTTTTTTGCATTGGTTCCTCAACTCCCTGTACTTCTCCCAGTCAGATATACTGCCTGAGGATTTGTAGAGTCCCCAGGCCCTGTCACAGAGTAGCATAATTTGCTTAAGGCCAGGGCTCAGCCATTTGTGGCACTTGCCCTGTACCCTGAGCTTCTTTCGCGGGGCATGCAGATTGGCCACAGACAGGAATGAATTGGTGAAGTAGTCAAGCGCCTCATCAAGTGAGGGGAGGGAGACAATAGGATCCCAGTCAATGGTTTGCAACTCTGTGCAGAGGTCTGCTGGTACGAGCCTGCTAAAGTTCCTGGCTTCTATTACCCTAGCAGCAATTTTAGGGGGCTTGTTGGACCAGGTACAGAAAATTGGTGAGTGGTCACTTAGAGAGTCTACCATGATCCCAGCTGTCAATATGCGATCTGGGCAAGAGACTAGTGCCCAGTCGAGTAGGGAATGATTGGCAGACTTAACATTATGCCTAGTAGGCAGATCGATGACTTGGGTTAATGAGGAGTCCAGTATAGGATTCTTGATGATGGAAGTCCCCAAGGCAAGCCAGTTTAGATTGAAATCCCCAAGGAGAATAGTCTTCCCCAAGGGGTGCTCAACCAGGGCATGGGTTAGGGATTCTAGGGAGATGGCAGCCGATTGGGTCAAGAAGTAGGCACACCCTATGTACAGGGGCTTGGTGTCTCCGAGGAGCACTTTAACAAATAGGATCTCACTTACCAATCCACAAAGAGTAGGGTGATCAAACTGCAAAGCATGCAAAGCAGTGCTGACGTAAATGAGAACCCCACCACCTTTTTTCCCAGCTCTATCCTTTCTAAAAGCATGATAGCCAACTAGGTCCACTTCATGAGGGAGGATCTGTGACTTGAGCCAGGTTTCAGTCACAGCTAGTACATCGGGTTTATACAGTGCTGTCCATGCCTCAAGGTCTTGGACTTTGTGCCTTAGGCTACCGATGTTCATGTGCACCAGCTTGAGTCCTCTAGTATTGGCCCAGAGGGGGTTGGTAGGGTCACTGAGAGTGAGACTAGGGGAGTGGGGACCAGGGTTTAGTTCAATGTTCCCCCTACTGCCAGCTTAAGCCTGGCAAGGTAGCCAATCATTTTGGAGGGGATATGGAGGAGCCTCCGTTGGTCATACATGCTGAGGTAGAAAAATAGATTATAACAGCTACCCTTTCAGGATAGTCTGTGCATGAGTAGGCTTAGCATGTTGAACCCCTTCTCACGAGAATCGAGGGGTCAAAGGGGGCGAACAATATTCCAGCCCAGTTCTGGGGAGAGATGGCCCCAGAGGAAGAGTTGATCAGTCCCCAGTACTGGAGCTATGTATGAGGGAGCAGCCATGAGTGTCAGGCTCCACATATTTGCAGATCTGAGAGGAGACACCAGACTCAGGGAAGGACCGGGTCAGATAGGTAGGGCAGGAGAATAGGAGCAGCCAAGACTGTCCATGTATTGCTAGAGGCTATAGTGGTGTGGAGTTGAGCTATAAGGTGGAATCATTCAAAACAGAGAGCACCAGCATAACAATACAGATTGAGACCTATAAACAATATGAGTATGAATATGACAAGAGGATATCAGCTGTACCTCTACCTCCAGAGGGATTAATAGGTCTGGTTAATAGCAAGTTAGGTTACTCAATAGCAAGTATTCCAGGCTAAGTTCACGTAGCTAGCAAGACAGAAGTAATTAAGGCACTTGAAATTAGCCGAGACAATTGTTCAACAGTTGAAGTAATCAGCACATCAGGCTTTCAGGGGTGTGGGAATATAATAGGTTAAAAAAAAATATGACAGGCTGATCATATCAGGATTCAGGGGCTGTCATAGGCAGGATTGGACAATCGAGTTAGTGGGTGGGGATTGGGACCATTTAACGGGAGGAGAGAACGGGATGGGTGGGCGGAAATTTCAACAGCCCAGATGCAGAAGCCCAGGAGAGAAAGTCCTTCCAGATGGTAAGCGGCTCTTTTACCATCTCTGGATTACCCGATCGGTGATTCAGCATTGAAAGTTCAGTGAGTACAGGCTTTGGGGGAGGTCTGTCAGAGCTAGCGCCTCAACCCCGGGGCGAAGAGTCTTGGGTTTAGTCCATGGGAGGGGGAGGAGACCCTCGGCAGTGGGCCAACATCTCCACGGGCCCAGAGCTTCTAGCCTAGATGAGGATTCAGTCCTTGTTATAAGTCCAGCGGCCAGGAGCATCACAGGATGCGGGGACCAATTGGCTCGGAGTGCCTTTTTCAAATTTGGCGCTCTGAGGTATGCGACAAGCACACCGGTCATTTGGAGAAGCTCCCCAGTCATCTCCAGAGGTTAGGGCAGAATTCAGCAGCCCAGATGCAGCAGCCCAGGAGAGAAAGTCTTTCCAGACAGTAAGCGGCTCTTTTTCCATCTCTGGATTACCTGATCGGTGATTCAGCATTGAAAGTTCAGTGAGTTCAGGCTTCGGGGGAGGTCCGCTAGAGCTAACGCCTCAAACCCGAGGTGAAGAGTCTTGGGTTCGGTCCGTGGGAGGGGAGGAGACCCTCGGCAGTGGGCCAACGTCTCCATGGGCCCAGAGCTTCTAGCCCAGGCGAGGAGTCAGTCCTTGTTATAAGTCCAGCGGCCAGGAGCATCACAGGATGCGAGGACCAATTGGCTCGGAGTGCTTTTTCCAAATTTGGCACTCCGAGGTATGCGACAAGCACACCGGTCATTTGGAGAAGCTCCCCAGTGGTCTCCGGAGGTTAGGGCAGAATTCAGCAGCCCAGATGCAGCAGCCCAGGAGAGAAATTCCTCCCAGTCGGTAAGCGGCTCTTTTACCGTCTCTGGATTACCCGATCGGTGATTCAGCATTGAAAGTTCAGTGAGTGCAGGCTTCAGGGGAGGTCTGCCAGAGCTAGCACCTCAACCCCGAGGTGAAGAGTCTTGGGTTCGGTCCATGGGAGGGGGAGGAGACCCTCGGCAGTGGGCCAATGTCTCCACGGGCCCAGAGCTTCAACAGGTTAAATAGGAAATAGACTGTTTTATTAAGTGTGTTTTAAGGTGTTATTACAGCACTTTCTACATCTATAATAATTGTTTTGTATGTGCATTGAAACTAGTGAGTTATCACCTTTACATTTCAAACTGTTAGTAAAAATAATCCATCTGCAGAATTGCTTTACTCTCTAGGCTATACTGCCAGTGCCAGCTGATCATCAAAAACTACACATCTCTAGGCTGGCTCTGTGGTGTCAACAGATATTGAGGCCCCATATCAGGATTTCTAAACCCTGGCTGTGTTCATGTCAGTACAGATGTCTGGGACTGCCACAGTACGAACTCCAGTTCTTTTCTGTTCCCTCTCTTGCAGCCTTTTCTCTTACAATTTCAGGTGTGAACTCAGGTCTACAAGATGCAAATGTGGCTATATATCTACTGGCCTGGCATCATGAGGCCAGTCCTGAAATGTGCAGCTTTTGATTATCAGCTGGCAGCCCCCTCCGCTCCTCCTGTGGAGGCCCCTTAGCAATTCCCAGGTCAAGATTAAAATCACCTGGCGACAGGGCTTTCAGTGTTGCTGCTCCTGCCCTGTGGAATTCGCTCCCCTCTGGGGTTAAGGGGTCCCCCACTTTGGAGGTTTTTAAGACCCACCTCAAGGCCCTCTTATTTGCCCAGGCATTTTTAGATTAATGTTAATCTATGAGTACTGATTTATGTATAGATGCTGAGAATTTGATATCTGTTTAACATTTATATGAATTATTTTTTAATAATTATTTTGTGTTTTATTGATATTTTCTGAAACATGTGTTTGCATTTCTGTTTGGTGCCCAGAGCATCTTGGATTGGGCGTCTTTTACATAAATTTTGCCTTGCCTTGCCTTGCCTACAGCTGTGAACAAGCTTCGTTCATCCATCAGAATGGGTTTTGAGCATGTGTAAAGATTCTGAAAATACTATACTCTTTCTATACAGATTTGAGTTAAAAAGAAAAAAATAGGACACAATTACTTGTTTATTAATGGCAAACACAAAAACAAAAGTGTCAGTAGCTCAGCAGGTAGCACACTCACCTCTGAGGCTGGAAGATCAGAAGACTGTGGGTTCTAGTCCCACACCAGGCACATGGGTTAATATCCCGATACTGCAGTGCTGCACTCCTGAGGTGCTGTCTTTTGGATGAGACGTTAAACCAAGGACCCATCTGCCTGTTCAGGTGGATGTTAAAGATCCCATGTGTAACCCCTAGGTGTCGCTATCCCAAGGGCTACTACCCCTGCCTGTCGGGCTAGTGACAGGTTAAGGGGCCTAGGTTCTATGACGGGTGCCTCCACCCAGAGGTCAGGGTTAATAGTACTTAAACTGGCTCAGGTACAGCCCTCTGGGACACTCAACCCTCCTTTGTTCCCACTAGTGGCCCACACAGTACATGGGAGTTACCTTCCCAATACCCCACATATGAACACTTTTCACACATATAGATACCACTTACCCTCGAGACTGATTCTGCAGCACGTCTCTGAGGACCCCCTGTAAAACAAGGTTAAACAAAATACACAGCAAAATGCAATACTGTCTATATGTACTGACACCACAGACAGTATATAGTATAATAACAACGAATCTGATTTATTTAGGGAACAGCAACACGGGAAGGGGCAATCAGGTTGATTAGTTTTTGCAAAGTTCAAATCACAGTACTGTGCACATATATAGGGTCCTAAAAAGTCACACTCTGGGTACCCATGATGGTAGGGGGCTAGCCAGGGTTGGTGCAGCTGATTGGGGCCCTTTGATGGAAAAAACACAAGCACACACAAATTATAATCCAGAGCCCTGGGGCTCAGTTCGTGAAGAAATGAAACAGCAATAATCAGATGACACACTTGTAATTGATAACAGGCTGCAGGGAGAATACCCTGATTTGTACTCACAATACCCAATCTGAGAACTGGATGGTGGATGTTCTTTCTGGATTGCCAGAAACAACAGGGCATGGAGACAAGGTCCTTGTGACTGGACCCAACTGCAGTTGATAGCAAATGGATTTAGTCCGATACAAACTGGGGTTTGCTTCCAGCTTCAGCATACAACTCACAGTACAGGGGACATGAAATAGCAGTTCCCACAAGCACTACACACATTCACATGTAAAAGTGAAGTACTATACCAGGCAGGCTACTCCTCGATCCCAACCGCACTTACTGCAAAACACCCGGGAGCACACACAGCAGCTTCAGTTCCTGACAGACCGAGTGTGATTCAGTAATATCTCCAGTCTTCTACAGGGTGAGCCTGGTTTCCACACTTCTGGTGCTTCTGTCTCCTCACAACTCGGATTCAGTCCAAAATGGCACTCACAATGGCTGCAGGCCGAAAGTCAGAGCCTCACATGCGCTTCCCGAGCGAAACTACATGCCGCAGCAGCAGCAGGGCTTCTTCTCTCTTTACTGTCACTACTGATCTGAGCTTTTCAGTAACAGAGCAGGGCATTTCCTTTGGCTCCACACCAGTTCTGTTGGTGGATTCAGCTGTCAATCGCTGCAGGGCTCCCTCTGTTGGTGCAAAAAGGGGCCAAGGTCAAAACTACATTTCCCAGAGTCACTGCCCATACAATCCCCTTGTGGCTGGCTCAACATTGAGAGTCCAAGTTCTGACTCGTCCATAGACTCCATTTTAAGGTCTCCCTATCATCCTGATTGGTCCAAGTCAGCAGTTCAGGACCAAAATGAAAGAGCTACACTGAAACAGTTTGTGCAGAAATAAAGACAGGTTAGACAAACTACATTTTCTCAGTCACTCTAATTGATTTCTGGCAAACAGTTATATCTTTCAACAAGGCTCCCTCTGCACATGTAGTGACGGTAGAAACAGAGCAAATTGATAGCAGCCCAGGCGAGATTCGGGCATTAGAGCACACAGTCACCCCTTTTCAATTAATTATGGCTACAAGCAGGCAGCTCTTAAAGAGACAGTACCAGAGGCTCTAAAAGCACTCATACTTAAGCAGCTTAAACGCCGAAACCTCCAGACTTGCAGCATTCAGGCAAGCTCCTGAAAGACTTTTGGGAACCCCCATTTGCAGGGGGGTTACACCCTTCCTGGTCTGGAAAAACTTGGCATTTGCGTCAAGTAGGTACCCTTATAAATTGCAATACAACATCATATACATTTACATCACTAACATATTAGGCTTATACGTGTAATCATCAGTCACCATATCACCTTTGCCATAAACACATTTCTGATACTTTTCAGCACATTACTTTTTAAACAGCATTATACACACATTGTACCTTACTCAGGTTATTACCTCCTGCACATAAAACCTGAATAGAGGGGGTCCTTCCCTATCAGCTACCTTAGGGCTGGATGGGGCAGGGGCACCATATCTAGAGGGTGAAACAAGTAACCTAGAGTTAGCACTTATGCTCAGTTTGGGCAATGAGCTTGGGGACGCATATACTCTTTTGTGGACCACATTGAGAGGCAAATCCACAGGCCTCCCAAGATAATCGTAACTGAGGCGTACTACAGGCTTTACAGCTCTACCAGTCTTTCTAGGGGGAACCGTTACAGTCTCTGCATTTTGTTCCTCACTTTCAGCGTGATCTTTACTTGCCAGGGAGGTTTCTTTCGGGGTAGCAGGGTTAGAACTTGGGGCACTGTCAGCTCCAGTATTTGCAATTTAAGGGGTCACACTTGTTTCACAGGGAGAGCTCTCCTGCACTGCCAGTGGACCGTCAGGGCACTCGAAATACTCTTCTTGTTCTGGTATATTACCAGTCTGTTCCAGTTCATCATTTTCCTCCTCTGAGAGCTCATACAGTTCCACCATGCACAGTGATTCCATGTCATCTGACTTGATACTTTGCACTTCACTTTCTGGGAGCATTGGCTCCAAGGACAAAGCTGGGGGCTTAGGCAGTCCAGAAGGCCCAACTTTTAACAATTAACTCAGTTCGTAAGAAGGGTAGTATTCAAAGTCACACTCACTTTCCTCTGACATGGACTGATAGTCATGTTCAACTGGGACTTGTTGTGGGGAACACTTTAACTCAGCATCTGTAGGTGCAGACTTTCTTTGTTTTTGCTTAGCAGCAGCTCAGGTCACTGGTCCAGAGGGAGCACTTTCTGGGGGCTCAGACTCAGTCAAGATTTGACCAATGGGCAGTAAATGATTTCTATGCATTGTTTTAACATCTTTTGAATTATTCTCAGGCTCACTTTGTACACAGGCAGATCATCTAGTTTGCCCACTACAATGTGAGGGAGATGGTGCCACCTGTCAGCAATCTTGTGTTTGCCATGCAGTCCCAGATTTCTTAGCAATACCCAATCTCCTTCCTGGAGTTCCTGTGCTTTGACCTTTTTATCATACCTTTCTTTGTTGGCCAGATTTCTTTTGGCAGCCATGGTTTGAGCCAGTTGGTACGCATGATTTAGCTGGGCCTTTAACTTTTGCACATACTGTATATAGTTCTCAACTCGAACCCCATCAGGAGAAACTCCAAAACATACATCTACCGGCAGTCGAGCTTCTCTTCCAAACATCAGGCGGTAGGGGAGAACCCAGTGGCACCACTTTTGGTGCAGTTGTAGGCATGTACCAAGGTGCTGATTTGTCGGCTCTATCTGGGCTTGTCTTTTGGGTGGAGGGTACCCAGCATGTCCAACAGAGTGCGGTTAAAACGTTCAGGCTGTTGGTCCCCCTGGGGGTGGTAAGGGGTGATTCTGGACATTCGCACTCCCCCCAGAGAAAGCAACTCTTTGATCAAACAACTCTCAAAGTCTCTCCCTTGGTCAGAATTGATTCGTTGTGGAGCCCCATAGCGAACAAAAAAGTTTTCTACAAGTACTTTTGCCACAGTGGATGCCTTCTGGTCCTTGGTGGGGAAAGCTTGAGCATATCGTGTAAAATGGTCAGTGACCACCAGCACATTACTAATATTTCTTTGATCTGGCTCCAAATTTAGAAAGTCAATACAGACCAGCTCCGTGGGGGTGCTGGTGGTGATGTTAACAAGGGGGCAGCCTTCTGGGGCAAAGCTTTCCTCTGTAAGCAACGACTACAAGTTTGAATGTGTTGTTCAACATCAGCCCCCATTTTAGGCCAATATAATCTGGATTATACCAAGTCAAGTGTTCTGTCTATACCAAGGTGCCCCATGTAGTTGTGTAGGGACCTTAATACTAAGTCTCTGAAAGCAGTGGGCAAAACTAGTTGTTGTTTGTCTATTTTTCCCCCTCTGTCTACTGTTTCTCGGTATAACAGTCGATTAATCAGTTTCAACTTAGGACCTCCCTTGTATAACAATGCAGTTCTCAAATCAGTGGAGCGTAACTTGGAAGCATCTTTCCCTGCGTAGAGGGCTTCTAGAGCTGCTTTGATCATAGGATCTCGGGATTGAGCCCGCTGAATACAGTCATTGTCCAGCTGAGGCAGTGCACCAATGTCTAATGCAGTAAAGTGGCAATAAGCAGCAGGTATGCAATTCTCAGAGGGCCCCAAGCAATCCACTAGACAGTCCACTGCGTCCGTGGTCACTTGTTCCTCCTTGTCAAACTTCTGGCATAGCGCTCGAATAACAGGTTCTGACAGTCTGACCCATTCATTTCTGGAAACAGGCCTCCGTGAAAGAGCATCAGCATCTATGTGGTTCAGGCCTGCTCTGTATTCAACAGCACAGTCGTATGTAGCTAATGCGGAAAGCCACCTATGGCCAGTAGCATCCAACTTGGCTGAAGTCTGCACATAGGTCAAAGGATTATTATCAGTTTTTACCAGTATCTTAGCCCCATACAAGTACTCATGGAATTGGTCAATAATGGCCCACTTCAAAGCTAGGAACTCTAACTTATGCACTGGATAGTTCTTTTCAGATGTGGTCAGTCTTCTGCTGGCAAAGGCCACTGGTCTCAGGCCATTCTCATGCTCCTGGTACAACACAGCCCCCAAACCTTGCAGGCTAGCATCAGTGTGTAGGACACAGGGTTTTGCTGGCTCTGCACAGGCAAGGATAGGAGTGTGAGTGAGTTGATATATAATCTCATGAAAAGCAGCTTCACAATCAGGTGTCCATCGGGCTCCAAAGACTTAATTGGGGCAAAAATACACTCTCTCAGCCTCAGGGGAAGCCAACCTCTTATATTTTTTGTTAGTAGGAGGGTAACCTTGAGTGAGATTGAGTAGAGGGTGAATCACTCTTGAATAGTCCTTGATGAACCGCCGATAGTAGCCACAGAATCCCAGGAATCTTTGCAGTTCTTTTAGATTGTGGGGCTGTGGCCAGGTGGTCAAGGCCTCAACTTTACTCGGGTCTGTTTCTTTTCCCTAGGTGGACACTATGTGTCCCACATACTTTACAGAGGTTTGGAAGAACTGACATTTATCGATGGATAGCTTAAGGCCAAAGTCTTCCAATCAGTCCAACACCTTGAACAATGTGCTCTCATGTTCTTCCAGTGAGCTGCCAAACACAATAACATTATCTAGGTATACCAGGCACTCTAATAAGTTCATGTCCCCCACTGCACGCTCCATCAGTCATTGAAATGTGGCTGGGGTGCCTGAAATCCCTTGAGGCATCCTCATGAATTCATAGAAACCAAGCGGACAGATAAAGGCTGTCTTTTCACAATCTTCTGGGGCCATCGGAATCTGGTAGTACCCACTGTGAAGATCCAACACTGAGAAGAAAAAATTATTCACCTTAGTAATTATGTTTCTTCTAATGGAGTCTTGCTGTATTCTGACAAGTGCAGTTAGCCCCAGCCTTTAAAGTGCCCCCTGGAGAACAATGGGTTAACTTTTCTATGCTTGGCATAGAATGTTCATCTTGAGTGCGGTTGATGTCTCTGCCTGTTGTAATTTGAACTGCAACTGTCAGATCTTTACGAGCAAAACTCACTAGGTGTTCTGTGTGGAGACTGTAAAATATTTACTAGCCAACTGGCAGAAAAATAATCTTTTGGGTTCTTATAGGAAGACTCAAGTCAGGAAACCCAAACACAAAAACAATCAAATGAAATAACATCTCACCCTATGAGAAACAGAGGGTAAGGCACCCTGAGGTGCTAACATCAGGCCTGCCCACCCACCTCCCCAAAAATCTAGGTTCTGAGAGAGAAAGGGGGCAGAATACAGCAAGACTCCACTAGAAGAAACATAATTATTAAGGTGAGTAATTTTTTCTTCAAACAACATGAAGTCTTGCTGTATTCTGACACGTGCAGACTACCAAGCAGTACCTCCATGGAGGAGGGACAGGACCTACTTTAGGAATAGGCTCTGAAGTACTGCTGTGCCAAACCGAGCATCACTCCTAGCCTGGATATCCAGAGAGTAATGCTTGGTAAAAGTATGGACTGTTTTCCAGGTGGCTGCTTGACAAATTTCTAAAAGAGGGATATCCCTGGCAGCAGCCAGGGAAGCAGCTGTACCTCTTGAGAATGAGCCCTCAGGCCTGAGGGTCGAGTTTTTCCCAGTTTTTCATAGCAGAATTATATACAAGACACAATCCACCTGGCGATAGATCTGTTGGTGGCAGGTTTGCCCTTCCTAACTTCTCCGTAAGTGAGGAACAACTGGAGGGAGTCAAACCTGAGACCCTTGGTACACTCTAGGTAGTAGCTAAGGGCTCTTTTAACATCCAAACTGTGTAGCCTCCTGTCTCCCGAGGAAGAATGATCAGTGAAGAAAACAGGGAGAGATATAGACTGATTCAGGTGGAAATTTGAAACCACTTTAGGCAAGAACTTTCTGTTAGTACTAAGGACCACTTTATCTCTGTGAAAAGAGATGAAATCAGGTTCCACTGACAGGGCTTGCAATTCACTGATACGTCTAGCAGAAGTAATGGCTACCAAAAACACAGTTTTCCAAGTCAAGTACTTAAGCTCTGCTGAGGACAAAGGTTCAAAAGGGGGTTGCATAAGCTGAGCAATGCAAACATTAAGATCCCAAGCAGGAGCAGGATCCCTAAAGGGGGGATCAGTGTGAAGCAATCCCTTGAAAAACTTACAGAATACAGGGTGGGATGACAGTGAGAAAGACTTGCCTACTGACAGGAAAGCAAAAACAGCTGACAAGTGTACCTTGAGAGTAGCCGGTCTGAGGCCTAGGCTATTGAGATGGACCATATAATCCAGAACCATAGGCAATTCAGCAGTGTCTGGAGAAATACTCTTCTTAGAACACCAAAAGCTGAATCTTTTCCATTTGTAGTTGTAAGTCTTTCTGGTGGAGGGCTTTCAAGAAGCCTTGAGGATATCCAGAACCCCTTGGGAAAGATGCAGATCTGCAAACTCTAACTCTTCAAGAGCCAAGCCTTGAGATTGAGTGACTGAAGATTGGGGTACCAAATCCTCCCCTGAGAGGGTGTTAACAGGTTGTAATTCCTGGGAAGAGACAGGGGAAGATGGACTGCTAGGGACAGCAACAAGGGATACCATGGCTGCCTGGCCCAGTCTGGAGCAATCAGAATCACTTTGCAAGGTTGTGACCTTATCTTGACTAACACTTTGAACAGGAGAGGGAAGGGGGGAAAAGCATACAGAAATTACCCTTCCCAGTTCAGAATCAGAGCATCCAGGGGGATTGAGCCCAAGACCGGGGGTCTGCAAAAAAAGAGAGGAAGTTGGTGATTGTCTGGGGCTGCAAAAAGATCTATCTCTGGAGTGCCCCATCCTGAGAAAATCACCTTCAACATCAGAGGATCCAGGGCCCATTCGTGATGACCCTGAGATATTCTGCTCAGTGCATCTGCAAGGACATTGTCCTTCCCTAGAAGGTGAACTGCTATCAGAGAGGTTTGCAGGGAATAAGCCAGGGACCACAACTCCATTGCTTCTGTGCACAAGGCCGTAGACCGAGTGCCTCCTTTCTTGTTGATGTACCACATGGTGGTGGTGTTGTCTGTTCTGACCTGAACCACCTTGTTCTGTACTGATTTGGAAAAAGCTTGCAGTGCCAGAAACACTGCCCTGAGTTCCAAGAGATTGATGTGTAGAAGAGATTCCTGAGGCGACCACAGTCCCTGGGTGGTGAGGTCCCCAAATGGCCCCCAGCCCAGCAGGGAAGCATCTGTGGTAAGGACCACTGAATGAGACTGAGTGGCAATGGAACCCCTTGCCTCAAATTGTCCTGATCCTGCCACCATTGCAGGGCTTGGATCAGAGTTCGAGTCACTGGGATTAGTTTGGTAAGGGAATCCTTTCTTTGGGACCAAAAAGCTCTTAAGTGGAACTGAATGTCCCTCATCTGGAATCTTGCGCCTTGGACCACTGCTGTAGAAGCTGCCATGTGGCCCAAGAGCTGAAGGAAATGCCTTGCTGGTCGAGACACCTGAAGGCTTAATGAAGAGGCCAGCTCCATGAGAGCTCTTGCCCTTTCCAGGGGGAAGGAAGGCTCTTGCTTTTACCATATCCAGCTCTGCCCCTATGAAGGTGAGGAGCTGCACTGGTTCGAGAACTGACTTTGGTAGGTTGAGAAGAAATCCTAAAGAAGTGAGCACTTGCTGGGTCACTTACAGGTGTGACTTGACTTGGTCTGGGGACTGGCCCACTATGAGCCAGTCATCCAATTATTGAAAAATGGAAATCTTTTGTCTTCTTAGGAAGGCAACAACTACTGCCAGGCACTTTGTGAAGACCCTTGGGGCTGAGGTTAGGCCAAAGGGCATTGCTCTGAACTGATAGTGGCCTGAGGGCAACTCGAACCTGAGGTACTTTCTGTGGGAGCACCTGAGGGGAATGTGAAAATAGGCATCTTTGAGGTCCAGGGAGGCTAGCCAGTCCCCTGGCCTTAGAGAGGGAAGGATAGTTCCCAGAGTTATCATCTTGAACTTTGGTTTTAAAAGATGTTTGTTCAGGTATCTTAAGTCCAGGATGGGTCACCACTCTCCTGTCTTTTTGGGGGTTAGGAAGTACCTGGAGTACAGTCCTTTGCCCCAGTGTAGGGTAGGTACTCTCTCTCTCTCTATAGCTCTAGAGCTAGGAGAGAAGAAACCTCTGCCTCTAGGGCAAGGGTCTCTGAGAGATTTGCAGGTGGAAAAGATCTGGCTCTCATCTTTGGAAATTTTTTGAAGCTGAGAACCAGTCCCTGACTTACTACTTCCAGTACCCACTTGTCTGATGTAACAGACATCCAGTCCTGGACAAAGTAAGCCAGCCTGCCCCCTACTGGGATAGGGGAATCGACCCGGGCAGACCCATCAGGGTGTCTGCTTTGCAGGCGCTTTAGGCTGAGGGGTGGATGCAGGCCTGCTCATCCCCCTTCTGCCTCTCCCTCTGAAGAACCCCCTCTGTGAAAAGGAAGAAGAGGCCTGTGCTTGGTAAAAAGGCCTTTAAAAAGGCCTGCCCCTGCCCCTGGATTGCTGTCTTTGAGGAGTTGCCTGCCTTTCCTTGGCCTGAGCACTCCTGTAAGTGGTCCTGTATTCGTCCATTTTCTTCATGTAATTCTCTGTCTGCTCCCCAAACAGAGAATTAACCACTACAGGAAAATCCATGGCCTTAGCCTGAGTATCCTGTGAGAGGCTAGTACATCTGAGCCAAGCCATTCTCCGAAGAGTCACAGATGTAGCCATGACTCTTGATGATACATCATTGGAGTCCACAGCAGCATGAAACTGAACTTTTGATGCCTCAATCCCATCTGCAGCCACCTCCTCCAGCTCCTTGGCAAGCTGGGGGGAAGCCTGTTTAGCCAGTGCCAGTACAGTGTCCCACCTGGACTTCTGGTACCTGGCTGCATAGGCCATATAATTTGCCTGCCTGAGTCCCAAGGAAGATGCCATGTACTGCTTCTTTGCCATGGCATCAATCTTCCTGGAGTCCTTGTCTGGGGGGTGTGATGCCAAGGGAATGCTTGCCTAATCACAGGCAGCAGCCTGTACAACCCCAACATGGCTGCATTGCTGATAAAGGAACTCCGTATCTGAGCCTGAAAGAGTATACCTCTTGTCCATTCTTCTATCCACAGGAGGTATGGAATTGGGAGACTTAAGAATTTTTTGTGTCTGTTTCCCAAAAGATTTGTGGAGGGGAATAGACAGTCTCCTCTGTGATGTCCATCATCTCTACATAGTCAGGCTCCTCCTGATCCTCCACTGCCTCCTCCCCAGGAAGCTGGAGGGTATCAGCCACCTTTCTGTAAAACATGAAGTGCGAAGGGGACTCAGAAAGCCTAGGAGGAGAAACACCTGAAGGTCTGTCTGGTGAGATGTCTGGGTCAATAGGCACATCCAGACTTTCACCATCACCATAATCATCTTCCAACTCTCCCTCCTCCTCAAACTCCGGTTCATAAAATTCTTCCAGGGTACAATCTTGAACCTGGGGAACAGACTGAACCGAGCCCCTGCCAAAAGGTGCCGGATCAGTCGGAACTGGCTAAGCGATTCTCAGCAATACTAATCGCTGGCTATTTCTTCGCGCGGCAGAGTATGAGATTCTGGATCCGAGCCGGTCGATTTGTCTTCGCTGCTTTTTGTCGGAACCGATCTCGAATCGGCCTCTTTGCCAAGAAGTATCGCCCTGGTCATTAAGCACTCCTTCTGGTTCGGTCGGAACCGAACCGGGCTGGCCATCCGGGTCAGCGGACTTCTCGGCCTCCCTTTCCCTCAGTCTACCTAATCTCTTTTCAGGGTAGATTTGGGAACATTTTTACAAATTTGGCAGTCTGAATCGAGGTGGTCAAACCCCAGACAATAAACACAGGTGGTGTGGGGATCGGCCTTAGCAAAGACCTCCCCACACACTGCAGTGTTGAAACCCAGTGGGCCCTTTTTTCTTGGGTTTCTCAGACATGGCCAACCTAACCAAACTTACCTTTTTGGCAACCGCCAGGCAAGACTTCTCCTATCGGTTCCTGACCGTGTCAATAGGTCTTGGAAAAACGCATTTAAACCGTTTTTTAGAACCCGCTGGGACCGGTAACCACACACTAAAGTAAATACAAAATGTACCTGAATGATCGGTTTAGATGAACCGATCCACACTTTTTACAAGTTCCACACAGAAAACAGAACAAAACCTATCTAGTACTCACGGTACCACAGACAGAGACTTGAACCGACTATGTGGAAACTAAATTTCGGTAGAAAACCAACCGAAAACCGACACTTCAACCAACTTCGAACCGAGCTGCAGGAGAAATCTCCGGAGCGACTGTTCAGTGAGGCGGAGTAAAGAATATGATGGTTGCAGTTCAAATTACAACAGGCAGAGACATCAACCGAGCTCGAGATGAACATTCTATTCCCTGCATAGAAAAGTTAACCCATTGTTCAGTTTAAAGGCTGGGGCTAACTGCACTTGTCAGAATACAGCAAGACTTCATGTTGTTTGAACCACTTGTTACCGTTTAGACAGTCTAAGGCATCCTGAATGCGGGGCATTGTATACTGGCGTCACTCTGTCACTCTTCCCCGAACTCTTGTTACTGGGTAGCACTGCAGTATCTGCGCAATGTACATTAGCCAGGGTGTAACCTCTATATACCCGAATCTCTCTATTAGACACATTATGAACTTAAACCATTACCCTTCTGGCATAAGCATGGGCTCCGGCAGGCAAAATACTAGGCTTGACCAGTAGGCTTTTTGGCAATTTCCATCGTCTGGTGCATCCAGCATAAGTATTTTATTCTTGACATCCTTCCTGATACGGCCCTCCCCCTGTAAGGTACACTGGGCATTTGACGCCAGGATCAGGGACTCAGGATCCTTCTTCCAGACAATTCTAACTGGTTCCTCTGGTTCCACTTTTTCAGCATCTCTCTGTGCCTCATAGTCCTTCTTGATCAAGGCTGGAATTCTTAAAGCTCTACCAGTCTGTGACCCCTGTTTCTCATAACACAACTGCGCCAACCATCCAAACATATGCGCATTTGTCCCAATTAGTAGAGGAACCCCATCATACAGTCCAGTAGGGGGACACACTAAGGCCAGGGTCTCTACTTGCTCGGCCACTCCAGCCACAGAGGTGGGAAAACAGCCAAATTCAGATATATCCAGAGTAGGGATAGGCCTTCTCACTTAACCCCCAGACATGCATCCCCTCCAACAGTTGTAAGGGTACATCAGACAAATGCTTCTGATACCAGTCTTGGAACATAATTGTCACTTGGGAGCCACTGTCTAATACAGCTCTTGTAGACACTCCATTCACCTTTACAGTGGTCTCCATGGAGGGACCCACTATTCTGGACCAGTCTGGAAAGGCAGTAGCGGGGGTCTGGGCAACTGACCTTGCCACAAAGGAACATGAGCTAGCATTTTTGGGACCCTCACTGGGATCATTTCATGTACCTCTTAACCACTGATTTGTTCTCCAAAGCTCTCCTTGTAGCCTATGTGCAACTTTATCTGTGTCTTTTGGGTACCGGCATTCTCTCTTCATGTGCCCATCCTTCCCACAATTATAGCAAAACATACTTTCTGGAGTTTGAGCTGGCCGAGGCGTCACACTGGGAGCCAGAGCAGAGGTACTACTAACTGGAAACCTTGGTGCCATCTCTGTCTGCGGCGTGATAAGCATTTCGAGACATCTCATCAATTCCCCCACTTCCATGGTCAAGACATCGAGTTTTGAGCTGTTGTCAGCAGGAGATGCCAGGGTGGGTACCCCACCCCCATAGCAGATGCAGTCGGATGAGGGTCGGGACCTGTACTTGCAGAAGCGGCCTTCATAAAGAGACTGTTTTTTATTTCCCTGAACTCCCTCAGCAGTTCACCCCATGGTGGCACACCCTCATTGGTCCCCACTTCAGAAGGGCCTTCCGATGCTGTGATCACTTGGACTGCGCTCACCCCACAATTAAAATCCCCCTCAACATCTTCAACCTCCTGAAGTTCTTTTATCAAGTCACAATAGTTCGGTGGGTTACCCCTTCTGTCTGGGAGCCTTAATTGAAGGAGCTGCAATTTAGAATGCTTTACATGTTGTAGTAGGTGCTCCAACCTTACATGGTTTAAGTCACTGGCAGCTACCCCACCTTTTCAGTAAGCAATCTGCAGAGCTCTTTCCAGACGAGTAACATATGCAGACAAACTTTCCCTTGGCCACTGTTTTGTACCTTGAAATTTCCACATCAAGCTCTACCCTGACTCAGTGCTCCCAAAATTGCCTTCAAGTGCAGATAGGTACTTCTGGGCAGATGCATCAGGATTTGTGGATCTCAAAAATGTAATGGCCTCTAGGGCAAGACCCCTCAAACTTTCCATGATTCTTTTTCGTTTCTCAGCCTCCGCAGACACTGCCATCCAGGTATCGGGGCAACACAATCTATCCAGGTGTCCCAATCATCCTCCCCTGGGGGTGGGGAGGGTGCCAGAGAAGATCCTCAACCTTCGGTAAGAGTCATGACTAATGGCAGGTGCAGAAACCAGGAGCCTGCATTGGTTCAGCCACAGAAAGAGGGCAATAACGGGTGCGGAGCGGGAGGGGGTGTTGGGGGAGGAACACCCCCAGGTGACATAAATAACTTCTTTAAGTCCTCCACAGTTTTCCCTTCCTCCAGCAACAACTTAGCAAATTTTTTCTCAAAAGTTCCAGATAGTGGGGAGGGGGCTCATTCCCTCCCCCCGGGTCTTTATTGTCCTTAATTATCACTCTCCAGGCAGTGAGGGCTCCCTCTGGGGTAACAGTCTGTGGCTCTTTGGATCTATCTATGGGGTCCTTATACTCTACTAGAGCCATGAAAGTGTGCGCGAGCAGATTAGCATGTCGATCCACAACCACAGGGTTTTGTAAACCTTCCACTTTGGAAATTACTCCCTCTACAGTGTCCTTATTGGTACCCAGGGGGATGTCCAGGATAGTATAGCATTTTGGGGATCGATCTCCTGCCCAGTACACCACCCCACCAACTGGTGTACAGCCACTTCTGTCGGGGCAACCATTTATTTTTAACAGTGATTCATAAATGTGGCCACAAGGGGATGCTAATCCCAGCGGTAGCCTCCAAGATGTAACCCCTAGGTGGCACTATCCCAAGGGCTACTACCCCTGCCTTTCGGGCTAGTGACAGGTTAAGGGGCCTAGGTTCTATGATGGATGCCTCCACCCAGAGGTCAGGGTTAACAGCAATTAAACTGGCTCAGGTACAGCCCTCTGGGATACTGCAACCCCACCTTTGTTCCCACTAGTGGCCCACACAGTACACAGGAGTTACCTTCCCAATACCCCACATATGAACACTTTTCACACATATAGATACCACTTACCCTCAAGACTGATTCTGCAGCACGTCTCTGAGGACCCCCTGTAAAACAAGGTTAAACAACATAAAAAAAATGCAATACTGTTTCTATATGTATTGACACCACAGATAGTACATAGTATAATAACAACGAATCTGATTTATTTAGGGAACAGCAACACGGGAGGGGGCAATCAGGTTGATTAGTTTTTGCAAAGTTCAAATCACAGTACTGTGCACATATATAGGGTCCTAAAAAGTCACACTCTGGGTACCCATAATGGTGGGGGGCTAGCCAGAGTTGGTGCAGCTGGTTGGGGCCCTTTGATGGAAAAAACACAAGCACACACAAATTATAATCCGGAGCCCTGGGGCTCAGTTCGTGAAGAAATGAAACAGCAGTAATCAGATGACACACTTGTAATTGATAACAGGCTGCAGGGAGAATACCCTGATTTGTACTCAGAATACCCAATCTGAGAACTGGATGGTGGATGTTCTTTCTGGATTGCCAGAAGCAACAGTGCATGGAGACAAGGTCCTTGCGACTGGACCCAACTGCAGTTGATAGCAAATGGATTTAGTCTGACACAAGTTGGGGTTTGATTCCAGCTTCAGCATACAGCTCACAGTACAGGGGACATGAAATAGCGGTTCCCCACAAGCACTACGCACATTCATATGTAAAAGGGAAGTACTATACCAGGCAGACTGCTCCTCGATCCCAATTGCACTTACTGCAAAACACCCGGGAGCACACACAGCAGCTTCAGTTCCTGACAGACCGAGCGTGATTCAGCAATATCTCCAGTCTTCTACAGGGTGAGCCTGGTTTCTGCATTTCTGGTGCTTCTGCCGCCTCACAACTCGGAATCAGTCCAAAATGGCACTCACAACGGCTGCAGGCCAAAACTCAGGGCTTCACACTCGCATCCCGTGCGAAACTACATGCCGCAGCAGAAGCAGGGCTTCTTCTCTCTCTTTACTGTCACTACTGATCTGAGCTTTCCAGTAACAGAGCAGGGCATTTCCTTTGGCTCCACACCAGTTCTGTTGGTGGATTCAGCTGTCAGTCACTGCAGAGCTCCTTCTGTTGGTGCAAAAAGGCACCAAGGTCAAAACTACATTTCCCCGAGTCACTGCCCATACAATCCCCTTGAGGCTGGCTCAAAATTGAGAGTCCAAGTTCTGATTCGTCCACAGGCTCCATTTTAAGGTCTCCCTATCATCCTGATTGGTCCAAGTCAGCAGTTCAGGACCAAAATGAAAGAGCTACACTGAAACAGTTCGTGCAGAAATAAAGACAGGTTAGACAAACTACATTTTCTCAGTCACTCTAAATGATTTCTGGCAAACAGTTATATCTTTCAACAAGGCTCCCTCTGCATATGTAGCGATGGCAGAAACGGAGCAAATTGACAGCAGCCTGGGTGGGATTCGGGCATTAGAACACACAGTACCCCCCTTTTCAATTAATTATGACTACAAGCAGGCAACTCTTAAAGAAACAGTACCAGAGGCTCTAAAAGCACTCACACTTAGGCGGCTTAAACGCCGAACACCTCCAGACTTGGAGCATTCAGGCAAGCTCCTGGAAGACTTTTGGGAACCCCATTTACCCGGTCAACAAAAACGAAATAAATAAACACATGTAGATGGGCAACATTGTTAAAACATGCATAACCTGAAATGCAATATTAAAATATAGAATAAATATATGGGTAGGTGTGAGTAACCAGAATTTTACATAAACCCGAGGTGTGGGATGAAACATAAACCCCGAAGGGTTTATAAAAGCATCATACACGGAGTGTGTGTGTGTAAAATTCTGTTTTTTACACACACATGCGTGCGCTGCACGCATACACAATTTTATTTAATGAATGGTGATTTTTTCCTTTTCAGCACAGTTCAGTTAGTGCAGCACTTCTGTCAGAGATAGAGACAGACACACACACACACACACACACACATACACAGCCTGTCTCTCCCTTTCATTTTTTTCTTTTCTTTTTTTCTTCACATTATAGTGGTAATGACATTCTGGAAAGTCACGGTCCATCAGCATTGCTGCATAGTGTAAGACATGCTCTAAGGATATGAGCGGCAGGATCGACCAGATTGATTTTTTTCATTTTCAAGGCAGGATCAACTCGATAGATATTTAAAAAATATTTTAAATCGTACTTGTCTTAACAGTGTGTGGCAAAGCTTGAGTGCTGGTACCTGTGCTCGGTAATGGAGCCACCATGTTGGGCAAGATGTTCAGCCCACTCACAGTGAAACTACATGCCAGTTAGCTTTCTGTTGTGATGCTTGATTTACAGGTGTTGATTACAACCTCCTGGTTGTAACCACAAATATCAACCGGGAGGTTGTAACTGGAGATAAATGTGTCTTTATCTGTATGTAAAAAAATGATCACCATTAATTAAAGAGTACTTTTTTTCATTTGTAATTTATGGTATTTTTCAGTTTTTTTCTCCCCCCCCCCAACTGGGTCACAGCATACACATGCGTGTATGTGCACACACATTCCAGGATCCGGTGGCCCCATCTGCCCCTCCCCAGACTTGCATCACTGCTCCAACTGCCTGCGCTGCCCACCGGACCTCCACCCAGTGGGAGTGGGACCACGGAGGAGTGGGCATCCACCCCTTTGAAGGGGAGAGCCACAGATCAATCCCATTCCAATCCTTCCCTCCCGAGCCAGCGACCCAAGGTCATTCCCGAACCCAGGTCACAGGCGTAGCGCGAAAGATAAGCATGCTTAAAGCTCAGCCCTCTGTGCCACCGGGCTGGCCATTTTTAAAGATTATTTTACTTCTTTTGATGAAGTTAAAATTATAACAGTTTCTTACTGAAATACTTTGGATGGAATGGGATTTTCTACCATAACAATGCCACAATTCTATTGCATTATTAGGAGGCAGTATAGCACAATGGTTAAGGGTACTGAGCTACAAACCTGTGCTGACATGAACACAGCCAGGGTTTAGAAATCCTGATATGGGGCCCCAATACCTGTTGGCATCACAGAGCCAGCCTTGAGATGTGTTATTTTTGATGATCAGCTGACACTGGCAGTATAGCCTAGAGATTAAAGCAATTCTGAAGATGGATTATTTTTACTAACAGTTTGAAATGTAAAGGTGATAACTCACTAGTTGCAATGCACATAAAAAACAATTATTATAGATGTAGGAAGTGTTGTAATAACACCTTAAAACACACTTAATAAAACAGTCTATTTCCTATTTAACCTGTTGGATTAAATACAGTCAAAGGAGAACCTAGACCCTCGATGACATCATTTCCTGTCAGGAGCCCAAAACATATGGCTGCCACCAGCCCTTAATTACAGGGTGAGTTAGATATGAATAACTCTGGACTGCAAAGATTCATGGATCAACACAATAGTTCAATCAAATTAGCTTTTTATGGGCTTTCAGACATTAAGAAATCCTGTTGATGACAGTCCCCGTTTAAATAAAAAAAGACCCAGAATCAGCTTTTACTGTGCATACAGATCCTCTTCCTACAGCCCTCCTGCAATCACTAGCACTCACAGTAGCTTTAAATAATAAAAGCCCCTACCTCTGATACAAATTCAGCATTTACTGCACCTTTAAATAAAACAAGCATTTGTCAATGTCGAATGTTTGCTTGCGGGTATTAGCATTGGAAATGCAGGAGTTAGAGAGATGTAGATTAGGAATGGCAGTGAAGTATTGAACTTCACGCCAACCCCACCTCCATGCTGCAGAGACAGACAGGCATTGGGGTATGTGTTTGGGATGTCGCCCATAACGTTCATTCCATTTCACCTCACCTTATCTTGCAGACACCGACAAGTGTTGAGGTGTGCCTTGGGTGTTCGGCTTTACAGTCACCCCACTCCATAAGGACATACACTGCAATGGGTGCAGTATAGGAGAATGGGGTAAACTCTGGGGCTGAAGAGTCCAAGACACACCTTGATGCCTGTCACTGGCTGCAGGGTGGTGGGGGGGTGGAATGGCATGAGCATTATAGTCGGCAATCCAAAGGCACACCCCTGATGCCTGTCAGTCTGTACAGGGGGGGAAGTTATGGTTAGAAATCCTAACGCCCCGGGCATTTGTTGGTATTTGCACTACAAATTTTCAACATGGCCTTTTTGTGACCCCCACCTCATGAAAGTATTTGGGACCTCTTCTCATGAACAGTGCCACTGTGATTTTGTTAATGTGTCTCTAACTTTGAGTTCCCACAGCAACCGTGCCATTGTGCGACAGATGTTCAAAAACACAGATTGGGCAGGATGTGAAGAATGACAGGTGTACCATTCATAGGTAGGTGTCAAGAGATGGCAATGTTGAAAATCTGTAGTGAAAATATTAAAAATACTCGAACTTCCAGGCTTACGTGGAAACTTCGCAATGCATGTGTGTAATACAGTCATTTAGTGGAATTTTTTCACCAAATTTTCAACATAGGCATTTTGCGACCTCTGCTCATGAACAGTGTCACTATGACTTTCCTAATCTGTCCTGAACATTGATTTCCCACAGTGACCGCTCTATTCTGCACCAGATGTGTAAATGCATATTTCAGGAATGATATGAAAAATGACAGCTGTACTGTTCATAAGGAGGTGTGAAAATCTGGAGTGAAAATATTACAAATGCATGAAATTATGAGGGTGCGTGGAAACTGCGCAACGTACGCTCATAACACAGTCATTTCATGGACTTTAGTCACTAAATTTTCAACATAGGCATTTTAGCACCTCTGCTCATGAAAAGTGTCACTGTGATTTTTTTTAATCTGTCCCAAACACTGACTTCCCACAGCAACCGCGTTATTCTGCGCCAGAAGTGTGAAAACACATTTTAGCCAGGATGTGAAAAATGACAGCTGTACTGTTCATAAGGAGGTGTGGAAAAATGGCAATGTTGAAAATCTGGAGTGAAAACATTATAAATTCACGAAGTTATGAGTGCGCCTGGAAACTGCGCAACACATGCTCGTAACACAGTCATTTTATGGACTTTCGTCACCAAATTTTCAACATAAGCATTTTAGGACCTCTGCTCATGAACAGTATCACTGTGATTTTGTTAATGTGTCCGGAACACTGATTTCCCACATTGATCGTGCTATTCTGTGCCAGAAGTGCGAAAACACATTTCGGTCAGGATGTGAAAAATGACAGCTGTACTGTTCATAAGGAGATGTGGAACAATGCCAGTGTTGAAAATCTGGAGTGAAAATATTACAAATTCACGAAGTTACGAGCGTGTGTGGAAACTGCGCTATAAGCGCTTGTAAAACAGCTATATTTTGGAATTTTATCACCAAATTTGCAACAGAGGCTTTTTGAGAGCCCACCTCATGAACACTGGCACTGTCATTTCAATAATTGGCCCTGAAAGGTGATTCCGTGCAGTGACCACGAAATCACCTTTCGGGACTGAATAAACACCACGACAGTGGCTGAATTTATGAGGAGGGGTCCCAATAACCCCATATTGAAAATTTGGTGCCCAAATTCCCAAAAATGCCTGAGAAATGCACCAAAGTTGAAAAAAACCTTTTTATGCCATTACACAGCTTTCAGGCATTTCTTCAGTTAGCAGTCGGCTTTGAAGAGTGCAGACGTGTTCCCGGTCCACCGAATATCATCTCACCAGGTTCCGGAGGTAAGTATGGAGTGGGGGGGGTGTGGGGAGGTAGGGTGCACAGTGGGTGGGTGCGGGTTGGGGGAGGGGATGGCGACCAGCATGGGACCATTTCCTTTGTTTCAGGGGGAGAAAAAAGAAAAAAAAAAGACGTTGCAGGAAGGTTTTTTTTTTAGGCTTGCTTTCAGCACAGTGTGCCACCTGCCTTTTCTGGGGTGGGGGGGCTTAAGTCGATGGGGATTGGGGCCCCCCATTGGCAAAGAATGACAGTTTGGTAGGGCATGATGCCGAGGGGGATTGGGCACCCCTTGGCACACAACAAATGGGGGAAGGGGTTACATTTATGCCGAAGGAGAGTGGGCTCCCATGTCTGCAGATGAACTGGGTCGGGCACATGCTGATAGGGGGATTGGCCACCCCATCAACTTTCATGGGGCTGTGAGGTAGTGGCAAGCCGCTGCCATGTTTACAAAGAATGTTACAGTAGGAAGGTACTGCCCTGCAATGACAGGTCACTCCCTCATTGCAGCAGAATGGCTGACGCTGCAATGATGAGGCAGCCCTTCATTGCAGTGCTGAATTTGTTTCAACTTGGTGGCACTTTGGAAACCAATGCCATCAGCACAGTGTGCCTGCATTTGTCCACCAGTGCCAAGCCCCCAAATGCAGTGCCGCCGTTGGCTGCCACAGTGCTGCACCTCCACAACCCACTTCTTTCCTAAGCTGCCGCATAATGTTTCTTGAGCATGCGCACAAGCAAACATAAAAAGACCCAGAATCTGCTTTAACTGTGCCCTACAGATCCCCTTCCTATAGCTCTCCTGCAATTACTAGCATTCACAGTACCTTTAAATAATAAAAGCCATACCTTTGTCACAAATTCAGCATTTATTGAACCTTTAATTGACAAAAGACCCAGACTCAGCCTGTGTTGTACCCTACAGTTCCACTTACTACAGCCCTCCTGCAATCACAAGCATTTACTGTACCTTCAAATAGTAAAAGACAATAATTAGCATTTACTGCACCCCTCAGTTCCCCTTTCTATAGCCCTCCTGCAATCACTTCCTTTTTGAGTATGCACTAAGTTTTTCCCCTTTTTCCCCTTCAGTTCATATAATACATTCTACCTTGTAATTGTTACTACCACTTAAATCAAGTCACTCTATAAGATAAACAATAGAGATGTAAAAGTCACTCTACAAGATAAAATGACAGAGATATAAAAGTCTCTTTTCACTGCTTCATACCGTATCTATGAGAACACTCCTCTTCTCCTTCTCTGATGTTGGTAGCTTCCCCTGTACTAACCCTGATGCTTCTGCACAAGAATATTTGTCTGTTCTAGAAGGTGTATTTGGTAGTACTGAATCTGGAGAATATTTAATGTGGAAATTCAAGTCCACCAAACAATGGAAAGGTGAACCTTTGTCTGTCTATGTTACCCAGCTGGAAACAGCATTGCAGAGAGCTCACTGAAAAGGTGGGGTATTGACCAGTGACTTGAATCGAGTGAATCTAGACCACATTTTAAAGTCTGCTATATTTTCTAGTGTGCTAATCTTAAAATTAAAGTTTGAAGACTGAAGGATGACCCTCCTGCTTATTGCTGGCTCATGAAAGAGATTCGAAAGGCTGAAAATGAAAATGAATTTTGGGATCCTTATGCAGGCCCTGCCAGAGTAACTCAAACTGCTGATAAAGCAGGTGAAAAATAGACTGTTGTTGATCCACTGCAGCTCAAAGATTTACTAAAGGAACTGAGAGAGCTGAAAGCAAGTGCTCAGAATGCTGTCGAGATGGTAAAAGGCCAGACCGCTCGAATCAATGTTGCTGAGGCAGCCAGTGAAGCCCAGACAACTGTAAAAGGGGCAAGTGCTCAGGACCCTAGTGGGGAAGCTAACAGTGATATGTTGAAGAAATGAGGGAATTGAGGGCTTTAGTAAGTGACCTTGTTCCATCTTGGAAACGGCCAGGAGGGTATGAATGCTCCTATAGGCCGGCAGATGATTCTAAGTCCGGTCCAAGTAAGAGTGTTAAGCCAACTGAGAAGCCTGCTCAAGCCTGAAATCCTAAGCCTGGCATTTTCTGCTACCACTGTGGGGAAGATGGCCACATAAAAAGGGCTTGCCAATTCCCTGAGGATTTGCACAAAGTGACTATTAAACTACTCAGCTAAGTCAGGCAAAGCAATATAAAGCCTCTGGTTAACTCTTCATACAAGCCTTACATTGCCAAATCTGCAGTTAAGCCTTCTATCAATACCTCTCCTGACTGAGCGGAGTTGGTAGGTCCCTCGATGGAGACTACTATTCATGTTGAAGGAATCCCTGCCAGGGCAGTACTATACAGTGGGTCTCAGGTGGCCATTATTTTTTAAAGAATGATATGATCAACATTTATCTAAGTATCCATTGCAACCCCATGGTGGACTACATGTATGGAGACTGAGTGATAAATCATACTCATATCTTGGTTATCTCAAAGTGTGGATTTCTTTTCTGTCCTCTGTTGCAGGTATGGGAGATCCTGTAGAAATGTTAGCTTTAGTGTGCCCTTCCGCTGGACTGTATGATGGCATACCTGTGTTGATTAGCACTAATGTCCACATGTTTAGTCACCTTGCCCAATTGTGCCAAGAGAGAGACAGCATAAAAGAACTGGTAGAGCATTGCACATCCATGCTATGGTGAAGAAGGCCTACGAACTCCAAATGCAACCCAAAGAGGAAGATAAGGATGAACCTGTGGGCATCATATGGAAAAAAAGACCTTTATGCTATTGTGCTTCCTCCAAATGCAAAGTGTAGTATCAGTGGAACTGTGCGGTTGAAGAAAGATGTGACTAACCAAATACTTATGCTAGATGCTCCTGAATTCTTAGCACTCAAGTGGGCCATCGTGGAGCAATTCCATGAATATTTGTATGGAGCTAAAATTCTGATGAAAACTGACAGCAACCCATTGACATATGTCCAGATTTCAGTCAAGTTAGATGCCACAGGACACAGGTGGCTATCAGCCCTCTCTACTTATGATTATGCTGTTGAGTATGATCTGGGATTAAATCATATTGATGCAGATGCTCTTTCACATAGACCTGTTTCAGACTCCAAATGGGTGCATATCTCTGAGCAATCAGTAAAAGCCTTGTGCCACAAGTTCAAGAAAGATGAGACTACTCCTGTAGAAAATGTTAACCACCTGGTGGATTGCTTGCGACCACCAGATACCTGTGTGCCAGTAACCCATTGTAACCTTGCTGCTCTGGACTTTAGTTCTGTACCCCAGTAGACCAAAGCTGACTTGCAGAGAGAGCAAAGTTGTGACCCTATGATGAGGAAAGTAATTTATGTCTTAAAACAAGGGGGTGATGTCTCTAAAATGCCATCCACTGATCCCAACACCAGCTTGTTGCTACACAAACAGCCCAGACTCAAGTTGCAAGAACAATTGTTGTACAGAGAAGTAACCAATGACCAAGGTGAACTTGATAAAATACAACTAGTCTTGCCATCAAAGTTTAAAACTGTTGTGTTAAAAGCCCTGCACAATGATATAGGACATTTGGGCAGACTGGATGGGTCTTGAGGTCCTTATCTGCTGTCAACTTCTATGTTTCTACGTTTCTAAGTGAGAGAACTCTGCACTTGCCCTGGTCACGTTTCTACTGGCCCAAAATGGGCCCCAATGTTGAGCAATATTGCAAAGCCTGCAGCAGATGCATACAAAGGAAGGCCCAGCCGCAAAGAGCAGCCCCATTCATTAATATTGTGACATGTTCCCGAATGGAACTTGTTTGCACATACTTTCTTAATCTGGAGCCAGATTCCAAAAACATTTTAAACGTCTTGGTGGTCACTGACCATTTTACAAGGTATGCTCAGGCCTATCCCACCAAGGACCAAAAGGCCTATACAGTTGCTAAAATTTTGGTGAAGTTCTTTGTACATTATGGTGCGTATCAACGCATACATTCTGACCAGGGCAGAGATTTTGAGAGCAGACTAATTGAAGAATTGTCATCGCTCTGGGGTGTCAGAAAATCTAGAACTACCCCATACCACCCGCAAGGTGATCCCCAGCCAGAGAGATTTAATCACACATTGCTTGATACGCTGGGCACACTTGACCCAAGAAATAAAAACAAATGCAGCCAACAGATCAGTGCTTTGCTTCACGCCTATAATTGTACGAACAATGATGCCACTGGTTTCTTGCCATATAGTCTTGTGTTTGGCAAAGAAGCTGGCCTTCCAGTAGATGTATGTTCTGATGTTGCTCCTGATGGTACCAAGTCTGAGAGCTACCTTCAGTATGTCAAGAAGCTAAAAGAACAATTAAACCATGCATACCAGCTAGCAAACACTATGGCTGCAAAAAGAAATTTAGCCAACAAAGTTCGTCATGACAAGTGAGTCAAAGTACAAGAACTCATGCTGGCCTGCTGGCCTGCTGGCACAGTGGTAGCACTACCACTTGTGATGCCAGCAACCCGGGATCAGAAGTGATCTCGGGTTGCTGGAGGACTGGCTGGGGGCAGGAGGATCAAGCGCCTGATGGGCTACTCTCCTCCTCCGGGGAGGGTGGGCTGTGTGTCCTGCTGCTTTGCTGCCACCTGGGTGACCAAGGGTGGAGATGCAGTGGGACAGCAGGAATATGGGTGGGAGGATGTCGGCCAGGATCCAGAACAGCAGCACAATTCAACGCGCTCCATCTCCTTGGATCCCCTTGAGTGCCGAAGTCCATGGGGTGGAACCAGAAAAGTGGAAAACCCTGCACCAGCTACCTGAAGATGGGACCTGGTGTCAGAACAATAGGTCAGAATACCTATTATCTCCACTTAGCTATGCCATGGACCCATGTTATAAAATTTGCATAATCACACAAATAATTATAAGATTGGCTAAAATCTTATTTTATACCTATTGTGATAATTTCTAGGATAATGTGACAATGTTCCTGTCCCACCACATACATGTAGAAACAAATACATTTTATTTATTCCTGTACAACAGTTCTAAGTACTACTAATTTGCATACATATAAAGCATTGTAAACACCATAAAAAGCACTGTAAACATAAAATAATGAAGGTTTCAGAAAATCAATTAGACAAAACAAACAACTTAGAAAATAAAGCAACAAAGAAATTAACAATATTCAAAGCGAAAAACAGTATAAGTTATATACCATGCATTTAGCATGTTTTTATACAATGCATAACTTTCTTAGAAACATAGAAACATAGACTTTGACGGCAGATAAAGACCGCTTGGCCCATCTAGTCTGCCCATTTCCCTACCTACAGGATAGGCCGCAGATCCTAGTTAACCAACAGCCTATTTCTTCCTACCCCCCACAAGAATTGCCTTATGTCTGTCCCATGCATTCTTGAACTCTGCCACAGTTTTAGACCCCACAACCTCCTCAGGAAGGCTGTTCCATGCATCCACTACCCTATCTGTGAAATAATACTTCCTCACATTGCCCCTGAACTGCCCTCCTTCTATCTTTAAATTGTGTCCCTTGTTCTTGCAAGTCTCTTTTTCTGAAAGATGCTACCCTCTTGGACTTTGTTGATTCCACTGAGGTACTTAAAAGTTTCTATCATGTCCCCCCTCTCCCTTCTTTCCTCAAGGGTATACATATTAAGCTCCTTTAGTCTCTCCTCAGACGGCTTCTCTTGCAGACCCTGCACCATTTTAGTTGCTCTCCTCTGACCACGCCTATCCTGTCTATGTCCTCTGGAGATGGGGTCTCCAGAACTGGACACAGTACTCCAGATGGGGTCTCACCAACTGTCTGTACAGAGGGATAACAACTTCCTGTTTTCTGCTGCTGATGCCTCTCCCTATACATCCCAGTATACCTCAGCCCTCCCTACTGCCTTCTCACATTGCTTTGCTAACCTTAAGGTCATCTGATATGATTACCCCCAGGTCCCTTTCCTTTTTTGTTGTTGTTACTACCTCCCCACCCATTGTGTATTCTTCCCCTGGGTTCTTGTTTCCCAGGTGCATTATTTTGCACTTCTTTGCATTGAATCCTAGCTGCCATACTTCTGACCATTCCTCCAACCTTGCCAAGTCCCTTTTCATCCTTTCCACGCCTCCTTGTGTATCAGCCCTGTTGCAGATCTTTGTGTCATCTGCAAAAAGGCATACTTTTCCTTCCAGTCCCTCTGCAATGTCACTGATGAAGACATTAAAAAGGACTGGACCCAATACTGAACCCTGCGGTACCCCACTAGTAACCCCTCTTTCTTCAGAGTGGACTCCATTTACAATTACCTTCTGTGTCCTGTTGTGCAGCCAATGTTTTAACCAAGCTACCACCCTGGGACCCACTCCCAGGCTGGTTAATTTGACTATTAATCTTGTGTGTGGGACTGTGTCAAATGCCTTGCTAAAGTCTAGGTAGGCCATGTCCACAGCCCCTCTCTGGTCTACTACTTTGGTCACCCAGTCAAAGAAATCTATTAGATTCATCTGACATGACCTTCCCACTGTGAACCCATGCTGCCTTGGGTCCTGTGCTCCACTGGCCTCTAGGTACTCAACTATTCTTTCCTTCAGAAGTGACTCCATCACTTTCCCTACCACAGAGGTCAGACTGACAGGTCTGTAGGTTCCTGCCTCTGTCTTGGTCCCACTTTTGTGAAGGGGAATCATGTCCGCCTTCCTCCAGTCCTCGGGTACCACACCATCCTCCCATGATTTATTAAAAAGAGTAGCCAGTGGTTTCACTAGTTCCTCCCTTAATTCTTTTAGAATTCTGGGGTGAATTCCATCAGGACCCATTGCTTTGTCCGCCTTCAGTTTTAGGAGTTCTTGCAGAACCCTTTCTTCTGTGAAAGGACTGGGATCAACCCCTATCAAGAGTGCTTCTGTTAATTGATTAGGCACTTCCCTCCTTTGTGAATACTGAGCAGAAATATTCATTCAGTATCCCTGCTTTTTCACTGTCCCCTCTGCCCACCCACTGTTCATTCTATTCAGCCTCACTATCCCTCCCTTTGTCTTTCACGCCGCTGATGTACCTATAAAAGGTTTTATCTCCCTTTAACTGAGTTGGCTATCTTTTCCTCAGTTTGGGCCTTTGCTATTCTGACTTCCTCCCTGCTTCCTTCTGCCTTAACTGGTACAGCTCTCTGTCCTGCTCCTTCTGTGTTTCCTTATACTTCCGGAATGCTATCTTTTTCTTCCTGACTTTCACAGCCACCTCTTTTGAGAACCATAGTGGCTTTTTCTTTCGTTTTGATTTGTTTATTTGCTTCACACAAAGGCTTGTTGCCTCTGTGATGGCAGTTTTGATGATTCCCCATTGTTGCTCCACACCTCCTTCTAGCCTGTTTGCTAGTGCTTTTCTGAGGCACTCTCCCATCTTGCCAAAGTCTGCCCTCCTAAAGTCCAGTACCCTCACTTTTGTATGGCTTGACTCTGTAGCTGAGTTTAACGTGAACCACACTGTTTGACGGTCACTTGTCCACAGACGGCAACCCACTTCTAGATCTGAGATCCTCTCACTGCCCCCATTTGAGAGTACAAGGTCTAAGATTGCTCCCTCACGAGTGGGTTCCAAAACTAGCTGTCTGAGGCCTGCCACCTGTAGGGCATCAAGAATGGCCCTGCTCTTAGATGTGGCTGCAGCAAATGTGCCCCAGTTAACATCTAGCATATTCAGGTCTCCCATCAACAGTATCTCCCCTTTCTCTGCCATTCTAAGAATGCCTTCTATCATATCCTTGTCCATTCCCTTCCCCTGACATGGGGGTCTGTACACAACCCCTGTGCGGATTGTGGTGCCCTTTCCAGTCTCCGAGGTGACCCACAGTGCCTCCTCTCTCCCTATTTACTCTTTTGTTCAGTTGCTTTTATCCCTTCCTTTACATAGAGAGCTACTCCTCCCCCTCTTTTCCCCTGCCTGTCTCTCCTGTAGGTTATGTACCCTGGTATGTTAACATCCCAGTCATGGTTCTCTGTGTACCATGTTTCTGTGACTGCTACAATATCCAGGCATCCCTCTTCCATTAAGGCCACCAGCTCAGGGAGCTTGTTGCCCAGACTACAGGCATTGGTACTCATTACCCTCCATTTCCTGATGGACTTACTCCCTTTTGCCCCATTCCTGTCCTTCTTGCCTTTGTCACTTTCTCCATTTACCCCTGCCCTTCTCCCTGTCGACACCTCTATGTTGGTGTTTGCCGCACTTACTACCGTGATTATTTGGGGGCTAGGATTTCCCTGCTCCTTTCCAGTGCCTTCCCTTGGCTAGTTTAAATGCTTGCCAATGAAGCATTTAAACCTATCACCTAGGATCCTGGTTCCCCTTCCAGACAGATGCAGCCCATCATGCCAGTATAGGCTTGCATCACTCCAGGTGGACCCCCAGTCCCCAATGAAGCCAAATCCCTGAGCTCCACACCAGTTTTTCAACCATTGATTGAATCCCATGGTGCAGAACACCCTAGCCTCTCCGATGCCATAGATGGGCAGCACCTCTGAGAAGGTTACTGTGCGTGCTACTTGACTAAGGCCCCTCCCCAATTCCACAAATTCTTCCTGCACTTCTCTAATCCCTTTCTTAGCCAGGTCATTTGTCCTTAGGTGGACAATGACATCCAGCTCCCTCCCCTGTGCAGCTGCTCCAGCAATCCTGAGGATTCACTCCCTGTCCCTCCAAGCCATGGCACCAGGCAGGCACCTTACCTCCCTCTCCCTTCCTCCCCAGTTTTACTCTTCCTAACAATGGAGTCCCCACCAGGAGTTGTTTTCTTCCCTGCAGGGTCCCCTGCCACCCTCCTGTGGGTCTCCTTGTGCAGGTTCCCAGCATCCTCCTTTGTCTCCACTGTGGGTGCCTCCATAGAGGAACCACACTTTGCCAGAATGGCATAGGAATTGTGGAGATGTACAACTGGAGGGATGCACCTCTGTTCCACCACCCTCACCCTCCCTGAGCCCACTGTGGTCCAGCCGCTCCTCTTTCTTGGCAACCTCTGAGGCAACAGCAGTGGCACTGGTGGTCCCTGAATGGAAGAGGAGGTCCCACAAATCCTGGCCAATGCAGCCTGAAGATGAGCAACCTCCTCCCTCAGCCCAGAGAGGTGCCTGCAGATGGGACAACACCGCATCCTCCAGAATGTCTCCCGGAAGACTGCTGCTCCACAGCCACTGCACTGCACCACTCCAATCATGTCTTATTTCTGGCCCCTTAACTGTTTGCAATCCTTACTCTTTCCTCTGTTTTTTTTCTCTCTCTCTCCTTACTTTCTGCCTGTGTGTCCTTTAAGCTCCTGATTGTCCTGTTCTGAGACAAGAATATCCTATATTTCTCAGTAGACCACTTACTTGCTCAGAACTTGTAAGCTCTTTGCATTAGTGTTTGGATTATTTCTTATTTAAAACATATTTCAATACTTTATGGCATGCAAAATGTGTATCTCTTTTTGCTTAAACTCAAGCTTAAACCATGTACCCAAGATTTTGTATTTGAAAAGTTAAGTTTACCATGTTACCTCCCAGCTAAGCCAAATTAAAATATTATCAAAACAAGTTAAAATAATACTTAGACATTTGGTCATATGTAGTGCTTGGCTGTCTTCATTTTAACTTGGTGAGTTCCTCTCCTTCTGGAAGATAAACATTCTTCTTTTAGTGGTTGAGCCTCATTGTAGTCTTTGTTTCACTCCACACACTCTCAAACCCTGGACCTCAACCTCCTCTGGCATCTAAACAGCAGTGCAAGCTTGCTCCTCCCGGTTTAGACATCAGTGGGCATCTCAAGTCCTTCGTCCTGATTTTGGTGTGAATTTGAAAAAGCAAGGTAAACAACAAAAAATATTCATAACACCACCGCAGATCCTTTTAGCATGAATTCCAAGGAAGAACTGGGCAGATTTCCCAGTGTTCTGTTTTATTATTTAAGGTCCAGAGTGACATCATCACCAGTTTTGATTGGTCCTTGCAGAGAAGGGGAATGAATAGTTTTTTTCTTTTGGAGTCTCCACCTCCTATTGGAAAAGTACAGTTTTTATGTCCAAAGTTTATTTTTTTATAACTCCTTTATGCAAAATGATACAATCTCCAAACAAACATTTTTGAATTCCTCTCATTGAAAGCAGTGTTTTGAAGCATCTTTCAGGTATGTGGGACAAATATTTCCTGAGGTAAGGTAATAAGGACTAAAACTCTAATTCTCAGCAAAATGTTCAAAACATGAAACAGTATTTTTGGCCCTCATGTCCTAGACTTCAAAACTAAGTAGGTCTCTCTCCCCTCCAAGTTTCAGAAAGTCCTTATGAATATCAGATTCCTTTGCAAAGAGCTGTTCCTTTGTCTGTGGTCAGTCAAGCTTGAAACCATGCTCTCTGAAACTAGTAAAGAAATATCTCAGTCGGTGTGGTATCTTCCTGCATCCCTGCACCCATCCAAAAGTCATATTTCTGGATTGGTCATAACATCAGCTTCAACTTTATTTCTTGTAGTTTTTGACACCACAATTCCTTGTAAATAACAAGGCTTGTAGAGTTGGTATAGTCACGAAACTTGGCTACTTAACAGGTCCAAAAACCTTTTATCAGTTGATGTAATTTGGTGCACATAGCATTTAGAACAGCTTTGTAAGAATAAAAGTCTTTTACTTCCATTGAAGTCAATGTAACTTCAAACAGACTCTTTGCACACACTTTTTTTTCTTTGAAGGTACCAAGCTGTACCAGCATCATAAATTTCAATAAAAAGCGTTATCCTAGCAGTGGTTACCACAGGAACCTCTCTTAGTCCTTGTTTAGATAAGCTTGCTAGCAGATATCCAAGAGGTAACATCACAGCCTCCAGGGGCCAACTTTTAGAGTAGTCCTCCAGTATAAATGGAAATATTTGACTAGACTGTATTTTCTCAAGTTAGAAAACTGCTGGGCAGGCATCATCCCCTTCTTAGAGTACATGTATGCAGTTTTTATCCTCTTTGCTGGTACAGCTCATATAGACAAGGATGATGACCATGTGTCTTTAGTATGACATCTCAAGTACCCTAATTAATAGTTACGCATTTATAAAGAATATAAAATAGTAATTAGAATAATACAAAATAAAAATATATTTTTTATAACTAAGTTTTGCTCCCACATTCCCCCCTTTTGAATTAAAAATGCACCCAGTAATGCAATTACTAATTCAAACCTGTAATCCTTCTATATGGGTTATATAGTTTAAGCATTATAGGGAAAACAAAACACAGAACACAAAGTTGCATTATCATGTGGTAACTTATGACATCATTAGAGCATGGCATCATTAAATGTGCTATCACTGGAGGACATCATTGGAGATGTACCTTTTGGCCTAGAAATATGTACAGTACTGCATGAATAAACATGATTATGACTATGCACACTTTTTCTGTAACTGCATTAACAATTTTCTTATACATTGTTTTAAATATTCTACAAATACAGCAAATTAACTCTTTGTTCATCACTTTTAAAGAGCTGCTGATGCCTTACAGAAAACTTTGGAAAACATAGTAGTTTGGACACAGTCCAGCTTCTTTTTCATATATATTCTATGAATTTCTTCTTCTCATTATTTATTACTGAAGAAATTCCCACAAAAACAAGATCTTTATCCATCAGAGTTCATCTGCCTCTATAGCTTACTCCCTACTTGAAAGCATAATGCTCTGTTGTGACATTGCAGTCTGTTGCAATGGAAATAACTGTGATATCATAAGCATAGTATTATGACATCAGGTTGGAAAGAAGCAATAGGAGCTGATGAACCCACAAGGAACAGCTATCCTGTTTTCTTGCATATGATCTCAGTAATAAACAATGGGGATAAGAAATACAGAGCTAATGAGAAATTTAAACCACTTTGTTTCCAAAACTATTGTTTTCCAAAGTTCTTCTTGAGGCATCAGTGGCTCTTTAAAGGAGTAGTCCACCCAGAATTTGCAAAAAATACAGGTTACTCACCTGTAACAGGAGTTCTAGGAATGGTATATGTTGTTCATCCACACTGTCTGGCAGGTATCCTTGCTGCTTTAATTCTTGCCAGAAGGTCTTCAAGCTGGCTCCTCGTACCCACCCGGGTGGTAAAACTCTCAGCTCCACCCCATGATGCCAGATCTGGCCCGCTGGAAGCCTGTGTGTGTGCCGGCCGGGAGGTCAGGATAGGTGGATGAACAACATATACCATTCCTAGAACTCCTGTTACAGGTGAGTAACCTGTATTTCTAGGGACATGGATATGTTGTTCATCCACACTGTCTGGCAGACTCCTAGCAGTTCTCCGGGAGGAGGGAGGGAGGCAAGGCGCACACCCCCAATACTTACTTGGGAAAGAGAGATTGGAGAACTGAGGCCCCAAAACCAGCATGCTGGCATGAGGTCGATGTGGTAGTGGGTAATGAAGGTATGTGCCGACTTCCAGGTAGCAGCCCTGCAGAGATCCTGGATAGGGATGTCCCTGGAAGCAGCTACCGATGCAGCGGTATGGCGGGTAGAATGAGCTCTTATCCCTCTGGGAGGCTCCATGCCCGCCAACCTGTAGCAGAGCTCTATGCAGGAGGTGATCCACCTGCCTATCGTCCACTTTGCTGCAGGTCTGCCAGGTGCGGCTTCAGCATAGGTGACAAACAGCTGGCGAACCTCTCCTCGAACTTCAGCCGTCCACTCCTTATAGTAAGCGAGCGCTTGTCTAGGGTCCAAAGTATGGAGCCTATACTCGGCCTCCGAGGTGTGATTGGGGTAAAACACTGGAAAAGACAACACCTGGTTAAGGTGAAACTCCGACACCACCTTTGGGAGGAACTTCAGGTGGGGGCGCAGGACAACCTTGTCCCTGTGGAAAACCAGGTAGGGAGGCTCGATGGAAAGCACCTGGAGCTCTCCCATCCTTCTGGCTGACGTGATAGCCACCAAGAAGGTGGTTTTCCACGACAGGTGTGAAAGATCACACCTGTGCATTGGTTCAAATGGCTTGCCCATGAGCTTGGCCAATACCAGCAGTAGATCCCACGGAGGTGGAGGTTCTCGCACCGGAGGGGAAATGTGGTCAAGGCCTTTGAAAAAGCACCCAACCACCTTCTCCTGTGCCACCGACTGCTTGCCGGCCTCGCGCCCAGTAAGCAGAGATGGCTGCCAGGTGCACCTTAAGGGTCGTTGACCGAAGCCCTTGCTGAGAAAGGGACCACAGGTAGTCCAGAATGCTTGCCAAGGGGCAGTCAGAAGGGTCCAAGCCGTTTCTCTGACACCAAATGGATAACCTCTTCCATTTGAAGGCATAGCATTTTCTGGTCGACTCCTTACGGGACGCCTCAACGACGCTGAGTACCTCATCGGAAAGACCCAAGGCCTGGAACCAGCCAGCCAGGAACCAGGGCCAGGTGCAGGATTGAAGGTCTGATGGAATACCTTCCCGGATTGACTGAGATCAGGTCCGGCAGGCTGGAAGCCACCTCGGGAGCCTGGAGCTGAGGCTGAGGAGATCTGGACACCAGAACTGGCGGGGCCAGTCTGGGGCTACCAGAATCACCTGTGCCTTGTCCCTCCTCACCTTGAGAAGCACCATGTGGATCAAGGGAAATGGGGGAAAGGCGTAGAAGAGGCCCAGGGTCCACGGCCTCGAGAAGGCATCCCCCTGCAGCGAGCCCTGCTGAGGGAGGCGGGCATGGAACAGACTCAGCTTCACATTCCCCCTGGAGGCAAACAGGTCTACCTGAGGCATGCCCAGTGGGAGAAGAGATCTTGTACTACCTCCAGCAGGAGAGACCACTCGTGAGACGCAGCCCCTATCCGGCTTAGGGCATCGGCCAGGGTGTTGGAGGCTCCTGCCACATGAATGACTAGGAGATCCACCTCCAGGCTGCGCACTAGGGACCAAATGCAGAGAGCTTCCTTGCACAACAGCAAGGAGTGCGTCCCGCCCTGGCGGTTCAGATAGTACATGGTCGTGGTGTTGTCCATCTGGACCTGAACCACTTGACCCCGTAGAGAAATGGAGCGAAGGCGGTGAGAGCTAGATGGACCACTCGGAGCTCCAGCAGGTTGATGTGGCATCGGGACTCCTGAGGGGACCAGAGGCCGTGCGCTCGGTGTTCCCCCAGATGGGCACCCCAACCCATCAGAGATGCGTCGGTCGAGAGAGAGACCGTCAGCTCAGGGCGGACGAACGGGATACCCTCCTGCAGATGAGCTGGAATGATCCACCACTGGAGAGCATTCCACATCTCCTGGGTCACTGTCACGGGCCGGTCCAATGGATCGCGGCATTGTGACCACTGGCTGGCCAGTCCCCAGTGAAGGGGACGCATGTACCAATGGGCCCAATGGACCATGCTGGTGCAGGCTGCCACGAGGCCCAGGAGGTGCAGGAAGTCCTGGCAGAGTGCAATTGCCCAACCAGAAATGATTGGGCAAAGGAGGAAAGAACCTCAGCCCTGTCCGCCGGGAGCCATGCTCTGGCTCGCAGAGAGTCGAGCTCTGCCCCGATGAACAGAATCACCTGCTTTGGCATGAGTTCTGACTTGGCCTCATTGATGAGGAGGCCAACCTGAGAGCAAACCTGGAGGGCCAGATCTCTGGACCGCTCCACCTCCTGTCTGGAGGGGGCTGCTATCAGCCAATCGTCCAGGTAAGGGAACACCTGGACCCCTCAGCACCGCAGGAATGCTGTCACCACTGCCATGCATTTGGTGAAGACCCTGGGAGCTAGGGAGAGGCTGAAGGGCATGGCTCGGAACTGATAAAGGGATCCCTCCACTCTGAAGTGGAGGAATCTCTGATGGGATGGACGGATTGGGACATGAAAGAACGTGTCCTGGAGGTCCAGGGAGCAGAACCACATGCCTCGTTCCAAGGATGGGATAATCTGAGCCAGAGTGACCATCCTGAAGGTTCGAGACCTTAGGAACTTGTTCAGGTCGTGCAGGTCAAGAATGGGGCACCAGCCCCCAGTCCGTTTTGGGACCAGGAAGTACCTGGACACAAACCCCGGGTCTGAAGGAGGATCTGCCACCTTCCTGATTACCTCTTTTTTGAGGAGCAGGGCAATGTCGGTCCGGCAGGCCAACAGCGAGGCTGTGGACCTCGTGGTCTCCCGAGGGGCGACGGCTCGAAAAGGCGGAACCTGCTCGAACTCCAGAGGCAGGCCTTTTCCTACCACCTCCAACACCCAGCGGTCCATGGTGATAGCGGACCAGGTGGAAAGGAAGTGGTGGAGCCGTCCCTCCCACGGGGGGAACCCAGGGGGGAGTGTCGAGGTTGGGGGTGGCACCCCTCAACCCATCACTGGGCAGGCTTGGAGGAAGGACCGGCCAAGGGACCTCCTGGGCCTTTACCTCCTTGCTTCCTGTTAGAGGAAGCTATCGGCTTGGGTTTGGGATGCCAAGTGCGAGCCTGCTGGCCCTGTTGCTGGTGCTGCTGGGCCAGTCAAGGAGCAGGGACTGAAGGACAAAAGGACTTCTGCTGCTGATGGCGGCCTTTGTCCCTCTGGGTGGAGGTGACCAAGTCCAGAGTGGCATTGGACTTTTCGATCCACTGGAGGTGTCCCTCCACTCCAGGGCCAAAGAGGTCAGTCCCCAAGAAGGGGACGTCCGCCAACTTGTGCTGGGTATCCGCCGTGAAAGTGGATATCCTCAGCCACGCCCTGCATTGCATGGCCACTGCGGCCGCTACTGACCTGGCACAGGAATCACCTATGTCCAGAGCAGTCTGGAGCTGCTGCTTCACCACCGCCCTGCCCTGGTCCAGCATCTGGCAGACCGTGGTCTGCAGGTCAGGTGGGAAATGAGGAACAGCCTCATACAGGGAGCCCATGAGGGTGTGGGAGAAGTGTGCCATCAGCATGGCCGAACTGGCCTGTCGGAGGCCGAGGGAGGACGCAGCGTACACCTTGCACCCGGCAAAGTCCAGCTTTTTGGATTCCTTGTCGGGGGGCTTGTCCACGTCCCGAGCATTACCGGAACGCCGGAAGATGCTGTCGGCGACTAACCCCTCCGCCTAGGGGTGTTCCGAGAAACCAGGCAAAGAGCCGGTAGGGACCACATACTTCCTGGCCATCCTGACCGAGGGCACTGGACAGGAAGCAGGCCACTGCCAAAGCTCCAAGACTGGGCCAGCAATGGCCTCAGCCACCGGAAAGGCCTCCATAGGAGAATCCCCTCGGTCCAGAATCTCTGTCAGGGGATACCTGGCCCATTTGGACACAGGCTCGAGCTGCATCCCAGTGGACTCCGAGATGAGCTGAAGCAGACCCAAGAAGGACGATGGGTTATCATCCACTGACTGACCCCCAGAGGACTCCAGATCACATTGCCTGGAGAACAGGGAGGAATCATCGTCGGATTCTGAAGAGTCTGCGAAGAGCTGCCTCGGCCCTGAGCCACCCTCCACCTGCCGAGGACAGTCGAGAGTGAGGGTGACCGACAACCTGTGGGGCAGGCCATGACCCGACCAAGAACTCTTGGTCGGTGCTCCAGACTTCGGTTGTAGAGGCAGAGGTTCCACCGCAATCGGTGGACCAGCTGGTTTCGGCTTAGCAACCGGTCCTGGGGCAGGCAACTCGACTGGAACAAGTGGTTGCTTCAGCCGTTCCGGCGACAGCCACTTGATAGCCAGGGTCTTAGCCGGGGTCGGCTTAGGCCCAGATAGGAGCAACTGCTGCCACATCAAATCCTCGTAGCGCCGGCGCACCTGGCATTCAAGCCTCTCCTCCGAGGAGGAGGATGAGGAAGAGCAGCGTCGCTGCTTACTTCGGTAACGAGACCGAGACCGCCGATGTCGGTGGGAACGGCTGGACCGAGAAGAGTTCCATGACCGAGACCAAGACCAAGACCCCCGGGGGGACCGAGGGTGGGTCTGGGAAGGAGCAGGGGATACCCGCTCTTCCCTCGGCTCGGAAACTTTAACCGGGGACTGCGGTCCCGAAGGAGCAGGCAGATCCTCGGTATCCACTGGGGGGACCGGTGAAGTAGGGTTGTCGGCTTCTCCAGTCGACAGCTCATCTAACGGATCGAGAAAAATCTCGACTTTGTCGACAGGAGTCTCGGCAGGCTGGCCTGACAGGGGCACCGTGAAGCCAGCGGCCTCAGCCGCAACCTCGACCGAAATCGACGGTCTACTGCCCAGGGAAGGGGACCTCTCCCACTCCCAGGAATGCCAACGGTGGGACTTACCTTTCGACTCCCTTTTCTTGGGCCGAGAAGAATGTCCTGAAGGCCCCTCTCCCTTCATGGAAAGGGACTGGCAAAGCTCCTTGAACGAAGCTGTGTATGAGGAACTCAGAGAGAGCGGGATAAATTCCGCGGCTGAGGAAGAAGAAGATGCGGCCTGGGCTGCTTCCTCCTCGAGGGCGATCATCTGCTCGAGCTGCTCAGCTGAGCCAGCCACCGCTGGACACCGCCCAATGAGCCTCTTTGGATTTCACCGGCGGGAAACGTTTCTCGGGTCGCCCGAGCTTCAAACGGGCAGCGCGATCATCCAGAACATTGGCTGAAAAGGAACGGCACAACTCGCAAGCCTGCGGGTCGTGATCTAGGCCTAAGCAGTAGACGCACGTGGAGTGCAGATCCGTCCTGGACATTTTCTGCCCACAGGGGCACCTCCAAAAGCCGGGAACAGATTTGTCCATCGCAGCCGCGAGGGAAAAAGAAGACTGAAGTTTGGAAAACTTCAAAATCAATTTCAGGCGAACCGAAGAATTAGGATCCAGTCTCAAATGTACAGCGCTAAGGAGGGAACCTGAGCTTCCAAGCGGTAAGGAAGATCTGACGTCATGGGGCGGAGCCGAGAGTTTTACCACCCGGGTGAGTGGGAGGAGCCAGCTTGAAGACCTTCCGGCAAGAATTAAAGCAGCAAGGACACCTGCCAGACAGTGTGGATGAACAACATATCCATGTCCCTAGAACATATGTTATGCAGAGTGTTTTGATTTGTATGTTAAGTCCTAGTGTGTCCTTCCCTTTGTCTGCTATGAGAAGCTTTTCCTAAATTAGCCTGCTAGCTTTATGATAGTTTTATGATCCCTGGGGATCTCCATCACAAATAGGTTTATTGCCTTTCTTGGTCCTACAATGCACCCTGTCTCATGTGACAGTGATGTAGCAGAGCCCACAGATTTAGCATATACTGCTTTAAAATCAGTTCACAACAGCAGAGCTGTGTAGCTGTTCTTATCCAGTGAGCACAAATGGCAACAGTTACAGTTTAGCAGATACCTGAGAGCTAGCTAACTGTAGGTTATGTAAGAAAACGACTACTAAATAGCTTTAATTAATTATTTGTGTTTTCTGTGTGTCAGATCTAGCAAGCGGTAGTGTTTTCATTTTAAAATTTAATTTCATCAAACTACACACAACAATAAAAAGCACAGAAATTGCCCCAGATCATCAATGCTATAATTAATAAAGACTGTAACAGTTTTCTTACAGAAAATCCATTTAGTTAGCTCTCAAGTATTTGCTAAACTATAAATGTAGGTACCGGTATTATATTAGGTAAAACCGGCAGTTAGTGCTGATTTTGTTCTGTGACATTTTTTTCATTTTTTTTGTTACAAATATAAAGTATCTTTTTAATAAATATGAAAAATATGTATGTGTGAGTTATTTAATTAGTTTGGTGAATATTTGTTTTATTATTTGAAAAAGTGAGATACACTGTAGTGAAGTGAACCATTGTAAAATGGAATCAAATGTGTAGCTGAAATAGTCACTGTCATCCTGCTGCAATCATGCCATATCACACACAGGAGTAAAACTGACTTCAAAGTATTTTGCAGTTTCTAGGCTGCAGCTTCATACCATACACTTAATTTGTAAAAACAAAATATGAAAATCATTTCACAGCCTAGCAAAATCAGCACTAAATGCTAGTTCTACCTAATAGAATGCTGGTACCTACATTTATAGTTTAGCAAATACTTGACATCTAATTGAGTGGGGTTTCTGTAAGAAAACAGCTAGAGTCTTTACTAATTATAGCATTGATGATCTGGGCAACTTCTGTGCTTTTATGGTTGTGTATAGTTTGATGAAATTAAAAGTTTTAACTTAAAACACTCCTGCTAGCTAGACCTGACACACATTGGCCCAAACATTCAGACTGTGCCAGACAGTGGCGTAAGCCTGGGCACAGCGCAACTGTGATGCGCCAGGGCCAGGTCCAGGTGATATTCAATGGGGATGCACCATGGCGCAGCACCATTGAATATGGCACGGTCAGTGCGACGGCACTGCGCCAGCACAAGCCACAGTTAGGGAGCATGGGGATGCACTAGTGCAAGTGCAGTTGCGCTAGGCACATCACCCGCGATATTCAGCAGGGGGCATGCAAATGAGGCCATAATATATACAAGGTGCAAATTGGGCCACTTATTTATTTATTTAGTTTTTGTTAACCGGGTAAGTGCACTAGCCAGCAAGTGACTGTTTTCAGGCACGACCCGGGAGGTAAAATTACAGAACATAACGATACAGTAAGGATAACGAAAATACATGATGCACAGAAATACAGGAAGATACATATGGCAGGATACAATGCATGACAAAGGAAAATACAAGGCAAAATACATTTCAAGGACATTTTCCATTGAGTGCATACAAGTGCATTGAAGGACCTAGGAAAGGGGAGAGGATAGGTGTAGGGGTAAGCCAGAAACAAGATGGAAAATGACAAAAGGGGGAAGGTGAGGAGGTGAGGAAAGGATAGAGGGAAGGATAGAGGGCAAGGGGCCAAAACGAGGGGGGGCTAAAGAAATGGCTAAGAATATAAGGACAGAGAGGTGGTGGCAGGAATAGGGAGGTAGGAGGGAGTAGAGGAGGGATGGCCGGGAGAGGGAGGGAGGGAGTGAGGGAGTGAGGGTAAAAGAAAGCCGGCAAATACGGCAGCGGCTATACAAGGTTCCAACCTGCGGCCGAGTCATTGGAGCCGAAAGACGGCAAGCGGAGAAAGGGTGACAGGTGGTTACGGCAAAAGACGGCAACAGCGGCAAAAGGTAGCAGAATGCGGCTGGGCTGGTGGAACTGATAGACGGCAGGGCAAGGGTGATGATGCCGGCAAGAGGAGGAGAGAAGCAAAAGAGTTACGGCAGTAGCGGAAAAGGTAACAACGCCAAGCCGAGCCAGTGGAACCGAGAGACGGCAGGGCAGGGAAGAAGAGGTCGGTAGGAGGAGGTAAGTTTACGGCAAGTGGAGGTAATAGGGAACAATGCTCAGCTGGGAGGGTGGGACGAGCGAACGGGCAGGGGTGACCCAGGAGGAGGTAAAGGCAGGCAAGCAAGCAGAGAAAGGAAGGGGAGGAGGGAGGGGAAAAGGAGAGTGCAGGAGATGTGGTCGGGGAAGAGAGGAGCAGGGGAGTTGAGTGAAGGAAGGCTGAGAGGTGAGGGAGAAGAGAACAAGGATCAAGGGAAGCCAAGTGGTGGCCGGAAATAAACAACAACTTGTAAATGGCAAAAGCTAATATTTGCATACAGTCAAACAGATTCAAGCAGCAATTATAGTAAAACACCACATAAAACAACCATTGGGAAAGGCACAAGTGCTAGCAATAAGGAAGTGGGAAAACAGGTTAAGAGCAAGGGATCAGGTAGGATCAAAGCAAACACATTTGTCCAAAGCAGTAAGAAAAGTCCTGAGTTTGCCCTTAAAAGTTGCATGAGTAGGGACATCCCTTAGTTCCTGAGGCAGCAGGTTCCACAGGTGAGGAGCAGCATAATGGAAGGAGCCCATGCCCTTTTTTGTCCGACAGAGGGGGATAGATAATAAGGTCTGATCTGCAGATCTAAGGTTCTGTGTGGGAATAGCTGGTCTAAGGAGTTCTGATAGGATAGCAGGTTTGGATGTCCTTATGATGGTATCTGATAGATTGTACAGGTAGTATTGTCTGGTAGAGGAGGGAGAGAGCCAGCCAAGGTCTTGATATAGTTGGCAGTGATGCTGCAGTCGAGGTGCTTTGGTTGCATACCTGCATACATTATTGAAAGTAGTGTCCCACAGATGCAGTGCAGATTTATTGGCCAAAGACAGAATGGGACAACCATATGTAAGGGTTGGCAACAGTATACCTTCTAGCTACTGCCAGTTTAGCAGCAGGGGTAAGGAGGTAGTTGGTTCTGTAAGCAGCTCCAACTTGCAATTGACTGACTTGCAAGTATCCTGGATGTGTGTTTTTAGGTCCAAGGTTTGGTCGAGGTGGATGCCCAGGTAACGGAAAGAAGTGACAGGTTCTAGTGGGTTCCCAGCAGTGTCAGGAACAGAGATAGTCGAAGGACATGATCTGAGCTTGTGAGTGGAGCCAAATAGCATGACTTTGGTTTTGTTTGTGTTTAAAACAAGGCGTTGAGAGTTCAGCCAGTGTTGTACCGAGTGAAAATCAGCAGTGAGGGCAGCATTCAGTTCCAGAATGTTGTCAGAGTGAGCATAAACGACCAGGTCATCCGCATACAGCAGTGAGTGACCAGTGGTTACCATCTCTGGGAGATTATTTATGAATAATGAAAATAGAAGAGGGCTAATATGGACCCCTGAGGGACACCAATGTTGATGACAGCACTGTCTGAAATCGCTGAATTAAACTTCACAGCCTGGGTTCTGTTGGTGAGGTAGCTTTTAAACCAGGTAGTTGCTGGAAGGGAGAAGCCCAAGGTACTGAGGGTAGAAAGTAGTAATGTATGATCAACCAGGTCGAAAGCTTTGGTTAAGTCAATGACGACTGCCCCTGTTAACTTCCCTCTATCCATGTTTGTGACAATGTCAGAAGAGAATTTTACAAGTGCAGTCATGGTGCTGTCATGCTTTCTAAAGCCATGTTGGGCTGGACTGAGCAGATTGAAGTGCATTTGCATGTCATTATGGCCCCATTTGCATGCCTTGCGCAGGGCAGCCTGGTGACTTGCGCCCGGCACCCTGCACATCATGATGTGTGCAGTGGGGATCCTGGGGCATCCCGTGCCCTGTAGTCGTGATTGTCGTATATGTGTTACAAAAATCCCTGGTAGTCCGGCCCGGTGGCGCTGAGGGTTGAGGCGCTGGATGCCACACCTCGCTCCACACCAGCGACCCGGGTTCAGGAGCGGACTCGGGTCGCTGGTGGGCCGGCCGGAGGGAGTTAGGCTTGAGCATCCCATGACAGCTCGCCTACTACGGGGAGGGTCAGGCTATAGCCCAAACACTTGTCTGACTCCGAGCGGAGGCTCGGAGTACTGCAAGCCCCCAATGTTGAGGGAAGGGATGTCGCTGAGGCAGGCGTGACGTGTCGGCGCCTGGGCGCCTTGATCGCCAGGGGAGTCCCACGCTGTAGGGGGTGGGAGAAAGCGGAAAAATGCCTGCCATCGCTTGGAAGATGGAGCCTCCGGAGATGTGCCCTCGATGTGCCTCCACCCGCCCGATGGCCTCCGGACCGACGAAATCTGATTGTTGGGGTAAGGGGGCTCTGCCCCGTCCCCACTCGGGGGGTAAACTGAAGCTCTATGGGGTTCCTGTGGGGTCATACGGGCAGGGTGGAAGGCAGAGGGATGTCTACCTTGAGGCTCCTGAAGGGTCAGGGATGGCAGGCAGGAAGGAGGAAAAATAGTAATTTCAAAAAAAAAATCCCTGGTAGTCTAGTGCCCCCCCCAAGTCCCTGATTCCCTGATAAATATAATACATGACCATTCCTGTTTGTCATGGGGAACCCCCTCTCACCCAAATCCCTGATTCCCTGATATATATAAATATGACTGTCCCAGGTGGTCTAGTGGAACCCCCCTGCCCATTGCCGTGATAATGGTAAACCTCCGTAATTAAATGCCCTGGTGATCCTGTGGCACCCCACCCTCCCACCCACACAAAATCCCTTGCCCACCCCGCCCCCAACATCGGTGGGTGGCTGCATCCCACCTGCATATTGCCCGGCAACAGAGATGCACTGGGGCAACCCTGCATTGCGCACCGGCGGGATATTGAAAAAGATGCCCAGCGCAGCTCAACTCCCGATGCACCAGGGTACAATATAATGGTATTTAGCTCAGATGCGGGGGGCATGCCCATGCATATGTGGCACATCCCAATATTCAGCCTGGGATGTGTGGCGCATATGCTGGCCCAACCCTGCAGTGCGCGAATAGAGGGGCACAAAGTTGAGCCCCTGCAGAGCAGCAGCAACTCCAGGCCACCCAAAAGTGGGCTGCAGTACTGCAGGGTGCAACACAGCAGCCCAGCCTTGGGTGGCCACCTGCACACCCAGAACACCATCCACAAGCACTCACTGTACCCACCCCCCAAGCCATGACTGCGCGGTATACGTATTTAACGAAACCCTGGTAGTCTAACATACTAACATACTAAAATGCCAGCAGAATAGGCCTAATGGTCTTTCGTGTCTGCTCGTTAGGTCAGTCCCCAACCTGGGTGCTGACCTTGCTGTCCCCCTCGGCTTCTCTGGCTTCTCCCTTTCCAGTTCCGGATATTCTTGCTGCATTGGATTTTGCTTCCTGAACCCTTCCCCTGTACCTGTCCCACCCCCTCTTGAACCCCTCCACTGTCTCTGACTCCACCAGCCCCTAGGCAGTGCATTCCATGGCTCCACCACCCTCTCAGTGAAGTAACACCCTCCTTTCTCCCTGAATCTTCCTCCAGCTTCCAGCCATGCCCTCTAGTGGCCCCTTCCTCCTTCCTTCAAGCACCCAGACTGTTCCTCCCTATTTACCCTCTTCATGTACCTAAAGACCTCTATCATGTCCCCCGTCCCTTCTCTTCCAATGTGTATATTTAGCTCTTCGAGCCTCCTCATAGGTTCTGTCCCCAAGACCCAAATCATTTTGGTTGCCCTCCTCTGGACCCTCCAGGAGGTTAATGTCCCGCTTTAAGTGTGGCCTCCAAAACTGCATGCAGTACTCCAGGTGCGGCCTCACCAAGCAGTTATACAGAGGGAGTATCACTTCCCTCCTTCTGGAGGTGATCCCCCTAGCGATGCATCCCAGCATCCTGTTGGCCTTGGCTGCTGCCCTCCTACAAGTCTCAGAGTTGTTCATCTTGACATCCACCACCACCCCCAGGTCCCTCTCAGCTATCGAGACTTGTAGCATTTCCCAGGGTGTACACTTGATCTGGGTTTCTGGCCCCCAGGTGGAGTACCTTGCATTTCCCTGCATTGAACCTCAGCTTCCACTTTCTAGACCATCTTTCCAGAGCCTCCAGGTCCCCCGTAGGGCCACCCTCCCCTCCTCCCTATCCACCACCACCCCCAGTTTTGAGTCATCTGCAAAGAGACTCATCTCACTCCTGATTCCTGTCCTTATGTCAGATACGTAGGCATTGAACAGAAGGGGCCCAAGGACTGATCTCTGTGGGACCCCACTAATGACCCTCCTTGGGGATGAGACTATCCCACCAACTACGACCCTCTGGGTCCGGTCCTGGAGCCAATTGCCCATCCATCTGATCATCTGGTTCCCCACCCCCATTTCTCCCAGCTTATCCAACAGGCCCACGTGAGGAACAGAGTCAAATGCCTTGCTGAAGTCTAGAAAGAGGACATCCACTGGTCTACCCAGGTCCAAGGCACTTGTCACCCAATCATAGAACTCCACCAGGTTTGTCTGACACAACTTCCCTGGGATGAATCCATGCTGTCTATTGTCCAGGCACCCTGACTTATCCAGGTCCCCTCAGCCTCTCCTTGACAATGCCCTCCATCACCTTGCCCACCACCGGGGTCAGGCTGACAGGCCTGTAGTTCCCTGCCACATCCCTTGATCCCCCCTTGTGGATAGGCACTATATGTGCCACCTTCCAGTCTTGGGGCACCCACCCTGTCCTCAGAGAGATGGTGAAAAGCTCTGCCAGGGGTTTTGCCAGGACATCTGCAAGTTCCTTCAACACTCTGGGATGTAATTTATCCGGCCCCAGTGCTTTCTCCCTTCTTAAGGGAGCTGAGGGCTTCCCTCACTCTCTCTGCTGTGATTTTCCACTTCCGGTACCCCTTCTCCCTGCTTAGCCCTCCCCCCACCTGCCAGTGATGCCTCCCCCTCTCCCCAGACCTGCCGATCGGTAAGGGTCCCCCCCTCCTCAGTATCTCTGTCTCCTCCCATGTATGATGCAGCACCCCAGTCTAGATGCAACCGCCACCAATAACGGGGAGTGGGGTAGACAAGGGTCCCTATGTGGGTGGGTGGGGTGGGGGTGCTCACTGGATCACCAGGGAATGACGTGTTTGCATTTTACTGTGATCGGGACTCGGGAGGGAAGGGGGGGTCCACTAGATTACCAGGAAATGCAGTAATACACATTTACCGAGATCATGGCCACGGGCAGGGGGGTCCACTAGTTCACCAGGGACAGGCATCATTACATGTTATGGGGCATCGGGGACTCAGGTGGGAAGGGGGACCACTAGACCACCAGGGATGGTCATATGTTATATTCATCTGGGAATCGGGGACTGGGGAGGGCACTAGATGGCCAGGGCTGTCGTTTTACACTTCTGCCACATGATGATGGCTACAGGGTGGGGGATGCCATGGGATCCCCACAGCACACGTCATGCTGTGCTGGGCACCAGGTGCAAGTCGTGGGGCTACCCTGCACAAGGCATGCAAATGGGGCCATAATGACATGCAAATGACCCCATTTGGGCCTCGCATATATTATGGCCTCATTTGCATGCCCCTGCTGAATATCACAGGTGATGCACCTAGCACCACTGCACTTGCGCTGGCACATCCCTGTGCTCCCTAGCTATGGCTTGCACTGGCGCAGTGCCACTGCACCATGCGCAATATGTGTGCTGGCACTGCCATTTTCAACAGTGCTGCGCCATGGCGCATCCCGTTGAATAGCACCTGGACCTGGCTCCAGCGCATCACAGTTGTGCTGCGCCCAGTCTTGCACCACTGCCTGGTGCAGTCTGAATATCTGGCCCCATATGTTTTTGAAAATTCTGGGTGGACTACTCCTTTAAGGATCAGTAGTACAACTAACATCTTTTTTTTTTTTTTTTATACTTTCTATTTATCTCCTGCTGTCTACCCTTGGTGCCCACTCCTTCAGGCCACTCATCACCATCTTTGCACCCCCCCTACTCCAGATCTGCCCCTAGAGTGCCTCGCCTCTTACTTCCTCCTGCACAGCGGGATCTATCCGCATTCGGTGGTCTTGGATGGCCTGGAGTGGTCGTCATCAAGGACTACCGAGGGGTGTTTTCCCATTTTTCTGTGGTTTCCCCTGTCCCAGCCCCCTGAGATGCCGGTGCAAGGATGCAAACATCCAGAGAAAAAACATGCTGACGCATGTCCCTCTCAAATGCCTACAGATGTCCCCCCTCCTCGACTCCATTAGATGGAGCCGCCAACCCCTCAAGAGCCCATGTTTCCACTGGCGCTCTCTCAGGGCGTCTGGTGCACACTGCATCCCTGGTATCCCACCCCAGAGAAAGGAAAGCATCCGCTGGGATCCTCAATCCTCCCTCCCCCTGCTGACTCCCGCCGACCCGAGCTCATTCCCGAACCCGGGTCGCCGGCATAGAGCATCAACTAACATCTTAACTTGACTCCTGTTCCTGATCACCACTTTTAGATTCACTTGAAATATTTTGCAATGTATAGTTACGCTCACGATATTGCCTTAGCTGATTAATATGAACCCATTTAGGTACCATTTCTCCAGTGTTTTTCTTTTTGAGTTTAATTTGGTATGCTACAGGTGAGACTTTATCTATGATCAAGACGGGTCCTTGCTGGCTTAGAAGGAACTTTTTGACCTTAGTTTTATCCCTCCTGTAGTTAAAGTAAAACACCTTTTCTCCAATTTGGTACTTTTTTGGACTATTTTGTTGGTCATAATATGACTTAGAAGCCTCAAAACTTTTTTCTAAGTTCTTTTGAGCTAATGCAAAGGTTTCTTGGAAGTGCTGCTTCAAATGGGTTACATATTCATGCGCTGTAGTAGCACATGCTGAATTTATATTTCCTGTTGTATACAGGAGATGTAAGGGTAACACCATCTGTCTTCCTGTCATTATTTTAAAAGGAGCTACACCTGTAGACTTACTCGGTGTAGCCCATATGGCCATTAAAACTAGTAGCAACTTTACATCCCAATCTGTCCCTTAGTAACTGAGATATTTCTTCAGTATATACATGACTGTTTGATTAGCATGTTCCACCTGCCCAGATGATTGTGGATGGTAGGGTACATGTTGATCTTACTTTGAGTTGGAGCTCTTGCAGCAGGCTACACCATAAGGAGTATGCCATCAGGTACTAGGACCCCACGGAAAAATTTGTAGCTAGCAGTGTCCCACGAGGCCCTGATATCAGCTCACCCTGATGTCTGCTGATGGTATAAAGGGGGCGGTCCCCTGACCCACCTCAGTTCTTTTCCCACTATCAACCCATGTACATCGGCTTCACAGACACCTCCTACTACCAGTCAACTGCCATTTTTGCGTTACAGCATTTTCTTATATTTTTTTAGTTTTCAGTGTATTTCTTGTCTTTGCCATTGTCTGCTTCAGAGCAGCGGAAGCCAAAGTGCGCCTGCGGTAAACAGATACTGGCAAAAGACAACCATTCAGCCTGCTTGATCTGCTTGGGCCCCCAACATGACTCGGAAGCCTGCCTGCATTGCCATAGTTTCAACTGACGGACCCACATCCATCGTCTGAAGACACTCAAGACCCATCTTCTCGAGCAACAGTTAGCTGCCATACAGAGGACCACATCCAGCACCTCGTCCTTTTCAGTCCAGGGGACTTCGCTATCTTCTTCCCACAGAGACAAGAAGGCCAGTGGGAAGCATCACAATAAGGAGAAGGAGAAACCCAGACCAGAGTCGTGCTCCAGGTTCCCGCATAAGAAGGTGGCTTTTTCAAGTCCACACTCCCATGGGAGATCAAACTCAGCCCCTCCAGCTGCTCTAACTCCTTCAGGGCTGCTGTTGATGAAGCCCCCCCACCCTTGTTCTGATGTTCAGTGGGGGGTCTTCAGGGTAAGGGCCTTTATCAGTCTATTCTCTGAGTCTTAGGCCTTTCCAGCATTCTGCCGGGTCTAAGCCAAGGACTCCAGATGACTCCTCTCCAGACAGCGGGTGGACACCCATCATTTGCATAGCTGGAGCATTGTCTGAATGGATGTCAGGGTCTGGCAACAAAAGCAGCTGTCAAAAGCAGGACCTCCAGGCTGGAGTCCAGTCCCCTCCACTCCAGACACCGGCTGGTTCTCCTGACAGCTGATGTCAGACTCTGATGCCCTTGACCTCTATCTCTCTGGGGTCTAACTGGGTGACACCGCCTCTGACATCACTCAAACCTTGTTCAGTGATGGCCCCTCTGAAGCCGGCACCCAAGAAACCATCATCAGCTGATCTAGCACTCCCTGACCAGCCATCGGACAGCCTGATGACAAGCGACCTGACGCCTGATAACTGAGTGCCTGCTACCCGAGAACCAAATAATTGGATGCCCGATACCCTGCCACCCAAAGGACCTCAGCATGATGTGCCAGAGTCTCCCAACCTGATGACGGGGAGGCTGTGCCAGCGGTTCCACCACTGGGTGCACCCGATGACCCCTGGTACTGGACTCCTCCAGAGTTCCCCTCATTCCATTAATGGATGTTGGGGCACTCTTTTATTCATGATGGAATACCATTAAATGGGGACCTCTTGCCAAAGAAGGACACCAACCCTTTGCCAGCTTTACCTCCTCCAAAAGAGCTTACTCCTCCACCACCTAGGAAGCCTTCACCTCCACCCAGGAAGGTTACCCCTCCTCTGGATTGATCGAGTTCAGAGTCCCACTGAGGTCAGGGTCAAAGACATCACTCCTCATCCAGGTCTTCCTCCAGATGCCGGCACCACTCACACAGTCGACAGCCTCGGCATTTGTACTGACAATCTCCTTATTTGGATTCTTCTGGAAGGAGCTCGTTCTCATCCTCCAGATATTCACAGGGCTTTACCTCTTCCCCTCCTTAGCCTGATACCCACAGAGAATCTCTGCAGTTGCCTCCGGATGACCCCACCTTCATGGATGTGATGCATCACATTCAATTCCTCAACCAGTAGGATACTGAGACTATGGACCTGGAGAGGTTCAGGCTCACCCAGTTTCAAGACATGAGTGACCCCAAGCCATTGGTGATCCTCCCACTAGTGGCTCCTTTTCAAGATGTAACCAGGCTAGCCAGGAAACACCCTTCTTCAGCCTCTGCTGTCCCAAGGAAGGTGGACCGTCTTTATAGAACCCCAAAGAATGAGCCATTCTTTGGGGAACAGCCATGGACTGATTCAGTGGTTCTAACGGTGGCCCACAGCAGGTCTTAGCAACCTCAACACATGAGCTCCCAGCCACCAGACAAGGAATCAAAGAGGCTGGACCAGTTTGGTAGTAATATCTACTCCTCAGCCACAAGTACCATCAGGTCGCTAAACTTCTTAGCAGATATGGTACAGTACCAAAAGAGTCTTTGGAAGAAGTCTCTGGAGTTGGCTCAGGCTGAACCTGATTCCTCACAAAAGACAGAACTCTTAGATATTCTACAATCTGGCCTGGACATAGGGAAACACATTTTACGGTCCTCCTACGATTCAATGGACATAGTTGCCAGGGTCGCCACTACTGGCATCTGTCTGAGGAGATACTCCTGGCTCTGTGTTTCTGGGTTCTGCCAGGATCTCCAGAAGGCTATCATGGATGCCCCTTTCCAAGGGTCTGTTCTTTTCGGAGAGGATACCAAAAAGATCATATCAGGTCTGCAGGACTCTGGTAGAGCGGTCCAGTCAGTCCATAAAGTGTATAAATCAGAACCACCTCCTGCTCGGTGAAAGCCTTTTCATCACCAAGCCAGTCAGCAACGCAAGGGGCAGCAGTAAAGAGGACCCTTTAAGTGAAAGTCACCCTCTCATCCATCTGGAGCCTTGGGACCTTGGAACACCAGATCTTCCAAGTTCTCCTTGCCCACTCCAGGAGCCATAGTATGACTTCTTGCCCAATCCCCCTCCTCCAGCGGATTCCTTGGGGGAACTGGTAGGGGGTTGATTCTCCCTCTATCTAGAGGGATATGTGCCAAAATCACTTCAGATGCCTGGGTACTTCAATCGATCAAGAAGGGGCACACCCTGGAGTTTCTACAGATACCTCTGGACCATCGTCCTGTCCTTTCCAGCTACTCCCCATCTCATGCTACCCTCATCTGCAGAGAGATCCAGGCCCTCCTGTCCAAACAGGCCATAGAACCTGCCCCACCATCCCAAAGAGGGGCAGGATTCTACTCCCACTTCTTCTTGGTCCCCAAGAAGATGGGCATCTTCGCCCCATACTGTACCTGAGCCTCCTGAACACCTTCATTGAGTACAAAAGGTTCTGGATGGTGACACTGCCAGGCCTTCTCCCAACGCTACATCAAGGAGATTGGTTCTGTTCTCTCGACATGCAGGATGCCTACCTCCATGTCCTAGTGCTTCCTGCTCACCAAAGATTTCTGTGGTTCACCTTTCAGGGGAAACACTACCAGTTCTGGGCCTTGCCCTTCGGCCTTACTTCAGCACCTCGCATGTTCACGAAATGCCTAACAGTAGTCGCTTCAGCCATCAGGAGACAGGGCCATTAAGTCTATCCCTATCTAGATGATTGGCTTCTAGCAGCCTTAACAAGGGGAGCAGCTGCTATCCACCCTGTCAGATACCTTTATGATGTTCAGGGAACTGGGGATCACACTGAACATCTCCAAATTGTCTCCTTGGCCCAGCCAAAGGCTGCAATATATCACGGCAGTACTGGACACCACCCTGGGAAAGGCCTTTCTCCCTTCTGACAGGGCAATCCATCTTCAGACACTGGCTCAGAGGATCTCCCTCCTCCCACCAAGTTCCAGCTCGGACGTTCCTTTAGCTCCGTGGCCACATGGTGACTGCCATGGTCATGGTTCCCTTGGCATGCCTCTATATGAGAGTTCCTCAGTGGACTCTCAGGGTTCAATGGGATCAACATTTGGGTGATCTCAAACAGCCAGTCCAGATTTCCAGGGCAGTATCCCAGAACCTGACTTGGTTGCTGACTCTTCCAAATTTGGAGCTGGGAGTGCCTTTTTGGAAAGATTCCCCTCACCAGATCATAACCACAGATGTCTTGGGTCTGGGATGGGGGACCCACCTTCAGAATCACCAGACTCAGGGCACGTGGTCTCCCTTGGAGCAGGACCTTCATATCAACATCTTGGAGATGAAAGCCATTCTTTACACTCTACAGGTGTTCCGGACGGACCTTCATCCAGGGCCCCTGTTGATTCAAATGGACAACATGTCCATGGTATTTTATATCAACAAATGGGGCCACTTACTGGTGCCCTCATTCCAGGGAAGCCATGTTAGTGTGGTTCTGGACCATCGAACACAGTTTCACTTTTACCACCATCAATGTTCCAGGAGTCCAAAACATCTTGGCAGACTGCATAAGTAGGTCTCGGTCCAGGGTCCATGAGTGGGAGCTCCTTCAGTCCATAGAGAAGGACCACTTCATAAGGTGGGGACATCTAGAGCTGGACCTTTTTGCATCCCCGACCAATGTCAAACTGTCCAGTTTCTGCTCACTGGTGTTTTGTGGCATGACGTGTTGTCCCTTTGTTGGACAGGGTGGTTTCTTTATGCCTTCCCTCCCTTTCCCCTCCACCAAAGAGTCCTACTCAAGCTCCATTTGGAAGGAGCAGACATAATTCTGATTGCCCCTCTCTGGCCTCAGCAGATTTTGTTTCCACTACTCCAGCAATTGGAAGTGGAACCTCCAGTTTCCCTACCCCTAAGCTCACACTTAATGTCTCAAGAGCAGGGCACCCTGGTCTATCCAGATCTCAGGTCCCTGCATCTGCATGCTTGGCTCCTGCAGACCTAGCCACAACCCGATCTGGGGTTTCCCCTAGGGTCACTGAGGTTTTGGTTGTGGCTAGAAAATCTTCCATTAGGGCTACTTACACCATGAAGTGGAAACGGTTCTGTCTCTGGGCTTCCGCCCGTAGTCCGGATCCTCTCACTTATTTGGTGAACTCGGTTCTGGAGTACCTCCTCTTTCTTTCAGATTCTGGTCTCCGCTACTCTTCCATTAAGGTGCATCTGTGAGCAGTTTCAGCCTATGATGCACCTGCAGATGGCAAAGCAGTTGCCCAATTAGAGCTGCCCCGCACCTTCTTGTGCAGCATGTTGCATCTGAAACCGCCCATTAGGGATCCTAACCCTCCATGGGATCTATCATTTATTTTAGAGAAACTTACTTTGCCTCCCTTTGAGTCAGCCACGGATTGCGAGCTGCACTTTCTGTCATGGAAAGCGTTATTTTTAGTTGCTGTTACTTCTGCTACGAGAATTTCAGTGCTTCAGGCTCTGATGTGTAAAGAGCCCTATTTAGTTTTCCACAAAGACAGAGTATCTTTGAGGAACTATCCTAAGTTTCTTCCCAAAGTGGTGTCGGAGTTTACAGTCAATCAAGACATCCACCTGCCAGTTTATTACCTGGAATATGCTAACCAGGGGGAGGCTCTTTTGCATACTCTAGACATCCATAGAGTGCTCCGTTATTATGTTGATCACACTCGTCTCACCAGAATATCTGATCAATTGTTTGTCTCCTTCACCCCTGGATCCACTGGAGCACCAGTGGTCAAACAGACACTATCCAAGTGGCTAGTTAATTGCATCATCTTCTGTTACAACAAGTATGGTAAACCCTTACCGGGCTCAGTTAAGGGTCACTCCACCAGGAGGATTGCAGCTTTGTTTGCTTCCCTGCAAAACATCTCTACCACAGACATCTGTGCTGCTACAACATGGAGTTCAGTGCATACCTATGTCAAGCACTGTAACCTGGACATTGCTTCCAGGAGAAGAGCAGGCTTTGGCCTAGCCGTCCTTCAGGGACTTCTTTCCTGAGTGATCCCGCTGGCATTTGTCTCCTCCTCCCTTCTGACCTGGGTGCTTTCAGTACTGCTTTGTACTCAGTCTTTATGGTGTAGCCTGCTGCAAGAGTTCCAACTCAAAGTAAGACATTACAGTTATGTAAGAACTTATCATAACAGTAGATCTTTGAGAAAAGCTCTTGCAGCAGACGTTGCTTTCCCTCCATCCTTCCCCCTGGACTTTTTGCTTCCTACAAGTGGGAATATTGGAACCTCACCAGTTCTTCATTATGTTTCAGCCAGGTCTCTGGCAGGAGAACTGAGGTGGGGCTGGGGACCTCCCCTTTATACCATTGGCTGACGTCAGGGGTGGGCCATTGTCAGGGGGTGGGTCCTGTGGGACACTGCTAGCTAGAAATATTTCCATGGGGTCCTAGTGCCTGGCGGCATAGTTCTTATGGTGTAGCCCTTCTTGAAGATCTACTGTTATGGTAAGTTCTTATGTAACTGTACTTCTTCTCAGTACCCCTAGTATTTTTCACACATTTTCTATAACCTCCCCCTACAAAATGAGGACCTCTATCAGATTCTGCTCTCAATCATAATTCCCAGCAACTAAACACAGATTTATTAACAAGAAAGCTGTGGTTTCTGTTGCATTATTTGGAGCAGGTAGACACTCAACCCATTTTGGGAACAGACAAGTAACTGTCAAAAGGTATTGATTACCCTTTGAAGATCTTGTAACAGGGCCAATTCAGTCAATTTGGATGTCCAGCTAAGGCATGGCAATCCCTCTGGACTGTAGTGGTGCTCTATGTTTGAGAGAAGCTGGCTGAAATTTGCAATGTTATACACCCTTGCACATACTCTGCAATATCACTGTACATGTAGGCCAGTAGCCACCTCTTTTAAGGTTTCATAAGTTCTTGTAGCCCCCTATGGGCTCCTGATGGTTCATCATGAGCATGCTGTAAAATAATTCCCCTGTGGCCTAAAGGAACCACCCATTTGGCCTCACATGAGTTTTTACCAGCTCTTATCAAAAGATCATTCCTTAATTGGAATGTACCCTTTTGGTCATACATGGCTCTTAGGTCATGGTTATTTTGTAGGTCACTTTCAGAAATCACGTTTACCGTGGGATCCTTGATGAAACAATAAATCTTCCCTACATTGCCTGGAACTATTGTAGTGAACTCATTCACCACCTGGCACACCTGAGGAATAGTTTGTCCAGACCTCAAGGCCTGTGGTATCATGTTTATTGGGTAAGGGCCCCCCCCCAATTCGTGACCACAGAACATCATTGGCTAGGTCAACATACACACTCAGTCATACAAGGATGTCTAACCCCAGGTACATGGGAGATTTAAGGCCTTGCATCACCTTTACAGGGTGTTGTAGTTTCTTTTGCCCTATTTGGAGATTCAAAGCACAGACGCCTATGCTTCTCAAGCTGTTTTGCTGGTATGGAACATTTTACAACTATTCCTGTTTCTTTACATATGTTAAATGAGACCTCTGCCTTTTTAACACCATGTAAAACAGTTCACTGATTAGACAGTGCTAATAACCTAAGCACAGCACAAAATTAGCATTCTGCAAATTCTCTGCTTTGATAGGCACCTTCAACCTGCCTTTCTCTGAACTTATATTACAGAGAAAGGATCCGTGATTCAGTGGCAGCATTTCTTTTCCACCATCCCCAGAGAAGGTTGGGTACTCAGAATCCAATGTCCCTGTGTCAGGTGCAGGATGGGTCTCTGAGATAACAGGCTTCACTTCCTTTTTGAAGAAAGTTAGGCCTCTTGCATTAACCTCAGACTTGACCCCATCATGCTTTGACAGACAAACCACATGAGCTTTACTATACTTCTCCACGGAGCCACATTTTCAGAATGACCCAATACAGATACATCAGGCACATCAGAACGAACAAAATTCAGTTTAATTGTTGCATCATCTTTCTCAAGATAACATGATTCGGATGGTATAGCAACCTTAGGACTCTTCCCAAATGGAATGGGCTTGTTTGCCTGTGACTAAAAGATTTCATGAAAGTAGTCAATGATCATCCGGAACCTTTTTAGAAAGTCATTTCCAATTAAGAAATCATCTCCAGTTCTATCAGTGATCTACACTGGATAAGTGACTTCCATTTTGCTAAACCTTAATCTCAGCCACACTTCACCTAGAGTCTGTTGAGTCCCCCCTCCATAACCTACAAAGGGTTTTCAGCGCCTCTGAGTTACCCACTGCATCAGTCAGCTTGTCATAGAAGTTCCTGGGTATCAGGGTCACTTCTACTCCTGAGTCCACTAAAGCTTCATGACGTAGACTTTTTAATGTTTATGTCAAAGTGAAACCTATCTGCGACCCCCACCCCCTTTAGGGATTTAATTGCCTAGGTAGAATTTGTTTTTCTTAACTCCTGGCAACATAGCAGGTTCACTGTGACCCAATACACTGTTTGCAGCAGTGACTCTGGATACTTCTAGGGAAAGGTTAGATTCAGAGCTAACATTTTCATTTCCCTTTGGCATGCACTCATTTTCAAATTCCATGGCAGTTTCATTACCATTGTCAGCAATTACAATTTCATTTACCTGGGCAGCATTAGGGGGTACAGAAGGCACTAGTCAGTTGCCATGATTGGTTCCACTTGCACTGGATGTTGCAGAAGAACTTTGCACAGGAGTATGAAAACCAGGAGGCAGTTAGCTAGTGTGTAGCAAGTGGGTTTGAACAAGCACTTTTAAGTCCCCTATTTGCTTCCTTATTTCTTCCTGTGATGTCTTCATTTTTTCTTTCATTTCCTCTATACTTGGGGAACTAGGTCTGGATATGTATTGGGGCATGTAACTCCCTTGATCATTGTTATAATTTTGATGCCCCCCCATGGTTACCTCTACTACCTCTATAGTCATTGTAGTGTCCCCTGTAATACCCTCAATGGTCATTATAGTATCCTCACCCATAACCTTGGCCATGCCCTCTACCAGGATTATATTCTCCATAGGAGGGACCCTGGTTTTGTTATGGCTGAGGTTGTGGGAATTGTGGAGGGCTTTGGTAGAACTGTGGCTCAGGACCAGGTGGTGGAACCACAACAGAGGAAGCTTGGGCAGGGTTGGTAGGTTGGACCACCACTATGGGGTCAGGTACAGCCTTGGACTGTTCCACAGCTTTTCCTGGTGGAGTATTGTTGCCTTTGTACTTTCTTTGCCTCCTGTTTTTGGGAGTAGATAGCTCAGCCCCCTCCATAGCTAAAGTATTCAAGGTAGTTACCTCAGACACTTGAACTTTAGGAGTGGGGCCCCCCCCTTTTTCTGTGGAGGAGATTCATCACCACCTTCAGAGTCCCAGATGTGTTCTGTCTGCTTTACAACCCAATGAACATTGCTGGGCCTCTTTTTAAGCTCAAGTGCCAATTGTGCCCTAATAGAAGAGGGTAAACCTTGATAATATGTGTCTTGGAAGTCATCCGTGTCACTGGCTGAGTGATCTTCTACTTCAAAGTACACATCCTTCAGCTTACAATAAAATTCTCACTGCATCTGGTAGGCAGCACACCTGGCTGCCCCATTAGTGTGATATTTACCAAACTTCTTTTTCAGGAATTTGTACAGCCTATCTGGTTTATTCCTACTGTCTCTAGGCATTCTTGACCACTCAGCTCGCAGGTCATTGACAGAATACATGATCAAAAACTCTGTTCTCCCTCATTAGTTCTGGACAATGATTCAAAGACCTCTTTCAATTTTCAAATATGCTGCTCAATGCCACCTTTTGCAGTTTTAGAATTGTACCAATCGCCCAACAATGTCAAGGCTTGTGTAACAGTCTTTGATTTTAAATACCTCTGTTCCTTTTCAGACACCTTTTTATTTCTTTTGTGCCTATCAGGTGACTCTTCTTCAGAACCAGAGCTTCTTTTCTATTTAGTTTCATGCCTCTTTTTACACTTATCATGTGAATCCTCTTCTTGCCAGGGATATTCATTTTCAGGGGAGGAGACATCAGCGCCTGATTCCTCAGATGCTTTTGGTCTTACCTGATTTTTATTTTTACTCTTGGTATCTCCTTTTTGGGCCTTTAAATCTCTAACTTCTTTTCCTAATTCAAAGACATATTTTTCCAAAAGGATATAATGCTCTTTCCATTCTCTACCCTCACCCAGTTCACTTGGTGAAGCTGCACCTTCAGATCTACCCTTTTCTATCTGTGTATCTAGTCTCGTTAATATTTTCTTTAGCTCTATTGGTGCACCGACCTCTCTGTCTCTATGTATTTTCTCTTCTTGCACTATTTCTTCTTGTTCTAACTCTTCTTCAGCACTAAATTGAGGAGGGATGTGCCATGGGTAAAGGCCTGTATCTCTTGCAGATCATGCACAGAAAGAATCCCAAAAAGGATAATCTCCCTTATCGGTATTTTCTTCCTGTTCATTACCATGGAGCAGATACCTTGGAAGTGACCAGCTTAGACTTCTTGGGATAGAGGTCTCCTCCTTCCTTTTGCCTAACAGGCACTTCTCCTTCTGTGCCTACTCTTCCTCTTTACTTTAAGATTGTTCCTTCAAATCTTTATACCTTTTTATACTCTTGGCTAAATCTTTAGTGACCTGCTCATTGGCTTTTAGTATACAATGGGGTCAGACAATTCTGTAATCTGATTGGCTGTCTGGCACATTTTACCCATGGTAAATCCTGTGATATACCAATGGGTAAAAGTGCCAGTCAGCCAAATGTGCTCCCAAATCAATGCGACCCACAAATTTGAAATAGAAATGCCACCATCTTAGACTGCCACTGTGACGTAGAGAGACAGTTCTGAGTGCTGGATAATATTTTTTTATATAAAATGTATTATGACTGTTTCTGCTGAAAATCAAATGCTCTAGGAATGACCTCTCTCATCCCCCCCACCTCCAGATTTTAGCTGACAGATGCAGGCCAAGAGAACTGCTGACAGCATTGTATCACACACTCAGTCCTTTTAGAGACAATGTGTTACTGGAAGACTTTTATTAAGGATCCTGTTTCTCTGAGCTAATTACAGAGTTGTTAAGTTAATTTTGTTAAGAGAGAAATCATAAACTAGGTTTATGACGTTAACATAAGGGAAGCTAGGATGTTACATAGAGGTGTAAGGTTGTAAATGACCCTATGAAGCCTGTGTGAAGAGGGTACAGCATGAGATCAAAAGAGGTGTCATTGAAACTTGAGTTATGCTAAGGTTGCAGAATTAATACATCCTGTATAGCTGTATAGTATAGATTAATAAAATTACATCCTGTGGTTGTATAAAAATATATTTTTGTTAGATATTTGACCAGAGGAGGGGCTGGATGACTTCATCAAAAAGGGGTTGGCCAATACTGCTTGAAAAGATTATTCTCTTTCACTATAGAGATGCATTTGTATCTGACACTGACTAAGGAAACATCTGAGCACTGAAAACAGGTATTTAGAAAGCTAGACAAAATCTAAATATAGTTGTAGTAATTGCACTGTTTTAAACCTTGTTTTGTTTAAAGATACATATGTCTTGTGTTATAATAGTTCTGTATTGTATGTTTGACATATTATTATATATTTTAGTAAAAACTCTAATTTTAGAGCAAACCTGGTCTGTCTTTGAATTGCTTTCCTTTGCTAAGAAATATTTATGGTTCAGCAGACATAAGTTTGTATGGTGGTACCAAACTGGAAACAGAAGCATTTTAAATCTGAGGTCTTTATTAAGTTTTAAGGGTTCATCTCTGAATACCTGGTTAGGTGCTCGTAGGCAAAGATATCTGGCCCCCAAAGACAGATCTATCTGAGCCTGTGCATTGGGTATGCTAGCAAGAGGTTACAGTTTGAATCTCTCCAGAACTGAGACCAAAGGTTGATCCAAACTCACAAAAACAGATAAGAGGGTTACCTTGTCTGTTACACTGTTCACAAGACTGCGCTCAGAGGTTGGCACTTTGGGAGTAGAGGGACTGACCTGCTGAGTGAATCTGTGACAGATTGATTGGCAGCGGTGGCATAATTTTGGTATCACAAGCTTTATTGTTCTGTCAGCTGAGACCGTAAGTTCTCTTGCAAAGAAACAAAAAGACAGAGTTTTATTTTAAAAAGAAAACAGAACTATATATTACTTGGTGTACAGTCAAGTTCCTACCTATTTTATTTTTTTTTCTAAAGTGCAAAGTCAGAGTAGCAGTAGTTAGAAAAGATGGCATCCTACTACAGCAGGCACACTGTAGAACAGTTAAAACAGTTATAATGTATGTTAGAACGCTGTTAACCTTAGGAAATCATCATTTCCTAAGGTTGTTAACCTATCGATGTGACGTAGATATGTTGTTAACCTATCGATCCTACGTCACATCGATAGGTTAACAACAGCGAGTGGTCTGCGCATGTGCGCGCTTTTTTTTCGACACGGAAACCGACTGAAGGGAAACCGACGGGGAAGGACTGAAGGGCCGCGGCGGTGACTTTTTAAAAAACGTAAGCCCTTTTTTTTTTGATAGTGGGACCATACACTATAAAAAATAATGTATGGTCCCTCTATCGGCAACCGGTCAATTTTAACCGTCTCGAGGTTGCCATGGCGACGTAAACCTCTCGAGCTTCGCTCTCGAGGTTTACATGGTCACCCTGGCAACCTCTCGACTGTTAACTGACCGGTTAACGATAGAGGACCATACATTATCCTCTATGTGCTAGGACAGAGGAGTCCTGTTCGAAGTGAAAGCCAGTAAGCAGAACCTTATAGAGGCCCTGATGGTAGCAGATACCCAGAGCAGGGAGTCACAGACCATAACTGAAAGGGACCAGACCTCGAGTGTGGCAGAACTAGCAGCCAGTGAAGGGTCCCGAGCTGATGAGGAGGACAGCAGGGCCACTGTCAGTGAAGGGCCACAGCAGCAGGGACAAGTCACCAGTATCCTGAATCCGGAAGTTCTCAGGTTGCAACTTGAGTTAAGCAGGATGGAGCTGGAGTCCCAGGAGAGGAGAGAGCGAGAGAAGCGAGAGGCGGACTGTGAGGCAGAGCAAGAATGCAGAGAGGCAGAGTGACAACAGAGAGAGGCAGACCATGAGGAGTGTGAACACCAGCGAGATGCAGAGGAGAAGAGGGAATGAGAATGCTGAGATGCAGACCGTGAGGAGCAGGAGCACCAGAGGCAACATGAGCTGGAGAAGATGCGACTCCAACCAGCAGCACCAGAGCAGGTAAGTGGCTTGGGTTTAACTGGGACTGCAGGACTGGGTTACAAATTGAACTGTAAATTAATAGCTGAGTTTAAGGATGGAGAGAATATAGACACCTTTTTAAATTCTTTTGAAAAAGTTTGTATTCAGGCTAAAATTCCTAGAGAGTCCTGGAGCTTCCAGCTATCCCTGCTACTTACCGGAAAAGCTCGGGATGCATTGGGTCACATGGACAATAAAGACAGTGATGATTACAGCAAGTTAAAAGCTGCACTACTAAAAAAGTTTGAATTAACTGCTGAATCATACAGAGCTAAATTCTGTAAGCTCAGGAGAAGCCCTGATATTAGCTATGAGGAGCTAGCCACGAAACAACGTCAGTTTTTAAAACATTGGTGGGAAGGAATTGAGGCAAACACTGTTGATAAAATTGAAAATGTGATTTTATTAGAACAGTTTTATTGGGCATGCCCAGCAGAGTTAAAAACCTGGCTAGAGGACCGAGATCCAAAAACAGTGCAAGAGGCTGCTGAACTCTCGGACCGCTATGGGGCGGGTGTGGCAGCGCAGAAAAGGAAACGTGCATCTTCAGGGCAGCTAAAACCCTCACTGCCTCCACTGAAACCAGTTAGCCCCAGGTTTCAAAGAAAAGATTTCTCTAAAGTAAGAAATGCTTGTTGGTTATGTAAAGAAACTGGGCACATTGCCAGACAGTGTCCAAGAAGGGCAAGCAATAATACGCAAAGTGGTACCAGAAAAGAAGTGGGTTGTTTGTGTGTTCCTGAGAGCATACCAGTGAACATGAGAGAACACATGCACCCAGTTATGGTTAATGGCATACAGATACAGGGGTTAAGGGACACAGGGGCATCCCTGACATTGGTGAAAGGGGATGTAGTACAGCCTGGTCAGCTTATACCAAATACGTGACTGTACAGGACTTTGCGGGTGAAGCGAAAACATTGCCACTGGCCAGTGTTCTCCTGGACTGGGGTAAAACAGGGGGAACTGTGCAACAGGTGGCTGTAGCTAAAACATTAGCAGTAGATGTGATCCTGGGTAACAGTCTCCAACAGGGGATGGTATGTGCTGTTACCAGTAGACAAGCGGCAAGGGAAAATAGTAGTTCCCTGAACCCCACAGAAACCAGTGTGGAAACCACAGAGAGGCTGGTTCCCCAGCCTGTGTCTCCAGATGGGGAGACTGATAAAAAGGGGGTAGAAATTTCCCTGGTAGCGAGTGACCAGACAGCTACGGAAGGTTACTCTGAAGAGGGAGGGGTGACCAATTGTCAGAGGGTTAGGATTGATAGTGATCCTGAGGGCCCTGACGCTAGTGCTAGGGACCCTAGTTTAGTGACTGAAGGGGACTTGTCCCATGTCTTAGGACTGTGTGAGGGGTTTGCAGCTGCTCAGAGGAGTGACCCTAGTTTAGAGAAGCTGAGGGCTTGAGCAGACTCTGAGGGCACACAGGGAGGTGACAGCAGACACAAGGTTTACTGGGAAAATGGACTTATGTATACACAGGCAGTACAGACAGAGGGAGGGAGGGATGCTAGGCAGGCAGCTTGTCGTTCCCCAGGGGTATCATGAGCAGTTGCTCAATTTTGCACATGATATTCCATTGTCTGGTCATCCGGGCATCGCATGAACTACGCAGCAGTTGGCCCAGAATTTCTAGGGCCTAACTTCACCCAGCAGGTGAAGGAGTATTGCAGGTCTTGTCACCGGTGCCAAGAAATAAGGAAGGAGGGCAAGAAAACCCAAGCAGCCCTGATCCCCTTGCCCATAGTGGAGGAGCCATTCCAGAGGGTGGGAATGGATATTGTGGGGCCTTTAAATACCCCCAGCACCTCAGGGAAGAGATTCATCCTAACTGTGGTGGATTATGCCGCCCGGTTCCCAGAGGCAGTCGCCCTATCCTCACTGAGGACAGACAAAGTGGCAGATGCTTTACTTGGGATTTTCTCCCATGTTGTGTTTCTGCAGGAGGTAATCACCGATCGAGGGGGTTCCTTCATGTCAGACCTGATGAAGTGTTTATGGAAGAAGTGTGGGGTGGTGCAGAGATGCACAACACCGTATCACCCACAAGCCAGTGAGCTTGTGGAACATTTCAATGGTACCCTAAAGTCAATGCTCCGGGTGTTTGCTGAACAGCATGGGAGAGACTGGGAGAAATACCTTCCCCACCTGTTGTTTGCATACAGGGAGGTGCCCCAAGAGTCGACAGGATTTTCCCCCTTTGAACTCTTATATGGACGACGGGTACGTGGGCCCCTAGACTTAATCCAGGAGGACTGGGAAGGCAAGCACGCCACCCAGGGAACTCCCATTGTGGATTATGTCCTTAGGTTTAGGGAAAGGCTGAAGGAGCTTATGGGGACAGCCCAGAGCAACCTGGCAGCTGCCCAACAGAGAGAAAAGGTGTGGTACGACTGCAGAGCCAGAGATCGCTCATACATGGTGGGTCAGGAAGTCGTGGTCCTTATTCCGGTCCAGAAAGACAAGCTGCAAGCTGAGTGGGCAGGACCGTACAAAGTGGTTAGGAAGGTAAATGACATAAACTACATTGTGGAGTTACCTGACCATAGACAGACAGAAAGAATGTACCATGTCAACATGATGAAGCCATATGCAAATAGGGCTGACATGGTGTTCACAGCATGTAGTCATGGGGAGGGGATGGATGAAGGAGACCCCTTTCTGGACTTGCTGGAAGCGAGTAAGTGGGAGTCCTCTGTGCAGGCAGTAAAACTGTCTCCCCAGCTGACCCCAGACCTGGTCCAGAAAGTAAGGGAGGTTTTAGCAGACTTTGCCCCCTTGTTTAGCGCCAAGCCTGGACTAACCCCCTTAGCGACACACAATGTGGAGACAGGGACACAGACGCCCATATGGCGAACAGCATATCAGGTATCAGAGGCTGTCCAAAAGGACATGAGGAGGGAAGTGGAGGAGATGCTGGATTTAGGGGTAATCCAGAGATCCCATAGCCCCTGGGCCTCACCTGTAGTCCTTGTGCCCAAGTCAGATGGCTCAACTCATTTCTGTGTGGACTATCATGGACTGAATGTAGTCACGAAGTCCGACGCCCACCCGATGCCCCGGATGGACAAACTCCTGGACAAGTTGGGAGGGGCGAGCTACCTTATGACTATTGACCTGACCAAGGGGTATTGGCAGGTAGAATTGACAGACAGAGCTAGGGAAAGGTCGGCCTTCATCACTCCGATAGGCTTATTTGAGTTTAAAGTAATGCCTTTCGGAATGAAGAACGCCCCAGCCACTTTCCAAAGGTTGGTGAACCAGGTGTTGAATGGTGCTGAGGAGTACACCAAAGCGTACCTGGATGACATTGCCATCTTCAATACCAGCTGGGAGGAACACCTTTCACACCTTAGGGAAGTGCTAGGCAGGATACAGAGGACTGGGCTCACTGTCAAAGCCGAGAAGTACCAGGTGGCCATGGGAGAATTGGCATACCTTGGGCATGTGGTAGGCCGGGGACAGCTCCGTCCTAACCAAATAAAGATAGAGGTGATTCAGGCGTGGCCCAGACCAGAAACCCAGAAGCAGGTCAGGAGCTTTCTAGGGACAGCAGGGTACTACAGAAAGTTTGTACCTAATTACGGTGCCCTGGCTGCTCCCCTATCTGACCTGACAAAGAAAAAGATGCCAAGGAAAATTACATGGGGCCCAACCTGTGAGGAAGCCTTTACCAGACTGAAGGAGGCACTGTGCAGTGCTCCTGTTTTGACAAGTCCGAACTATAGCAAAACCTTTATAGTTCAGACGGATGCCTCAGACGTGGGTATTGGGGCAGTACTTAGCCAGATGTTTAGCCAACGCAGTTTTGTACCTGACCAGAAAGCTGCTCCCCAGGGAGCAAGCGTACTCCACGGTGGAAAAGGAGTGTCTTGCCATAGTGTGGGCCCTGAAGAAATTAGAGCCGTACTTGTATGGGCAGCATTTTGTGGTACAAACTGACCACAACCCCCTGGTTTGGCTGACGCAGATGGGAAAGAGCAATGGGAGACTGCTAAGATGGAGTCTTGCTGTGCAAGGATATGATCTGACAATCATACATAGGGCAGGCATTAAGAATCAGAACGTCGATGGGTTGTCTAGAGTCTATGAGGAGTGAGCTGATTTGGGAAGCTCTTCCCATGTAGGGGATAGATCCCCCAAATTCAGTCTAGGTGGGGAGGAGTGTGACATAGACAGCCAGTTCTGAGTGCTGGATAATATTTTTTTTATATAAAATGTATTATGACTGTTTCTGCTGAAAATCAAATGATCTAGGAATGACCTCTCTCATCCCCCCCCCCACAGATTTTAGCTGACAGATGCAGGCCAAAGAACTGCTGACAGCATTGTATCACACACTCAGTCTTTTAGAGACAATGTGTTACTGGAAGACTTTACTAAGGATCCTGTTTCTCTGAGCTAATTACAGAGTTGTTAAGTTAATTTTGTTAAGAGAGAAATCATAAACTAGGTTTATGACGTTAACATAAGGGAAGCTAGGATGTTACATAGAGGTGTAAGGTTGTAAATGACCCTATGAAGCCTGTGTGAAGAGGGTACAGCATGAGATCAAAAGAGATGTCATTGAAACTTGAGTTATGCTAAGGTTGCAGAATTAATACATCCTGTATAGCTGTATAGTATAGAGTAATAAAATTACATCCTGTGGTTGTATAAAAATATATTTTTGTTAGATATTTGACCAGAGGAGGGGCTGGATGACTTCATCAAAAGGGGTTGGCCAATACTGCTTGAAAAGATTGTTCTCTTTCACTATAGAGATGCATTTGTATCTGACACTGACTAAGGAAACATCTGAGCACTGAAAACAGGTATTTAGAAAGCTAGACAAAATCTAAATATAGTTGTAGTAATTGCACTGTTTTAAACCTTGTTTTGTTTAAAGATATGTATGTCTTGTGTTATAAGAGTTCTGTATTGTATGTTTGACATATTATTATATATTTTAGTAAAAACTCTAATTTTAGAGCAAACCTGGTCTGTCTTTGAATTGATTTCCTTTGCTAAGAAATATTTATGGTTCAGCAGACATAAGCATGTATGGTGGTACCAAACTGGAAACAGAAGCATTTTAAATCTGAGGTCTTTATTAAGTTTTAAGGGTTCATCTCTGAATACCTGGTTAGGTGCCCATAGGCAAAGATATCTGGCCCCCCCAAAGACAGATCTATCTGAGCCTGTGCATTGGGTATGCTAGCAAGGAGTTACAGTTTGAATCCCTCCAGAACTGAGACCAAAGGTTGATCCGAACTCACAAAAACAGACAAGAGGGTTACCTTGTCTGTTACACTGTTCACAAGACTGCGCTCAAAGGTTGGCACTTTGGAAGTAGAGGGCCTGACCTGCTGAGTGAATCTGTGACAGCCACCGCATGACAACTCCCAGTAAAAAAAATTTCTCCCCAGTATCTGATCTTGTACTGTGGAAACTGTACAAACACCATGCAGTACAAGAAACCATCGAAAAAAGGAACATATGAGGCAAGTTAATTAAAAACTTGTTCCGTAACCGGCCAGTCTGCACTCACCTCTTCACTCAATCTCTGCTCAGCTCCATCATTTCGCTCACTCTGTACTCCTGCTGTCTGCCACTCTCTCCCCACTCATTCCCAACAGTCTGTCAGGTGCAGTCCCACTCCCTGTCTCTCTTATCAGCTTAAATAATAATAAAAATAATGACAAAAAAAAAGCAGCAACTCTCTAGTACACAGCTGCTCCTGCACTCTTCTACTGAGCATGTTTCATAGCAGCTCACTTGTAAACAACTTGTCAGTTGTGGCTCTGTCTATTCACACACACACACACACCCTTGCTGCTTCTAAATACTGCGGTCCTTATTCAAGCAATTTCTCAACGCTGCTCCCAAAACAGAAACAGCAACTGAACTACGGGAGCTGCTCACACCATGGTCCAGACCGTCAGTAACTGAATACAAGCAGCTGTTCACAGCTCACTCCACTCTTACTACGCTTAGGTATGGAAACACAATAAAAAAAAGAAACGTAAACTAAAAGCCGATATGTAAGTGTGTGTATATGTGTGTGTGTGTGTGGCCTAGGGGGTGTCTATGTGGGATGATATGGATTTTGGGGGGGGGGACTTTCACCAGCACTTAGTCTGCACAAATGAGACATGCAGACAGGAACTCCATAGCCACAAAGAAGTATTTTTTTCTAGCAGAGGAATACAATGGATAAAAATAATTTAAAATACAAAAAACAGCTATTTTATATTTATTTTTTTCTGACCCCAAAAAAAGGAGGACATTGCATAATCGTAATAAACCACTCCAGGATGTGGGTTATGCTGGGATTTACCATGGCTGACCAGGATTTGACCACTAGGCCATCTCATTACTTTCCTCTAACTGTTCCTTTAGTGATAGGATCTGGTCCATTAGTCTACTGCACTCATAAGATTTATTCTGCAGTTGTTCCCTTAGCGGTTTCGTTTTATTACATAATGCAGATTATTAACTAGTTCTGAATACTTTTGGTTAAGTTTTTCTAAATGTTCTATTTTTTCATCCTGGCTGCAGCTCTGATGCAGAGGTGTCAGTGGCTCCACTTTAATGGGAGATGTGGAAAACTCTAAAAGCTGCACCTCTGTATCTGTCTGAACCCTATCTGCAATCGCAATTTCGGCTGTCATATTTTACACACTAAATACAAAATCACACATGCCCCCACAATGCAAAGCATCATGGGCTGCATATGCAAATCACCACAGAATGTTATGCTGGTCCGACTTTAAGCAGAATTGCATGGTGCTGAAAGGCCTCTCACACAGTTTGCAAAGAGTACTAACAGAAGACATAGACATGTGTTTTGTTCTACCAGGACTCATCAGTATGCCTCGTCTGCTTGACACCTCAGTGGAATGGACCAGCTACCCTTAAGGCAATGTGCCTTGGATATATTGTGGTGAACCCATTAAAATAAAAAACTATTTAAAAGACAAAGAACTTCTGTGCGCAAACACTGAGGCAAGGGTTACCCCAAAGGGCATTTGGCTGGGAAGCCAAGTTTCAAGAAAATACAAAATCACACATGCCTCCACAATGCAAAGCATCATGGGCTGCATATGCAAATCACCACAGAATGTTATGCTGGTCCGACTTTAAGCAGAATTGCATGGTGCCGAAAAGCCTCTCACACAGTTTGCAAAGGGTGCTAACAGAAGACATAGACACGTGTTTCATCTTATCAGGACTCATCAGTATGCTTCATCTGCTTGACACCCCAGTGGAATGGACCAGCTACCCTTAAGGCAGTGTGCCTTGGATATATTGTGGTGAACCCATTAAAATAAAAAACTATTTAAAAGACAAAAGAACCTCTGTGCGCAAACACTGAGGCAAGGGTTACCCCAAAGGGCATTTGGCTGGGAAGCCAAGTTTCAAGAAAATACAAAATCATACATGCCAACACAATGCAAAGCATCATGGGCTGCATATGCAAATCACCACAGAATGTTATGCTGGTCCGACTTTAAGCAGAATTGCATGGTGCCGAAAGGCCTCTCACACAGTTTGCAAAGGGTGCTAACAGAAGACATAGACACGTGTTTCGTCCTACCAGGACTCATCAGTATGCCTCGTCTGCTTGACACCCCAGTTCTTTGTCTTTTAAATAGTTTTTTATTTTAATGGGTTCACCACAATATATCCAAGGCACACTGCCTTAAGGGTAGCTGGTCCATTCCACTGGGGTGTCGAGCAGACGAGGCATATTCATGAGTCCTGGTAGGATGAAACACATGTCTATGTCTTCTGTTAGCACCCTTTGCAAACTGTGTGAGAGGCCTTTTGGCACCATGCAATTCTGCTTAAAGTTGGACCAGCATAACATTCGGTGGTGATTTGCATATGCAGCCCATGATGCTTTGCATTGTGGGGGCATGTGTGATTTTGTATTTTCTTGAAACTTGGCTTCCCAGCCAAATGCCCTTTGGGGTAACCCTTGCCTCAGTGTTTGCGCACAGAGGTTCTTTGTCTTAATATTTTACACACTAGCTACTAGACTTTAACAACAATGATAATATTCTTTTGAATGACTCTTAAATAACAATAACTTTTACCCTGTACAACAATTTAAAAACCAAATAATCAAATCTTTCTTGTGATGCTTCAAAAGTATTTTGTTGCTTGCAGTAATACTGAGTTAGACAATTACTTCTTTCTGCCCTTTCTCACTTGTCTAGAGGTGTATTTGGCTTTTGTAGAGAAGCAAAAACAGAAAAAATATTATTTATGCCATTCAGTAATGCAAATAATAATAATAATATCTATTTCTCAGACACACTAAGGTGTGGACTGTTATTTACTAAACAATTATCCCCCAGATGAGAAACCCCCAAATGTCAGAACAATAGGTCAAAATACCAATTTTTATTAGCGCCACTCAGCTATGCCTTGGAACCATGTCACAAAATTTGCATAATCACACAAATGATTATAAGACTGGCTCAAATCTTACTTTTTACCTATTGGGCCCTATTGACAAAGGCACAGGAGATACGCATGATGCTGACATATGTAGGGTCACGCAGCTACATGCCTCGTAGACCTATGCAAATGCACACAATGCATAAACAAGCACGCAAGGTGCAGGGAGGGCAGGGTTGGACATGAATGAGACATGTAGATATGCACAGGGCTGGGCTGCAGCCTGTGCATGAACCGAACCCCACCCCTTGATCCTGCCATATATGGGGGTGTGCAGCAGCGACACATATGGAGGACACAGAAGTGTGCACCAGGAATGGAGATGGCACACACTTGAGTGTAGATAACACGTTAGAGACAGCTGGTGGCCCATCAACCAGCGGTGGCACTGACAGATGCCGTAACCAGCCATCACGGATGGGGGAAGGGACGATGCCCAAGGTCAGTAAACTTCAGTGGTGCCCAGGTAGCCATATTCATGTCTGACATACAGCAACACTATGATATCCTATACAGAGCCAGGTCCCTATCCAACCCAGTGGAGATGAAGGCCAGGATATGGCTAGACCTACAGACAGTGATGAATGCTACAGAACCTGAGGCCCGCACACTTGCCACCATCAAGCACAAATGGTGAGACCTCCGGTCCCAGGTGAAGAAGAAGCTGAGTCATGCATGCCAGTCACAGGTCACCACAGGTGGTGCCTCCCCCCCCCGGAGCCACTGTTCACACCAATTGAAAAGATGGTGGGTGACACCATCAGCAACATTGCGAGGGACAGTGAGATCAATGGGACTGACAGCATGCCAGGTAATTATGGCCAACACAGCCCATCAGCCATCCATGCCACGGCCGACACATGGAGCTGGCTAACACTATTCCATTCCCCCCCTCAGTGCACGATGAAAGTGAGGACAGCCCAGGAGAGGGACTGTCTGGCCACAGCACAGGGACAATGTGGACAGGCAACAGGGAAGGTATGTGTCTGCATGCCATGCAAACACACAGCAGCACACACCCATGTCACAAACAGTAACGACAACCCTCCCCCCAACAGGTGCCACACAGCCAGAGGCCATGCCACCCATGCTAGAGGAGACACTGCCCACAACAGCCACAGATACCATGCTGGTTGAAGACACACCCCATGGCACCAACACCAGAACACAGTTGACATCCCCCAGGCCACATACCACAGCCCAAACACAGTAACGGATAGCCAGAAAATGGAGGATACGGTGGAAGATGAGGAACAGAGCACCCAAGCAATGCTGGATGGTGGTAGCAGCAGCCCTGCCACACATGCCACAGCCGCAATGCCGGTGGAGGACAAGGACACACAGGGCACACAATAATGGTCAAGCATGGTGCCACACGGTACAATCCGCTGAACCACCACCAGTAAGACAGCCACGCCGGGCAACGGCCAGCAGCCCCCTCACAACCTACTACCCAGACCTCAGTAGGCTGAGCAGGATAGACTCCAGGCCACCAGGGAGCATACACAGAACCTTGAGTGGCTGACAGAGATCATGTCCAGTGCAGCCTGGGTACAGGAGGAGGTGTCCAGAGGAATAGCCACAAGCACCCGTGCACATGAACGCATAGCAGTGGCACTGGAGGCCATCATCCATGCCCAGGGGAGGATTGCTGATGCCATCACTGCCATCGTTGCACACATGGGCATGCACAGTGCCCATGTGCAGCTGGTATCCACTCCACCACAAGTGTACCACACTGCACACAGTGGCAGCCACCACCCATGGGCACAGGGTAACTCGGCAGGACACCCATGATGATAAGCGGCTCCACCAAGCAGCACAGACACAGTACCACACACAGAACTCCACACACAGTGAACCACACACCAGGCCCCGCAGAGTGCCATGGACACAGTGGTGGGAGCCCAGGCACCTGAGACACACACTACACGCCAGCACAAGCACGTTCAGGAAGGCCCCGACCAATGTGTGCAATGCCAACACACATGAGCACTGGTCAGGCACAGGCCATGATGGCAGAACACTGTCCATGACGTAGTGACACATGGCGGCATGGCAGTGTCCACTGCAGTACTGAGCCAACATGTTGCATGGCAACGTACGGGCAGTGATGTGATAGTTGCAGGGTGGCATACCTGTGTGCCATGCACAGGACCGTGAGGGCAACAAAGGTCAGACCAACACTGTACACATGGCCAGTAACTGTGGTCAGCTGGGAGACACACGGGGGGAACACAGGGGCACTCAGCAGGGAGTAGTCATCATTGCACCCATGGCATAGCACTCTAGTGGCCAAACGTGCTATGTGTGACACTGTGCTGGACCACATGCATGGCAACACATTCCGGCACTGGAACATCATGTCGCCGCCTCGGTCCATCTGCATCCCCTGGATGTACCATGGCTGACAGGTCCTGCCGCATGCCATGTTGTGGTGGTGGTGGAGGTGCCTGTTGTGGGATGTCAGAGGGTCCTAGAAGCCTGCACTGCTCAAAGATGTTGTGCAGCATGGCGCATGCAGTGAAGACTCTGCACACCTTCCCAGGTGGTAGTAGCATCATCATCCCACCACTGTGGTACAGGCAGCGGAACAGCATCTTCAGCAGTCCCAATGGTGCATTCCACAATGTTTCTTGCTCTGATGCGTGCATGGTTGAAGGCCGTCTTAGCCAGGTGCTGTGGTGCCAAGTATGGCATCAGGAGGTAGGTCCACAGTGGATAGCCACTACCACCTGTGGGGGAAATAGAGAACATGGTCAGCATGCGCACGGAACACACCAGATACAATGTGGTACTGGCAACACACAACATCACAAACCTAGTAGCCATCCAGACTCCTCACCCAGTGAGGTGAGGTGAGGTGTTGCTTGAGGGGCGCAGTTGTCAAAGATGTAGAAGTCATGGCACAACCCTGGGTACATGGCACAGATGTTCATCACCATGCCCTGTGCATCACACATGACCTGGCAGTTTGCACTGTGGAAGCTCTTGCAATTCCTGCACACCTCCTCATCCACCAGCAGAGCAGTGAGCATGACATGGATACAGTTGATCACACCCAGTGTGTTGGGCATGCCAAATGTCTAGTGGAACCCCTGCACCACCACCCTGATGTCACCAGCTGCCATGTGGAACATGATGTGCTCCTCCAGATGGTGCTGCTGAGCATCTGTCACCTCATGCCGGGCCCATGTGACAGATGACTGTCTCACACCTGTGACATCACCCATCACCCTCTGGAAGGATCCTGTGGTGTAGTACTGCAGGAAACACATTGCCTTGGTCTCTATGGACATGGCCTATGAGCGTCATGTGCTGGGCTGGACCTGGTCCTCTGCAAGGCCACATATGCATTACAGCATGGCATGGTCCACACAGAACCTCTGTAGGCACTCCTCATCCTGCAGCATGTGAGCCTGGGTGGGTCTCTGAATATGCGTGGGCAGCATCGCCTACAACCACACTGCTGCCTCTATAAGTGGTCCTCTTTGAGCAGGACATGCATCAGTGCACCTGGGCACATGTCACACAGGTAAACCACTCTCCACATCTGTATATGGTCACCTGTGGTTCTGTATGTATCATGAGCGGTGTCTGTAGTGCATGTCTGCATTGTCATGGGCTGGCCCCTTTATGGGGCATTGCATGGCACGTGCCATGGGTTTGGTGACCACATGGCTGCAATGCCATCACACATGCCTAGCCCACATTCTGTTGTGGTCAATAATGGCCAGAGCACCCAGCAGGAGCACCCCGGGTGACAGACGTGACATGTGAACTGCCCCATTGCCTCTTCAGGGTGGAGATCAGCATGTACTAGGATGATCTCCTGGTGAGAAATGTGTGGGAGGTGGTGGAGAAACCGAACATGAGTATCTTCCCACCTCTGTGTAGTGATGTGTGTCCTGCTGTGTGTGCAATCCACTCATGTGTCCCCCTGTGTTCTATGTTGCAGCCCACACCAGGACATTTGGGGATGATGGTACTTGTGAAGGAGGACTTGGGTGAGGGTGTCCTGGGCGAGGTGGTGATATAGAGATGCAGACCATGGTGGTGGCAGTGGCCCCTGGGCATGCCATATTACCTATCACAACACACAACACGCAGCATGTTGTGGTGTATAGGGACTGCTGCAAGGACCTCTGAGTCATCGAAGAACCTTCACAGGTGGGTATTGTGCATGTTACCTGTATGACAGTCTCATCTTCCAGTATGTGGGCCCCCCTGGAACTGATATATGGTATCCTGTCTGTTCCTATCATTTCAGGGGTACAGGGGTCCAGTGCGATGTTTGGTATTGGAGGAGAGGCCATTCACCAGGACCACACTCCCACCCTTCAACCTTGACACCTCCAAATCATCTGACAATTAGGCACCCATCCATGCATCCCCACCCCTGGCACCCCCGACTCCATCACTGTTCCTTTCCACATTTCAATTGTGGTTTGTTTACAATAAATGGTTTGATATTGATATGAAAGTCTGGTGTGTCATTGACTTGCATGTTCACGGTCTGGTCTGGCCTTAAATGACATGCGTGTCACCTGTGGGCTAGCTGTGTGCAGGTGGCAGTGAGTGTATGCCATCACTGCACGCTGTTGGTCTTTGGCCACCAGTATGGCCATGCCACCATTGTAGCCACATGCTGGCCAGTGGCCTGTGTGCATGGGGGTTCACCAGGGCTGACCACGGTCCTGTGCATGATGCACATTGTGTGTGCAGCTGTGTGTGTGTGTCACCGTGCATGGCTGCTTTGGTTGTGGCACAGAGGCCAGTGGCCTGCAGGGGGGCATGCAGTCTGCATGTGTTTGGTTATTTGTGCTCCTTTGTGTGTGTGTGGGATGCTTGCCAGGCCTGCTGGGCTATGCTGCCCATTGTCACAGGCGATGTCTGTGCCCTGTGTATGTGTGTATGTGATTGCCTGTGACCGTTGTCATGTCATTGAGTGGGGGGGTTGTGGCACTGTGTCCCTGTATTGTGGGTGCTATGGGCTCCTGCATGGTCCTGGTGCCATGCAGCACATGTACCACACGTCCACTGGGGCCTCCTGCCAGCGACGTATCCACATGTCCATGCTGGAATGCCAAGCCACCACAGCTGTCACTCTAGGCCTGCCAGCTCTGCAGGTGGGTGCTGTCCATGGGTGACAGGATTCTGTGTTGTGTTTACATCTGGCCCATTGCTGCGTAGACAAGGGCCTGCGTACATCTGCCGCTTTCAGATGTACATTGCTTTGTACATCTGTGTACAGCATGTCGTGCTGGCTGCCTATGCAGCCATGCACCTGCATGGATGTAGAGCTCTCACCATGTGAATGTTCATGTCTGCGCATGTCCATACGTGCTGTATCTGCATGCAGGGTGCATGCACACCAGATGCATGTATTCCTCTATGCACATGGCGTACGTGCACCACATACCACCTACACACCTTTGTGCATAGGCCCCATTATGAATGAGTTCTAGGATGTGAAAACATTACTGTCACACCACATATATGGGGGAAAAAATGGATTTTATTTATCCCTGTACAATTCTAAGTACTACTAATTTGCACAAATATACAGCATTGTAAACACCATAAAAAGCAATGTAAACATAAAATAATGAAGGTTTCAGAAAATCAAATAAGACAAAATAAACTTCTTAGAAAATAAACAAAGCAACAAAGAAATAAACAATATTCAAAGCAAAGAACAGTATAAGCTGTATACCATGCACTTAGCATGCTTTTATACATAGCATAACCTTCTTGCATGAGAACTTGTAAACTTTTTGCATTAGTGTTTGGATTATTTCTTGTTTTAAACTTTCAATACTTTATGGTATGCAAAATGTTAACCTCTTTTTGTTTAAACTCAAGCTTAAACCATGCACCCAAGATTTTGTATTTGAAAATAATGGACAAAAGTCTACCTAGCTCTGTGTAACTCCTATGAAAAGTTAAGTTTACCATGTTACCTCCCCAGCTAAGCCAAATTAAAATATTATGAAAACCAGTTAAAATATTACTTAGACATTTGGTCATACATAGTGCTTAGCTTTCTTCCTTTTAACTTTAAAATCATGGTGAGTTCCTCTCCTTCTGGGTGATAAAAGTTCTTCTTTTAGTGGTTGAGCCTTGTTGTAGTCTCTGTTTCACTCCACACACTTTTGAACACTGGACCTCGACCTCCTCTGGCATCCAAACAGCAGTGCCAGCTTGCTTCTCCTGGTTTAGACATCAATGGGCATCTCAAGTCTTTTGTCCTGGTTTTGGTGGAAATTTGAAACAGCAAGGTAAACAACAACAAATGTTCATAACACCACCACAGATCCTTTTAACATGAAGTCCAAGGAAAAACTGGGTGGATTTCCCAGTGTTCAGTTTTATTATTTAAGGTCCAGAGTGACATCATCACCAGGTTTGATTGGTCCTTGCAAAGAAGGGAAATTGTTAGTTTTTTTTCTTTGGAGTCTCCACGTTCTATTGGGAAAGTATATTTTTTAAGTCCAAAGTTTATTTTTTCTTAACTGCTTTACGCAAAATGATGCAATCTCCAAACAAACATTTTTGAATTCCTCTCATTGAAAGCAGTGTTTTGAAGTGTATTCCAGGTCTGTGGGACAAATATTTCCTGAGGTAAGGTAATAAGGACTATAACTCTACTTCTCAGCAAAATCTTCAAAACATGAAATAGTACTTTTGTCCCCCATGTCCTAGACTTCAAAACTAAGTAGGTCCCTCTCCCTTCCAAGTTTCAGAAAGTCCTTAATAATATCAGATTCCTTTGCAAAGAGCTGTTCCTTTGTCTGCGGTCAGTCAAACTTGAAACCATGCTCTCTGAAACTAGTAAAACATTTCTCAATCTTCCTGCATCCTGCACCCATCCAAAGTCATATTTCTGGATTGGTCATGACATCAGCTTCAACTTTAGATCAAACAACCTTTTCCTGTAGTTTTTGACACCACTATTCTTTGTAAATAACAAGGCTTGTAGAGTTGACATAGTCATGAAACGTGGCTACTTAACAGGTCCACAAACCTTTTATCAGTTGATGTAATTTGGTGCATGTAGCATTTAGAACAGCTTTTCAAGAATAAAAGTCTTTTACTTCCATTGAAGTCAATGTAACTTCAAACAGACTCTTTGCACACACTTTTTCTTCTTTGAAGGTACCAAGCTGTACCAGCATTATAAATTTCAATAAAAAATGTCATCCTGGCAGTGGTTACCATAGAAACCTCTCTTAGTCCTTGTTTTGAAAAAGCTTGCCAGCAGATATCAAGAAGCATTTGTCAATGTCGAATGTTGACGCGCTGGCATTGGCTTTGGTAGTGTAGTGCGGAAACACATTTTTGGCAGGATGTGAAAAATGACAGCTGTACTGTTCATAAGGAAGTGTAAAAAAATGGCAGTGGTGAAAATGTGGCATGTAAATATTGCAAATTTGCCAGCCCGGTGGCTCTGAGGGTTGAGGCGCTGGATGCCACACCTCACACCACACCGGCGACCCGGGTTCAGGAATGAGCTCGGGTCATCAGGGTCGGCAAGGGAAGGAACTGATCGAGCGTCTGGAGGACTGCTCTCTCTTCCCGGGGAAGGTCTAGGGGATGTGTCACACAGGGGTGACCTCTGGTGGAGACCGGGGGAATGCTGAGTTTGTGTCGCCACGCATTGCGAGGGGGTGGTGCTGCAGCAGGCGTCGGCACTAGTGCCATTGATGCCATTGCACAACCGAGCATTGGGGGAAATGGAGGAAAAAAACATCCAGAGGATAGGCGAAGGCACTGCTGCCAGCTCCACACTCCCAGTGCTGGGCTCCTCACTCTCCCGGGCCTCCCGCTCCGACAGGCTCACTACACTATAAAATAGAGTGCCCTGGGAGGATAGGGCAGCCTTTCCCCGTGGCGGCTTAGATCCAGGGGTGTAGCCTGGTCGGAGTGAGGGAGTAGTTGCAGTCGCCACAGCGGGAGGTAAAGAGCAGGTTAGGCAGATGCTGGAGAGAGTTCCTCAGGTAGGGGGCAAAGAAACAATGTGTAAAAAAAAATATTGCAAATTTACGAAGTTACAAGGGTGTGTGAGAAATGCACAACGCACACTTGAAGAGTCATTTTATAGAGTTTCAGCACCAAATGTTCAACATAGGCATTTAAGTACTTCTGCTCATGTACAGTGTCACTGTTATTTCCTCAAACTGTCCCAAAAAGTGATTTCGCACAGCGACCATGCTATTCTGCGCCAGACATGCGAAAACCCATTTCAGGCAGGATATGTAAAATGACAGCTGTACTGTTCATCAAGAGGTGTGGAAAAATGCCAATGGTGAAAATCCAGAGTGAAAATGTTACAAATGCACAACGTTACGAGCGTGCGTGCAAACTGCACAATGCACGCTCGTAACACAGTCATTTTACAGAGTATCGTCACCAAATTTTCAACATAGGTATTTTAGGACCTCTGCTCATGAACAGCATCACTGTCATTTTTGTAATCTTCCCTGAACACTGATTTCCCACAGCGACCACGGTATTGCGCACTGGAAGTGCAGAAACACATTTCGGCCAGGACGTGAAAAATGACAGCTGTACTGTTCACAAGGAAGTGTAGAAAAATGACAATGTTGAAAATCTGGCATGAAAATATTGCAAATACGTGAAGTTACGAGCGTGCTTAAGAACTGCGCAACGCACGCTCATAAAACAGCCATTTTTTTTTTATTTTGTCCACCAAATTTGCAACATAGACTTTTTGAGAGCCCACCTCAAACACTGCCACTGTCCCTGTGTTAATTGGTCCCGAAAGGTGATTCTGCATTGTGACTGCAAAATCACCTTTCAGGACCGATAAACATCATAACAGTGACAGAATTCACGAGGAGGGGTCCCAAAAACCCCATGTGGAAAATTTGGTGCAAAAATTCCAAAAAATGCCCGAAATATGCATCAAAATTGAAAAAGCCCTATTTATTCCATTATACAGCTTACTGGCATTTCCTCAGTTTGCGGTCGGCTTTGAAGAGAGAAGATGTGTTCCCGGTCCACCGAAGATCGTCGCACCGAGCTCTGGAGGTAAGTATGGGGTGAGGTGGGGGTGTGGGGAGGCAGGGTGTGCAGTGGGTGGGTGCGGGTGGTGAGTAGGGGGACTACGAGGACCGTTTTCTGTTCTACAGGTAGTAAAATAATACATCACGGACAGTTTTCTTTTTACAGGTGGTTTCTTTTTGGGGTACAGTAGCTGACGGGGTTAGGCACCCCCATCGGCTGAAGAAGGAGACATTATGCCGATGGGGGTAGGCTCCCTCTTGACACATTAAAAAGCGAAGGGGGATGGATGCCGATGGGAATTGGGCACCCCCGTCAGCAAACAACGAAAGCAGGGGGGAACACATTCTGCCCATGGGGAGTGGGCTCCCCTGTCAGCACATACTTGAGGGGCAGGGTAAGCTGACTGGGGGATTGGGCACCCCCAAAGTTGGCAGTTTAGCAGCCACTGTGCCGCCATGTTTCTAGCTGGTGAAGCACGTAGGAAGGGTCCGCTGCGTGTGACAAGCTTTGCTCGCATTGCAGCGGACCTTTCCTTAGATGTGCTCACCACATTAGTTTGCATGGTGTGGCTCCGGCATGCAGGCTGATTGGGGAATGAGGGATGCACCTACTGGTGCATGCCCTGCATTGGCCCAACAGTGGCCGCGCCTCCAAATCTGCACTACCGCAAGATGTTGGCTGCACAAGCATGCCAACATAAAAAGGTAACATCACAGCTTCCAGGGGCCAATGTTTAGGGTAGACCTCTAGTTTAAATGGAAAGTTTTGACTAGACCATTTTTTTTTCTCAAGTTTGAAAACTGCTGGGCAGGCATTTTCCCCTTCCTAGAGTACATGTAAGCAGTTTTTATCCTCTTTGCTGGTAGAGCTCATAGACAAGGATGATGACCAAGTGACTTTAGTATGAACTCCCAAATACCCTAATTACTAATTAAGCATTTATAAAGAATATAAAATAGTAATTAAAATAATGCAAAATAAAAATATAATAAAAATATTTTTTATAACTAAGTTTTGTTCCCACACTGGCTGTCCCGAGACTCCATAACCGGGCTCCTTGATGGGCCAGTCGGACCACCTGACACACATTCATGAACTGCGGGGGGACATTATGGGGGGTCCCCTTCCTCTCTGCCTGGGTGGAAAACCATGGCAGGATGGGGAATAGTCCACTGGTATCTTGGAGGAGTTACCCAGGGTGGTGCTACGGGAGCACACACAGCCTAGGGTTCCCCAAAGAAAGGTGAATGGTGTGGAGAGTAAGGGGGGACATAAAGAGTAAATAAAAAAAATGCACAAGAACTCAAACCAGGTGATCGTGTGCTAATACGAAATCTCACATTTCAAGGTAAACATTAAATAGCTGACCATTATAGCCACACCCTACATTGTAATTGCCAAGGTGGATAATCTCCCAGTATATAAAGTGCGACCAGAGGGGGACACTCGTGTTACTAAAACAATTCACAGAACTCACCTTCTGCCTATTGGTCAAACAGTGCAAGAATCTGAGACTCCTAAATGCCCTGTAACCAGGTCTGTTACCTGTAAAAAGCAACCTTGTCAGCCAACTCCTGCTCTGCAGTCCCCTCTTCCATGTTACAGACAATGTCCATGATGCTAATTCTGAGAGCGATGAGGAGTTTTGCACTGCCTACTGTCCATCACCTGAACTTCCAAGATTGTCCCAAGGTTTTTCTTCTGCCGCTCATAGCCATGGCCCTGAAAGCCCAGTAGTCTCTAATGATTCTAATCTATCTGTGCAGCCTGAACCTCCAGACAGTGAGGTCAGCATTATGAGTTCTGAAATCCAAAATTCCCTTTGTCTGGTGGAATTAACTGAACCAAGTGCTAAACCCAGTGAACATGCTAGTGAAACAGAGAGTACAACTGCTCTGGATGGGTTAAATGAGCTGTTTCATTCAGAAGAGAGTGTTGCTGTCCCTGAGACCACCAACTGTGTTTTGAATGATTCCAGCTTTGTTGAGCTACCCCTCACAGATGAGGATGAACCTAAAGAGCCTGAGAGTGATAGTGATGTTCAAGAACAAGGGCTCAAAAATAACAATGACCATTAAGAAAGTGCAGTGGTGTCCATGCCTTCAGAAGCTGTTTCACTGGTGGACAATGAACCGGGAGTTGCAACTCCTAATGTTAAAGAAGAGGTGCAAGTGCCAATGCCAACTTTGCCACGTCACTCAGAAAGAACTGTCAAACCTGTATCACAGCTCACGTATGGCACTTCAGGAAAGCCTGTTGATCTGCCCATGAATGTTGTTCACAAAGGTGTGTATATTACAGCCAACCCATTGCCCAAAATAGTGTCCACTGCCTCCTCCAAAATCAAAACCTCCACCCAGTATAATAGGAGTTATTCAAATAGAAAAAAAGGGGATCACATGAAACTCACTGTTAAAATGTTTCAATGTCAAAGGAGACTCCTGAACAGTCTGTCAGACTGTCTCAAGTTTCCAGCCTGAGAGGAGGCTCTGCGCTCAGCTCGGAGAATTCAGAGAGAGGCCTGTTTATCTCTCCTCAGCCTAAAATCCTGCATGGATTGTTTGGACTGCCAGCCAGTAGATAATTCTTCCAGTCTCCAAAAGGGAAAGAAAAGGTGATATTTGCTGAGCTGAGATTTCTGCCCAAAAGGTGTCAGTGAATCTGAAAACCATTAAGCTGCATCTCAGTGAGATATTTGTTTGCTTCAGAGACTGCAGCCTGAAGCTGAAGCCCAGGGCTACCAAAATTGTCTCCAGCCCATTTCCAAAGGGAGAGACCTGAATCTAAATTCTGCCAGCTTACATGCCAGAGACTTGAGATTGCAAGCAGATAAGCTGTGTGGCCTAAGACTGTGCCAGAGTTTAAAGCTGTGATGCCAAACAACTTTTCTAAGAGACTGTTGCTGCCTGTGAGACAAAAGCTGCTAGAAGACCAGTTTGAGGAGTCAGCTCCTGTGAAGACATTCATCATGGGTTGTAGCCACCATTGGGAGGGAAGCTAGTGATGTGGGGGTGAGCCATGTTAGCCCTGGTCCCTGTATCCTGGTCCTTGTCAAGAAGGATGAAAACCTGCAGCCTTCAGCCAAGAACCAGAAAGCCAAACCCAGTTTCAAGGAGGACCAGCCTGGCCACAATCCCAGATCCTGAGATCCTGGTTCTGTGAGTAACAACTGGGCGTATCCTTGCAACATATAATTATAAGTATCTTTGCCATCATGATTTGCCTTCTAATTTCACATTAGTGTTAAACTGTTTTGCAGGCAATCGAGCCTGAGGATTACAATTTGTTGGGTGTTTAAAGTTATTGTTGATGCTACTGCAGCCAAGGGTAAAGAATCAATAACAATTTATTTATTTAATGGCCCCAACCAGCTGCAACACTGGCCAACAAGCTGCAATGCTTCAGGCTTGCAACTTATTAAATCCTGGGTACCCAGATAGCAGGAACTGGACTGTCCAGTGGGTTAAATATATTTAGAAAATGGCAAGATTATATTCTCTTTCCTCATTGGCCACAACCACTTCCAACCTGGGCATCTATTTTTCAATAGATGCCCAGTCAAAAATAAGAGCCAGTTCAATTGCCAGTTCACCGCGAAGCATTCAACAGTGGTGCCCAGCCAGCTTTCTAATTGGCTGAAAGCACCCTGAAAAATGTTGAATGCTGCCATGTTTTTCTCTCGCTTAGAGAAAGCTACTCGTTTCTCATCTCAGAAAAAAAAAAACACACCGAACTGCAGCCGCTCCACTACCTCAAAATAAAAAAAACGCACTCCACTTGTCTTGCAGTCAGAAGAGTATCAGAGACCCGTCTTCTTTCAAACGGCACCACTCTTCTGATCACACTCTCGCACCACTGTCCTGACTGCAAAAAGAAACAAAGCAGTCAGTTAGCTTACGTAGTCATACAACATTCAGGCACAATTCCCCAGACTTACTCAGGCTGCTGAACAAAAGCTAAAACAATGATTTACCTCGCAATTTTAAAAAAGAAATCATTTACCTCGCATGGCACACACGCCATACATCGTGGTCAAAGGTCACATGCTGTGTGTGTGTGTGGGGGGGGCGCAAATCCACCAGAATGGCTCTGTGGTGAGTAGTAACAGCAGCAGAACAGCCTATGGACTACTTTATCAGTATTTTTTTTTCCCTAACATTTCTAGTCATTTTGCAGTCATTTGCTCTGTTCCTTTACAAATTCATGAACATTTACAAAGAGAACCATTTTCTAAGTGCAATAATACCTTTGAGGGTGGGCATTATTGGGAAATACCAGACCTTCCAGGGGCTCAAAGGCCCTCCGCCTCATTACGCCCCTGGGAGGTCTGGCATTTCCCAATAATGCCCACCCTCTCGGGTATTATTGCTTACTTGAATGCATCCCGAAAATAAAACCAATACCTTAAAGCTAATCTTGATTACATTCCCTTCCTTTTGTTCAATCCCCTAAATAAATCAGTTTATTGTCTAAATGTTATACTGGTCCAGGATCATATTATTACTAAAGGCTAATTCATTGTGGGAAGTGAACAGGTGCATTGTCATTGCTGAAAATCATTCTTTACAGGTGCACAGGGTGTATTCCAGAAGTCCAGACCCTGTTGGTAAGTGTGGTTGTGTGAGTATATTATTAGCGCTTACCATTAATTGTACCCTTGAATGCAAAGTAAAGTGTTTTGTGCAAATCCAAGTACGGGACCACTGGTTGGGGCTGTGGGTAGGTACAACATTCCAAAGGGTTGTGCTAGCTTGTCATCAAACCCACTTAAAAGTCACTCTTAGTGGAGGCACCACTCAAATAGCACTATTGTTGGTATTAGACCCCTTTATCCAGCTACACAAGAACCCAGACCCCTCACCCTGCATTTGGGGCAGCAAGCAGGGGTAGTAGCCCAACAATAGGAACAGGTAACGTGCGCACTGGATGAACAGGTGGTGTTTGAATGAGGCTGCTAGCCAAACTCCAACAATAGCAAAGTTCAAATAAAGCACTCACAGAGTCTGAACTTAGTCATGGAAATCCAAAGTTTAATTTGTGGCTGTCTGCCTGGGAACAACCTTCTTCCCAGCATTTTGACTCTTAGCACAGGGTCTCTCCTCAGGGGCGGCACCCTGAGGAAGACCCTGTGCTAGGGTCGAAGTGCTGGGGAGAAGGTTGTTCCTGGGCAGACAGACACAAATTAAACTTTGGATTTCCATGACTAAGTTCTGACTCTGTGAGTGCTTTATTTGAACTTTGCTATAGGTGTAGTAGCCCATTGGAAGGTGGCACCCAGGTTACACATGCATAAAGCTTACATTTTCATTGCTACCCTTTTTCTATGAACATCAAGTGTAGACTGACTCTTTTGGCTTGTACTGAGAATACTTTAAAGAAAAAGAAACTGCTAGAGTAGCAGATACTTTAGGAGAAAGGATAAGAGTGAACATGGAATTTTGCACCCAGGTGACCAGTCTGAATACCAGTTAGAATGATAGAAGAGAGGAAAAAGAAAAACATATAAATAAGAAATAACCCACAACAGGGTATGTGGTTATTCGGATTATAAAATGGGTAGAAAGAATGCTGAATTTGGATTGGCCGAGAGCTGCTTTCAGCTGGGCCATTATCCCAGCACAACGGCCCAGCTGAAAGTATTATGTTTAAAAATGCATAAAATTTACTAAAAATAACCCATTTCATAATTGCAATAAGGCACTCCAGGGGTGTGTTATGATGGGCTAACTGCCCTTCTCGGGTGGTGGAAGACCTCAGCTATGCCTCATGCTTCAACCCATTCTGAGGTGGGCCATTATCCCACCATAACACACCCTCCGTTATGCCTTATTGCTTAATTAATCAACACTTTGGGTGCCTTGTGAGGCACGAGGCCACAGACCAGGTGTCCTCACAGCACCCGGGGTGTTCATTAATCCCCCAATAACCCATACCCTGGAGTGGGTTATTGCACTTACAGCATAGGTTGTAAAATAAGAGTATTATAATTAAGAAAAATGCTTTTATTGCCTTGAAAGTCATTAAATGCTACTGTGTCCTGCCACCTTACAAAGTAGTTCTCAAAAAATAATGCATAGCACATTGATGTTATGAAGACACAAATGGTAGAAATGTAGTAGTACATTCATTTCTGCCATTTGTTCTTTATAACATCACTGTGGTGCACTCTGTAAGACTTCAGAGCGCTGCTGCTGTGTCTCTCGACACACTCTGGTGCCCGTACTGTCTCTCTTTCTCACTCTCTCTTTTGCTCCTGAGGGTTGAGCAAGGTTGCTCACAAATGCTGTGTTATACCTCCCGCTTGCTGTCACTGTTCTCTCTCTCTCTCTCTCATCTCTTTCATTCTCCTGCTCCCTGCTTGCTTTCTGTCTCTCTCTTTCTGTCTTGGTGGGATTTCACAATGTTAAATGAGGGGACAGTGTGCAATGTTCTGGCGAATGGAAATGAAGGTTGCACGCAGGAATTGCTGTCTTGTCAGCGCTGGTGCAGGGCTCGCTGTGGCTACAGAATCCCTCTCTGTCTCTTTAAGCACCACGGCGGGGGACACTCACTCACTGCTTCGGCGGGGCACAACACTGCACTTCACCGATATCACCCCCCCCCAAGATGTACTGACACTGTGCCCCCCAACAGGTGGGCACCAACATCTTCGACCATCACCATTTTTAAATGGTTGCCTTGAATGAAGCATAGCCTGCAGAGAGAGACAGACAGACACACACACACACTGTTGGATTGCTGCCCTCCGTGTCCCTATCGTGCTGTCACTATGTGTATGTTTCTCTTTGTTTCTCTCAGCACTGCATTAAGCAGTGAAAGTGTGTGGGGTTATTTTGGTTGGAGTTCAGTGACATTTAAGGGGCTTGCCTGTGAGATATCATTTGTATTTTTTCTGTCTTATTAGTTTCCTAACCTACACCTTATTTCCCAGGGGCTTTCCTCTAACAAATCCTGTCCACTCTTGTGACTGCATTTACTGTGTTTAATGTATTTTGCTATTTTATTGCTTGTTGTATTATCAATGCATCAATTTATTGCCAGTTATAGCTACTGTAAGGAAGGTCTCCTGGGGACAAGCATAGGGATTTCCAGGGGTACAACCTGCTCGCTACTTGATAAGTAAGAAGTTTTCTGGGTGGAGGCACTGCTGTTTTGATAATTGGAAGAAACACTGTATTTCCCAGAGCCTACTACACAGAGACTAGCTCTGCCCAGGCTGTCTCTCACTGTCTGCCACTCCTGTTGTTTGTGTGTTGGGGGGCCACTGGGGAAATGGCAGATTGTGTTCACCTTCTGCCTCTGAGTTACTCACTACTGAGGCAAGCACCCATCCTGCTGTGTGTGTCTCTTTCTCACTGTAGCTGGCATGGACAGGGAAACAGAAATCTGCACTTCAGCACCGAATATCACGGCTTCTCTCCCACTCACTGTCTCCCTACTGTACATAGCTGCCAGTCCGAGTTGCTTCTCCTTCAACACAGCAAGACCCAGTGGCAGATTTCCAGAGTCGCGCTGCGGAACCATAGATTAAATAGGCTGTTTAATCCACAGGCACACTGAGCCACTCCACCAATAGGGTTGTGAGTTTTTCACAACCCATGTTATAAATAAGCAATAACCACAACAGGGTATGGGGTTATTGGGGATTAATCAACAACCCAGGTGTGCTGTGAGGCATGAGGCTGCAACCAATGTTATAAGTGGTAGTTGCAACACACCCAGACTAAGGGGACACCACAGAAAGGAATAACCTTTTCTTGTTTTCTTCTGTTACTGTTAAGCTAGCTAGCTTTCATTATTTTATTATTGTAAACCACTGCAGAATAGGGCTTGTGTGAACAGCACTGCTTACCATTAACACCCCCACCTTCAGATAGGGCCACCGACCCTGTCACATGGAATATATGTAATTTTGTGTCTCTTTGAAACTTGGCTTTGTTGCCAATTATTTTTTGAGGTAACCCTTGCCTCAGTGCTTTTGTGTTGAGATCCTTTGTCTTTTTAGCTTGCTTTCTTATTCTAGGCCCACCATGACCCAAAACTGTTAGTCCACATATGGGCTGGTTCAATTTTTCCCCAGAGTGTGATACAGATAGGGTACACTGACGAGTCTTGTGTAGGACAAAACACATATCTGTGTCTTCTGTTTTAAGTCTTTGCAGATTGTGTGAGAGGCCTTTTGGCACCATACATTCCTGCTTAAAGCAGAACCAGCCTAAATTTGCATAGTGATTTGCATATACATTCCATGATGTTTTGCGTTATAGGGGGGTGTGATTTTTTACTTTTAGCTTGGCTTTGTTGCCAATGCCCATTTTTTCATTTCATTTATTAGGGTTATAACTATTGAGTGTAGCTCATTTACAATGGTGACCCATAGAAAGCATATAACAAACACATAGTTACAAATACATTCAACCATGTAAAACTGGAGGTGCGCAATAGTGGCATCTCCCCTGTGCTGAAATTTAATTCAAGAACCAGTGTTTCAAGACTTTAACTGGTGAAGGTTTTAACGCACCGGGTCATAATGTCGTACGCTTCATTGCGTACGGCATTATGGCAAAATCCTGACCTGTGCATTCTCCAAGTTGGACCCCCAGCATTGGAATCTCTAGTGGGGGTCCAGGGTGTGGGGGAAGAGCCCTCCCAGAACAATAAATAAATAGAAATTGCGTGACGCGATTCTGCTGCACGGCATTCTGCTGTGCGACATTATGACCCCATGCCAGGTTTTAAACCCACTGTGCGAAATTTAGCCAGGAGTTTATTCCACAGAATGGGTACGTACTGACTGTAGAAATACAGAGATCTATTGTTTTTTAGTCTCAGAACTACCATTTCCCAGAGATTAGAATTCATCAGGGAGGAATTAATTCTCCTGACAAAGAGTCTGTTCCCTAGCTTTTCTGGCACTTGGCCCAACACACTCTTGTGTGCCAACATTAAGTTATTTAACCTCCTTCTGTCAAGTAAGGAAATCCACCCTAGCCATTCATAAATGTCACAGTGGTGTCACTGGCCTGCTGGTGCAGAGACATGGTAGCCGTCTGCGGTGCCGACGATCCAAGTTCAGGGATTTATCTGGGTGTCAGAGGGCTGGCAGGGGGGAGCAGGATTGAGCATCCACAGGACTGCTCTCCTGCTCCGGGGGGAGGGGGGTTGAGTGTCTGGCACAACGTGGACCCCCAGTGGAGGCTAGGGGTACCACAAGTGCTCCAGTGCCTGCACTCAAGGGGGTGGGGTGGACACTGGCCGTCATTGCACATCCCTACCCCCGAAAAACCCTGGAAAAAATCTTGGCTCCCTACTAATGAGCCAGCTGCAGTGCTGACTCCTCTGGCCACCTAACTCCATCACTGGCAGCCCTATTCGGGGGGGCAGTCCTTAGCATTTGGGGGTTGGTTGCTGCAGCAGGGTGAACCCCACTCGCAGGGTTAGGGGAAGCCAGGGAAAAAAGCATACTAAAATAAAAAAATAAAAAAATGTCACAGTGGTAAGTATCTCTATGACACATAAGAATCAGTCTGGGACCTCACATTTTTGTAACCTGTCATTTGTAGCATGATTATACAGGATATCTGCATAGTCAAATAGTGGAAAAACCTGCACCTGAACTATTGTTTTGATTGCTTCTGAGTCCAGACAATCTTGGTTCCTGTACGACAGCCTGACCCTCTTACCCACTTGCGCAACCAATTTATCCACGTGCTTATTTCCTGATCCTGCAGGATCTAGCCAGAAACCCAAATATCTGTAAGTATCTACCCATTCCAATGGGATCACATTCATGTCCTTTACTGAAATATTTGTACAGTCCTTAACTTTTCAAGCTGCAACAAAAAGCAGAAGCTTAGTCTTGGAAGAGCTCAGTTTCAATTTTGAGTTATTAAAAAAATCCTATAACCCATCAGAACTTTGCCGTGACTTATCTTGAACCTCCAAAACTGAACAGCTTGATGTTTAAACTACCATGTCATCTGCAAATAAATGGTAAAATGAGTCTCCCACACTAGCCTCCAATCCTCTCACATAAATCAAAAAAGGAGTGGCCCCAGGACCAAGCCCTGTTGTACCCCTCTTGAAATGGCCAGTGAGGAAGACTCAACTCCATTTACCACAGTTGTCTGACTTCTGTGGTACAAATGAGTGGAACCAGTTTAATGCTTCCCTATTTAGTCCCACCTCAGCTAACCTATCCAACAACATTTGGTGGTCAACAATGTTGAAGATCTTGGAGAGGACCACAAAGATGGCCACAGTAAATTTCCCAGAGTCCATTGCTTTGTTGACATCATCTAAGACCCTCACCACAGAAACCACAGTGCCATGATTCCTGTGGTATCCCAACTGAAAATCGTCAAACAGAACACTGTTCTATAAGTGTGCAGTTACTTGTTTAGCCAACAGCTTTTCCAGTTTTTGGGTAACCCTTGCCTCAATGCTTTTGTACTGAGGTTCTTTGCCTTTTTAGCCTGCTTTCTAGTTCTCGGCCCACCATGACCCAAACCCATAAGATCACATATGGTATGGTTTCATTGTCCCCTGGGGTGTGATACAGATAAGCACACTAATAAGTTATGTGTAGGATGAAACATGTGTCTGTGTCTTCGGTTCTCAGACTTTGCAGATTGTGTGACAGGCCTTTTTGCACCATGCATTCCTACTTAAAGTAGAACCAGCCTAGATTTTCATGGTGATTTGCATTATGAGGGTATGTGTGATTTTGTATTTCTTTGAAACTTGGCATTGTTGCCAATGTCCTTTTTTGGTAACCCTCACCTTGGTGCTTTTGTGCTGAGGTTCTTTGTCTTTTTATCTTGCTTTCTTATTTTGGGTTCACCATGACCCAAACCTGTAAGACCACATAAGGGCTGGTTTGATTTTTGCCTGGGGGTGTGATACAGATGAGACACACTGATCAGTCCTGCATAGGACAAAAACATGTGTCTGTTTCTTCTGTTCTCAGCCTTTGCAGATTATGCAAGAGGCTCTTTGGCACCATACAGCCCTACTTAATGCAAAACTAGCCAAAATTTTCTTGGTGATTTGCATACATATCCTATGATGCCTTGCATTATGGGGCATTTGTGATTTTGTATTTCTTTGAAACTTGGCTTTGTTGACAATGCCCTTTTTGGGAAACACTTGCCACAGGGTTTTTGTGCTGAGGTTCTTTGTCTTTTTAGTTTGTACTGACTATTGTTAATCTGTTTCAATCTCTGGTGAAACCCGGCCTAGAATACTGTGTCCCATTCTGGGCTCTTCATCTATGAAAGGACATAGACAGAGTTGAGGCAATCCAGAAGAGAGCAGTTAAAATGGTGGGGGATCTGCATCAACAGCCCTATAAGGACAGACTGAAGGACCTCAATATGTACAGACTGGAGGAAAGGAGGGAGAGGGGGGATATGATAGAGACTTTCAAATACCTCAAGGGTATAAATAAGATTCAAGAAGGAAGCCTTTTTCAGAGAAAAAGATGCACAAGAACAAGGGGTCATACAATGAAGCTGGAGGGAGACAGACTCAGGGGAAATGTAAGGAAACACTTCTTCACAGAAATGGTGGCAGATGCCTGGAACAGCCTCCCTGAGGAGGTGGCAGGAGCAAAAACTGTAATGGGATTTAAGAAGGCATGGGATAAGTATAGTATAAGGGAACTTTAGAAGCAAGGAAAGGGAGGGAGGGTAAAGCCGGAGATCAAGTAGGGTCTACAGTTTGACAATATGTAGGGAACATGGGCAGACTAGGTGGGCCAAGTGGTCCTTATCTGCCATCAAATTCTATATTTCTATGAATGACCATTCAATTTAACTTTTTGAGGTCTTGTTTTGACTACTGTTGACCATGGCTGACCATGGTCTTTGACAATGGCAGGTTCTGGCCATAGATGACCACAGTTGCTGTGGTGCCATTTCACAGCCATGGTTACCCATAATCAAACATGGTCAACAGCATGGTTTACCATGGTCACCCTGTGTATCCTTGCCGTGAAGTCTCAGGGAAAAGAAAGAAGGAAGCAGTGTGCTCCATCCAGCTGGCAAGCAGCATTTTGGAAAAATTGGGTTTCCTAATAAACCTGCAGAGATCGCAGACAGAACTTGTTCAGGTTCTGGACTTTATTGGCACACAGCTGGATACCCTGCATAGAAGAGGACTCCTTCCACAAAAAGGGGTAGTGAATCTGATTGCCAGCGCAGAATCATTTAATCCAGGTCAAGCAAGGCCTGCAAGGAATTTTCTGCTTCAGCCACATCTATGGTGTCATGGGCTCGCCTTCAGATGGGAGATATTCAGATACACCTGAGTGGGCACAGTCCCAAAAGTCAGATCAGTTGACATACCCAGTGCCAGTAACAAAGAACTTCATGTAAGCACTGCACTGGTGGAAGAAAGAGGGCAACCTCAGAGAGGGTATTCCCTTCCTCCAGCAATCCCCCACCAGGATTCTTACAGCAGATGCCGCACTCTTAAGGCGGGGTGGTCACCTGAGGGACCTTACAGCAAGTGGTATTTGGACTCCCCAGGAGTCACAGGAGCATATAAATCTCCTGGAGCTCAGGGCAGTGCTCCTGTCAGTTTGGTCTTTACCTCCCAGTTACAGGGTCAGTCCAGATATGGATAGACAGCACCACAACCATGTACTACATAAACAAACAGGGAAGAACAAGATCCTCAAAACTGGGCACAGAAGCAATGAGGATCTGAGACATAGCTTGCTCTCTGGATGCCAATATTTCTGCAGTATATCTGCCAGGCAAGGACAATGTACTGGCAGACTCACTAAGCAGGATCAGTCAGGTAAATCACAAATGGACTTTGAATCAGGAAGTGCTTACCTCAGTTTTGGGAAGATTGGGCATCCAGCAATAGATCTGTTTGCCTCATGAGGCAACAACAAGATCCCAAAGTTTTGCTGCAGACCCCCAAGCAGGGTCACAGTACCAGAGTATGCACTTTCCCTGATACAGACAGGAATGTTCCTGTATGCCTTCCCTCCATTTCCCCTCATACAGAGGGTATTCAAGAAGCTTAGGAGAGAACCAGCATCAATGACCCTGATAGTCTACGACCAGGCCTGGCAGGCACGGTACTCAGTGCTGCTGACCCTGCCCTGCAAATCCCCAATCATCCTGCCACTGAGACACAACCTGCCGACTCTATCTCAGGGCAGGATAACCTTTTCAAACCTCAGAATATTATGCCTCAGAGCATGGTTCTTGAGGAGCTACAGTTTTTTTTGGTTTGAATCTGTCACAAGAGGTATTAAAAATCCTAAGGGTTTCCAGGAAACCTGCAACAAGAAAGGTATATGCCTCAAGTGTACCCCCAGGAAGATAGTCCCAGTATAGACAGGGCTATCCACAGTTCACTTGCAGTCTCTAGTCCTGGTGGCCTCTACTTTGAAAGTGACCTGCCAGCTGTGTCACTTTACACATCAGCAGGCAAGGATAAATCATTGGCCTCACAACTTATTTTTAAAAGGTTTTTCAAAGGACTCAGTCACCTTCACCCTCCTGTGAGGGAACTAGTTCCCCCATGGGACTTGAACATCTGCCTTGCACTGGTGATGGAACTTCCCTTTGAGCCTATGACTACAGCAGACTTTAAATACATCACATAGTAAACAGTTTTCCTAATAGCCATGATATCTGCTAGGAGTTGAATAAACTGCAAGCCCTTTGCACAGATCCAAACTACTGTGCATAATTTTCCACAGAGACACGATATCCCTTAGGACAAATTGAAAATTCCTTCCTAAAGTGGTTTCTGAATTTCACCTCAGTCACTCAGCGGCCCTACCTATGCTCTTTCCTGAGCACTCCAGCACAGCAAAAACTGAACTGCCTTGATGTAAAAAGGGCACTGGGTTGCTAGGGGACAAGACAAACAAGCATTACTTTAACATTTTTCATAAATTTTTAAGTTGGTGGTCATTTTATTGCCAGTTCTGTCTGCTAAATGTTTTATCTGAATTTAAAACAAAATGTTTCTAAATAAAAAAATTCACATTTATGGTAGTCATTAGTTAGGTTCTGGTTGTTACTGCTCCCCTGGCTTTAGAAACAAATCTGGCATGAAGCCAGTAGAAGGAGTGTGACTGGGAGTATTTTGAAAAACTGAAACTTGGGTGCCTGATACTTGAAATCCCAGCACCACAAGCCCGACACCAAAAATCCTGACAGTGGGATTTTACCTGTGGCGGAGTTTGTTATAATAATTAAGGGGGGGGGGGACGAAGCCCCTAAAACATAAAAAAAAAAAAAATTCCACTGTCAGGGTTTTGGGTGTCAGGCTTGCAGCGTCGGGATTATGACTGTCGAGTAACTACCTGTCAGTCTTTCATAGTAGTTCCATGTGAACATACTGCAGAATTTGAACTGCATTCTGAGTTCCACAGTTAGCACAGTTTTAGCATACAGTTCTATTCTCTGGGACACCATTCTTGTGCAAGATGATTCACTTTGTGCTGGCTCACTGATGGATCCCATAGAAGAAACATTACTACCATGCGTAATTTGTTTTCGTATGTGTGTTCCCAGGGGTCACTAGAACCCCGGTTAGAATCAGTGGTAGGCAGGGAAGGCAGCTAGTGAAATGCCAGTTAAATGGATTTCACTCTGTCTCACTCTGTTCTCAGTCTCTGCTGAGCTCTGGAGGGATGATGTCATTTAGTACTGTCGCAGCAGCATAAACCACATTTGCTAATAGCTGCTAGAGCTAGCTTTAGAATGTTGAGTGTAGTAGTCTGCAGGAGTCCAGTGGAGGAGGCTGAAAAGTGTAGCTGCAGCTCCTCAGCCAGCTCTGGTATAGAGCTACCAGTTTCTTTTGAAAGTTTTAGTTCTCACCCTAGTGGATGACAACTGTTCCAGTCTGTAGAAGTGGTGGAGACCTGTGCCAGTGGGTTTCCCTGTGCTCCATCCCAGGTGGGAAGGGGTTGAACTCCAGGATGCAGGGGCAATCCCCTGGTCCATCTGGACTTTTGAAGCTGCCTTGGTACAACTTCTCTGTGAGTACTTTGTTGTTTTCTGTGAAAACCCCGGAGTACATGCATTCCTGTTAAAGGTGGATTCTCTGACAAAGGGACCCTGTCCCCTGAGAGTTTCTGTTCAAAAGTTATCTGCGTACATTTGGAGTCCAGTATGTGACCGTCCATGTACATAACTTTTAATTTCTGACACCCTGAGGTGTGTGTAGTATGTTAAGTGTGATATACATTTGAGACATCTATAGTTTCTGCAGTTGTGTGGTGTTATTAACCAGATGAATGGCCGAGTATAAGCCTGGAAACAAAAGGTAGGAGACCCCTCATCTGCAGTAACCAGTTTACCTCTACGGGTTCTGAAGGGCACCTATTTCTTTTCATTCAGTGCATGTGGCCAATGCCCGAGGAAGGTGTTTACCCCTGTATGTGGGTTTGTTTCTTCTAGTTTACCCCACTATAGTGGGTTCTGAAAGTTCTGAGCAAGTATGCGCTCATTGTGGTTGTGTGTGCCACATTCATTCCTGTGTAATATGGGAACAGTACCAATACCTGGCCGGATCTGCCAATTTCCAGAGAGAACCAGTTCGTTCACAAGTGTGTGTGTTTTCTTCATCCTATGCTAAATGGGAATTCAGGGGAATGTCTGTACCTCAGTAATCTGCATTACAAGTATGTGTAGCCCTATGGGGGTCCATCTTCGCTTTGTGATTATTCCTAGTCTGTTTTGTGAATAAAAGCCACACTCTAGAATCCCAACCTGGTTTTAACAGTCATGTTATTGCTTCCTATTGTCTGGAGTTACTTGGATGCCCCTGTTCAGAAGTGCAAACCTAGCATAGCCCTGAGCAAACGTTTTCTGCCAGGGACCTGGGTTGTTGGCCATGGTAATTGGTCCCTACCAGGTGTGTGCCAAGCAGTTGCCACACTTGGTTATCTGTTTTAACAGTCTTTTCCATCTGGCATATCCCACCTTGTATATGGTGGCTTGCTGTTGTGTTCTTTTGCAGTGTAAACCCCCACCCCTCTCTTTACCCCTAGACGTTTGGTGAGAGGTGTGCCTTCTAATTAAATAAGGGTCCAGTGGGGGGGGTTACATGTGTGCTTTTAAAAACACATTTAATGTGATTCTGCTTTCTTGTGTCAAGCTGAACAAATATTAGAAATGAAGTCAGTTGTCAGAGCTTTATAAAACACATGACAGTCATTTTTATGTTGCTTGCACGCATGTGCAAGAAACATAGTGCCATCATCGGAGATTTCGGAGGTGTGTCACCTCCTCCTCCTCCAATTCAGTCAGTGAGCTAGCAGGCGCGGCCCCTGTAAGCCAATGCATTTTGGAGCTGTCTATGACACGCTCCAAAATGCAGTGGCCTTCTGATTGAAAGGAGAGCTACGCTTCAGTGAGCAGCGATAAAAGCGTAGTCTCCCCCACATGCAGGCGGTGTGCCCCACCCACTGTGTAGCCAACGGGTGCCCAATCCCGTCAGCTGAGCCGCGCCTCCCCTCCCCAGTTGTAGGTGCCACGCTGGAGCCCACCCAGCGTGGCAATCCAGTCCACAGCGGCGGGGTGCCCAATCCCTGTCGGCTGAAGCGCCCCCAGCGTCCTTGTGCCACACTGGGAGCCCACTCCCAGCATGGCAAACGGTCCCACAACGCCTTTTTTTACCTGAAAACTAAACGGTTCCGCCGCTGCCTCCCGACGCCTCCCACAACCCGACGCACCCACTGTGCACCCAGCCTCCCACGCCTCACCCCATACTTACCTCTGGACTCTGTGTGACGATCTTCGTGGACGGGAACACGCCTGCACTCTTCAAAGCCGACCGCGAACTGAGGAAATGCCGGTAAGCTGTATAATGGGCTAGATAGGGGGTTTCAACTTTGTTGCATATCTCAGAGCATTTTGGGTTTGCACCAAATTTTCAACATGGGGTTTTGTGACTCCTTCTCATGTGATGTCACTGTCATGGCGTTATTCAGGCCCGAAGGTGATTTCCACGCAGTGACTGAAAATCACCCTTCGGCCTGAATACCACCATGACAGTGACATCATTCATGAGAAGGGGTCCCAAAAACCCTATGTTGAAAATTTGGTGCCAAAATTCCAAAAAATGACTGTTTTACGAACGTGCATTGCGCACTTCCTACGCAGGCTCGTAAGTTTGTAAAATTTCAATATTTTCACTCCAGATTTTCAACATTGCCATTTTACCACACCTTCTTATGAGCAGTACAGCTGTCATTTTTCACATCTCAGCCAAAATGTGTTTCCACCCATGTAGTGCACAATGGCGCAGTCAGTGTGCAAACTCAATGTATGGGACACATTAACAAAATCACAGTGACACTGTTCATGAGCAGAGGTCTTAAAATGGCTATGTTGAAAATTTGGCGAAAAAATTCTAAATGACTGTTTTACGAGCTGCGCGCTGCGCAGTTCCTACGCACACTCGTAAGTTCGCAAATTTTCAATATTTGCACTCCAATGTCTTCCAAATACCTAAACAGCACATAGAAGCAAGCAACATTCGGCATTGACAAATACTTGTAACTGTAACACATAACAGCTACTTGTAAACTCTGTACTGTAGCGTGGTAAAGCATAGCGTGGTGTCAGTTACATGTGAACTCCATCACTGAAGACAGCCTCTGAGGCAGGGAGCTGCCACATCCAATGATAATACTGAAGACAGCTCTCCTGGGTAGGGAGTCACTGCTATAGGCAACATCATTTAAGACATTACTATGTGAAAGGGAGCAGCTGCTAATGGTGGCATCATTGAAGACAACCCTCACACCTCCACCCTCTACTAAAATACCTTCCTCCACCATGACACGATACCATCTTGTTTGCTTTTTTTTTAAATTATTCTTTCCACTTCCTTTCCCTCCTGTCGCCCTCCCTCCATGCTGAACCTGGTACCGGCCCACTGCATATTTATTAATCTAAACCTCTTACTCCATCCCTCTACTGCACAGTACCAGACCTCCGCTGCATTCCAGGGGAATAATATCAGTTCACACAGAACTTAATTAAAAATCTTTAGTCAATGCCCATCCATAACACATTAGAATACAGCAGTGGACCAGAAACCTACAGTCAAGCACAGAGAGCAAAATCCCAGTGTTTCACCATTATGGCTTCATCAGGTGGCAGAGACTGCATGGCATTCACCCTTTTAATTATGATTTTAATTATGACATCACAATTTAAAAGCACCAATTGTGTGATATCCTTATTACTCCAATGCAAATCCTCATGTGTAAAAACAATTATTACAGACACATAGGAGGCAGTTTTAGAGTTCATAGCTAATCTTTGACATTCTCACTGGCAAAACAGAACATATGACAAAGAAAGGTACCACCGTCCTATAGTCAGTTGCTGGTACTGTGCATTGTTGTCTGGGGTAGCCACCCTCATCTGGCTGCACCTCTACTATTCCACTGAGCGCAACCAACAGACTTGGATTCCCTTCCTCTACTGCCTGTCTCCTTCCACCTTGAACCTAGTATTTGCTCATTTGATGTTTCTAAAATTACTTCTCCTATGTTTTCCCTCTGTTGCATGTTTCCCTTCATATCAAACCAATATTGGTCCATTTTCTACTTCTAATTCCAAATGAATACCCCTCCCCCTCAATCCACTGCCTGCCTCTTTCCATCCCAAACCCAGTACCAGACCATTTCCTATTTTTTGTTCCTCCCACACCCTCTCTACCTCCCTCCAACCCAAACCTGGTATCAGATTGTTTTCAACTATAAAACAAAAATGTTAATAATAATCCTTCTGCTCCATCCTGCCTTCCTTCACCTGAAGCCAGTATTGGCTGTTTGCTATTTTGTTAAAATTAATACTTTATTAATTACTGCACTTTATCCTTTAGTTCCATTAGCCTCAAGACAGACAGAGGATCTCGAGAGTTGTCTGTGAGATTAAATTATGTAATATAAAGCACAAAAGCATATACTGAAGAGTTTTGCTTGAGTTTATAGGCAATGGAGAAGGCATCACAGTGTTTTAAAACTGTTAGTGAAAAGCAGTCAATATATTCATAAACAGGAGTTATAAGAAGACAGCCAGCAAGATGGGAAACACTATATAACCTCCAAACTGATAAAATAACTTTTAGTCCTTACTTAATGTAGGAGACGCTAAAGAAGTAAGTAAATTGCTAAAAAAGCCTTTCAATACTGTAGACCTCCTATTTCAAACAACAGAAATCTATTAATGATGTTTTACAGCAGGGTGCTGCTTGTTGTAAATCTCATTAGTGAATCCCTGAAAAAAGCAACATTACCACAGTGAATCATTTTTTCTTACAGCATTTTGTTAATTTTACAGTCATGTTATTATGCAGTGAAATGTGCAACTGAATTTCCATGTTTATATGATGTGTCTCTATCAATGTCTCTCTCCAAAACTGCACAAAAAGAAAGGGAAGCTGAATGTCTGGCACTGAAAGATTTGTCCCCCAATTTAACCAGACTGCTGATGTTTCTGGTGCTGTGGCAGAAGCGGTAACTTGAGAACTTTATGAAATGCACCACCTGGTCAGTGTTGTTCCCTGCTCACACAGGTCAATGGAGGAGACCAGTTCTCAGCAAGTCAAAATCACCAGGCTCAGTGACAAGCGTCACGTCGCCCTACTTTTGCATATTAGCTGGCAGTTTTGCACCCCAAGTGATTTATCAGGGTAACAGTAAACTGCTACTGTGCATACCCACAAGACTGGAACATTAGCCATTCAGAAAATGACTGGGCAAACAGTGACACAATATCAAGTTTATTAATTCAGTTTTAGTGACTTCCAGCAATTACGTAAAGTCTTTTTTAGTGCCTTCCCGTAATTATGTAAAGTTTTTTTAATTGATATTTTATCTCCTGTTGTCACCCGACCTGCCCCCTTCCAGACTGGTCTCTGCAGTCTCATTACCTGGCTTCTCTGGGACTTACCTCACATTCTGACTGTCCTCTGCCACAGGACCCGGAGCTGCCCAATTAACAGTGTGGGGCCTCCAAAGCACCGGGCCTTCATCCAACTGCAGTTTGAATTTTCTTCCCACCATTTTCTCCTCTAGGACCCACAGTGCGTGCAGTAACACACTGTGTGCACTCTGCCTCCATGGCGACATCCCCAGCCTCCTACAGGTGACATTCCTTTCCCTTGTCTCCTGCTATACTACCACCCCGATTTCTCCAGGTGACAGTTCCCTAGCAGTATGTGTGTACCCTCATCCCTGAGGGAGGAGAGCTGTCTGGGGACATTCAGTTCTCCTTCCTTGTCCAGCCCCCAAGCAACATGCATCCATTCCTTAGCCCATGTCACCAGTGCAGTAGGTAGTGTTGCAACCAGTGCCCCAGCCCACCATGCCACTGGACCAGGTCAATTTTGTAAAATGTAAGAAGGAACCACCACAAGAACAGTGCACACTTGTGATCTTTTCCATGCTAACACTAAACAACTTGTTTTAGGGAAATTTGAGGACAGGAATATTATTTGGATTTTTGTGCCAGCTATCTGTGCCAACCTCCTGCCGCTCCTTGACCTCACAATAAATAAAATATTCAAGGATGACATGAAAACCCTGTTTACAGAATGACATGGTGACTGCGTCTCTGCGTAACTGAACCAGGGAACGCCCACTGCCAATATCACTGTTGATCTGAGAATGGAAACTGAAAACAAAGCATGTCCAGTGGCTGGTAACGGCATGTGCAAAACTCAGCACGAGGTCAGAGGACTGTCCAAATGGCTTCAAGTAGGCTGTAGTCTTTGATGCCCATACAGACTGCCTCAATAACAGGTTAGTGATTGTCTAAACTGGCAAACTGCTTTTCGATTACCATGATGCGCAGATGTGGCTTGATTAGTTTTTCATGCACTGATTGCTCTCAAGTTGTTGGACTGATTTCAGGTTCATTTTTTTCTTTACATTTTCTAAATGGATTTTTAATTGGAATAAATAAAAGCTGTAACTGGTAATTTGCACATGTTAGTCTAAGTCTCTGGGGTACAGGGAAGCAGTAGCCGGCAGACAGCGTTAATCATGATTCCCTGTAGCATCTGGTTTGCTTCAAACAATGTGACATGTAACAGACTAGCACTTATATATGTTGCTACAGTTTATTTTTGTGCACCGCACATTACCCATCAATATAGCAAAAACAAAACTGCAGTGAAATTTAACAGTTCTACTGTACATTAGCACATTAATGCTACACAGCTATAGGGACTCAAAAGAGTACATATGTTTTATTTTATTTCAGAACTTTGCAACAACTATATCAGCATAGATAGATGCCAGTATAATTACTGACTTGCTGTAATAACACATACACACATAGTTGCCAGCAGATTAGGTCTAACGGTCTATCGCGTCTGCCCAACATAGCTCACTGGTGTGGTACAGCAGCTGCTTCACCTCCCTTATTTACCCCTTTCCTCCCACACCCCCCTCCCTGCGTACCTCTGGTGTTCACCTTATCCCCAACCTGTATCATGCCCCTGTGCCTGTCCCAACCCCTCTTAAAACCTCCCACAGTATCCATTTTTATCAGGTCATCAGTAAGCACATTCCAGGGTGCCACCACCATTTCCATAAAATAATGCCCCCACACCTCTCCTCTGCAAAACTCCCCCTGCCAGTTTCAGACTATGACCTCTCGTATTCCCCTTCCCCTTCAATTTAATCAATCCCTCCATTTTCCCTGTTTACTCCCTTCAGATATTTGAAGGTCTCTATCATATCCCCCCTATCCCTTCTGTCTTTCAGGGAGTCCATGTTCTGCTGTCTAAGTCTGTCCCCATATGACAATTCCCCCAGACCACCGATCATCTTTGTCGCCCTTCTCTGGACTCTCTCCAGTAGTGCAATGTCCTTCTTTAGGTGGGGGCACCAGAACTGCACACAATACTCCAGGTGCGGCCTGACCAGCAAGCAGTACAGGGGAAGTATAACCTCCCTGCTTCTAGACGTTATCCCCCTGGCTATACACCCAAGCATTTAATTTGCTTTAGCAGCAGTTCTCCTGCACTGCTTCAAGTTGTTCCATTTTTATTTTTATTTATTTATTTGTTCTAGGATTACAAATACCTTTGAGCCGAGGCTCTTTTACAAAGGTTCCACGTCATTTGGTGTCAGTCATCACCCCCAGGTCCTTCTCCATCGTAGAGACAGTCAGCGTTACTTCTCCCAAGTGACAGCTATACCCAGGGATCCCAACACACAGATGCAGGATGCTACACTTATGTGCATTAAACCCCAACTGCCACATATGTGCCCAGTTTTCCAGCCTCACCAAGTCTTCCTGAAGTGCCTTCCTCCACTCCTCACTGTTCACCTCAGCCCCCAGTTTGGAGTCATCAGCGAACAGGCGCATTCTTCTCCCAATTCCCTTCCTGATGTCTGCAATCAACACATTGAAAAGGACAGGGACCAACACTGAACCTTGTGGGACCCCGCTAATGACCCCTCTGGGCCATGAGGCTTCACCCCCTACCACCACCCTCTGCTGTCTATTTTTAAGGCAGTTTGCCATACAACCTATCAATTTATCTCCCAATTCCCTCAATTTCCAAATCAATCTTCCAAGTGGGACCGAATCGAAAGCCTTGCTGAAATCCAGATACAAAACATCAACAGGCTTTCCCCATCCAGGGATCTTGTCACCCAGTTGAAAAATTCGACTAGGATAGTTTGACATGATTTCCCCCAGACAAATCCATGTTGGTTGTCATTCTGAAAACCATTTACCTGCAGAAACTCCACCATCCATTCTTTTAAGATGGCCGCCATCATTTTTCCTACTTTGGATGTCGGGCTGACCGGTCTGTAATTCCCCAGTTCATCCCAAGGTCCGCTCTTGTGGAGGGGCATGACATGTGCCATCCTCCAGTCCAGAGGAACACATCCTGATTGGAAGGAGGAACTGAATAGATCCATCATTGGAGCCGCTAGGATACCCGCCAGTTCCTTCAGAACCCTGGAGTGGATGACATCTGGTCCTGGAGCTTTATCCATCCTCAGGGACTTGAAGGCCTCCCTCACCCTCCCTACCTGGAACTCACCATCTGTGAGTGCCTTCCCCGCTATGCCCCCTTCACTGCCCCCCGTGGCAATGGCCCATCCCTTTCTCTAGTAAAGACCAAGATGAAATATTCATTTAACACTTCAGCCTGCTCTTCCCCCTCTACCCATCCCCCCATCTACTTCAGCTTACTTATCTGCCCCCACACTTCTTTTGCTCCCTAACGCATCTGTAGAATTCCTTCTGCCCCTCCCTGATTCCTTCTGCTAGTCTAAGCTCTTTATTAGCCTTGTCAGTTCTTACCCTCCTACTGACCTCCCTGGATATACTGAGGTACACCTCATGGTCTGCCTCACTATGAGAGCACTTGTACCTTCTAACAGCCATTCTTTTGTCCCTCACTCCCTCCTGCACTTCCCTTGTCTACCAGCAAGGTTTTCTTAGTCTGGCCATCTTATTTTGGGACCTGGCACAGGTTTTCATGGCCTCCAGGATGCTCAGCTTCAGGATTTCCTACTGCCTCTCCTTGCCCATCCCAGGTCTGATTTTACTCATATGCTCCCCGAGGATATCCACCATCTCCCCGAAGTTATCCCTCCTAAAGTCCACTCCCGTGGTCTTTGTTTGGATCCTCTCCTTCCCCATATCCAGGGTGAAACATACCATGGAGTGGTCACCACCAGGTTCTTAACCTGATCACCATCTGCTAGGACCAAGTCCAGGATGTTTCCCTCCCTAGTTGGTTCCCCTACTAGCTGAATCAGAAATTCATCCTGGAAGGTGTCAAGGACCCTTTACTCCCTAGCAGATGAAGACACCATGGTATTCCAATCTGCTCTCGGCCTGTTAAAATCCTCTAGTATCACATTCCCACCCCTCCCCCCACTACAGTTCTTTCTCAGATTGTCAATCAATTCCCTGTCTATGTACTCCGTTTGCAAGGGTGGCCTGTACACCACCCCTAGATTTACCCTCCTCCCCTTACTATCCTGTAACATAGCCCAGACTGCTTCTATGTTTTCCTCCTCCTCCTCCTCCCTGCTACACACTATCCCATCCCTAACGAATAGTGCAACCCCTCCACCCCACCTGCTGTCCTATCCCTTGTAAGTGTGGTGTACCCAGGTATCTTCATGTCACATTCATGATACTGGGTGGCCCAAGTCTCTATGACTGCACCACATCCACCCCTCCCCTTCCACCATCAAGGCATGCAACTCCAGCATCTTGTTCTCCAAACTCCATATGTTTAACAGAACAACTTTCCAGCTCTTCCCAGACTTTTCCCCTGTCCTCCCAACCCCCTGGATAACCATGTGTAATTCATCATCATAACCAGCTGGTTATAATGGTGAGGATGACACAGCTATGTGCTGTCACTCCAATACAGTAATGTGAGTGTGCTCTGTAAAAAAACGCTGACCACCAAGGCACACAAAATGGGCACCTGTTGAGCTGTGTCCTGGATTCCAAGACAGGTAGTGGAGCTGGGACCAGACTTTATGCTCTTCAAAGTCCTTCCTGGCTGCAGGAAAGGCAGCAAGGCTGGTGAAACAGAAAGAACTTGGTGCTGCGTGCCAGAATAGCAATGCATATTTTTTTTAAACTAATGTACAGTAAAGAAGACCATAATTATTAAAAATAAAGTATGTGTAGGAGTTACATAATGAGATTTTACATAGCTATAAGATGGTAACAAGTAGCTGAACACTGGCACCCTGTTATGGAGGCTCAGTGGAGCTGGGTCTGCCACAGCAGACTGAGGTATTCAGGCTTCTTTGTCAAGACAAGCATTCATTGTGCTCTATCCTCTTCAAATAATTGAAAGTTGTGTGGCTGTGATGTTTTTCACAGTAGATTGATAGATGCCTTCCTCGACCCAAGGACTTACAGTATATTGTAACTACTGGCCAGCATTAGGACCCAAATTGGTAGCAGGAGCAGGTGGTGGATATTATGAATAGCTACAGTGGGTCTTCAAGAAAGAAATGTGGCTACAATTATAGGGGTGGATTGCTTAATGTGAAGCCTGTTACTGAAGCCCCATCAACATGGATTTTTATGGTAAAGAAACAGAATGAGGGGTGGTTGCTAAACAGTAGTGGAGTACAATGTTTATTTAAAATGTTTTTTGTGCTGGGGACACATCTGGGTATACCGGTTACAGCTCTACCAGAGGAAATGAAGCATCACTTGTAAAAAAATAGTGTTTTCTCTTGATCGCCTGTGTAGAGAGGAATCCAGCTTACCATACTATCCTGAGCAAGGGTAGGTAGATGGAATGCTACCCACAGTAGTGAGCTTTTAGTTCTATCTGCATTTATCCTCAAGATTACCTTGACATGTCAGTATGAGTCCATGCATTTAAAGGGCACATTTGGTTTGGTTCCTCTCAATTTGAAAGGAGAACCATTTCATTTTAGGCTACACTAACAATGCTCTGGTGGATAGTACTTTTTGCTGGGTTCATCGTTTTGGCCAATGAGTCTGTCCAAATAACCAAAGGCTACTTTTGTGGCCATCTTCTTTCAGAAAAATGAGGAATGGCTTTCAAGAACCTGGGAGAGATGGCAGGTTTGGGTAAGTTTGGGACACAGAACTAAACCTTGTTTGGTGGTAGGGTGGTAAAGCAACAGTCATATGTATTCAATTTTTCGGGACACCTGAGTAACTTAAAATAGTCACATATAATGTTACAGGGTTAAGCTGCTCTGTAAAAGAACAAGAATCCTTACTAAACTGAAGAAACTCCACTGTGGTATTGCTGTTCTTCAGGTGTCCCATGTATCAGGGTAGGAACATGACAAATTATGTAGCGACTGGGTGGGAGTGGTTTATGCAGCCTCACATCCCTCAGCAAAGACAGCATATACAGCAGTTCTAGTTCGTAGAGGCATTCCTTTACAGATTCAGTGCTCAGAAGTAGATCCAGAGGGCAGATGGGTCATTTTAGAGGGGGTGGTACATGGGGATAGATTGTAGTTAGTTAATGTATATGCTCCTTGTATTCCTTCCTTCCTTTTAATGCAGGGGCATTGTTTGGAGAATTATTTCATAAAATAGCACAGCACATGACGTGGCAAATACTTATGGGTGAGGATTTTAAGTATGTGCTGTACCCGCAAGAGGATAGGACTTCTGAAAAAGCAACAACAAATAAACAGGCAGCTAAAAGGGTGTGGCATATGTTAAGTGAATTGGGAATGGTTGACATCTGGATGGGCCCAGCACTGATAAGAGAGGGACTTTAACTTCTACTCCAACCCACAGAAAGCATCCTCTAGCTATGTTTTCAACACAAAGGAGACCCATCCATAAGATTATTTCTAGCCAAATTCATCAGATTACCCAACCAGATCATACCCCAGTCTCAGTGGAGGTACAGGTGGGAGAATGACTCAAAAAGACTTTCTGGTGAATAAATACGTCATTACTAAATTATTAAAATTTTGTGATCAACATTACTGAGGATATAGAGCAGTATTATGAAGCTAACACAGCTAGAGCGGTACCAGCTAACGTAATATTGAATACACTGAAGGCAATGATTAGAGCCAGGATTATTGCCATGGCATCAGCAAAGAAACGGTTCAAAAGAATTTAGAAGATAAAATAGGGGTATTAGAATCACAACATAAATGAGCAAAAGACAGAATCATTTATTCAGATTGTAAAGTGATAAAAGAAGAACTGAATACTTTACTTAACCCTTGCTGTGCCGTGGACTGATATATCAGTCCAAAATTTCTATACGCTCTAATTCTGTCAACAGACTAAGGGTTAATAAAAAGGCAGAAGGGACATTTTGTTAAACTGTCCAGAGGTGTTATGAAACTGGAAGTAGGGTAACCAGACTCTTAGCTTTTGGGCTTAGAAAAGTGGAGGTGGAATGAACAGTGGCCAGGCTGGTGGATATGAATGACCCAGCTGCATTCTGAGTTACAGTGGACAAGTTTAGAAAATGTTACTCCTACCTCTATAAGAGCGAAGCAACAAAAGAAGTATGGCACCACTCGCCTTGTATATGCAAACTTCCAGCTTTTAACAATGATTTCAAGAGTTCTGTGATGCAAAGCATGGGGTGCTCACACTAAATGACAGACAATCCGACCGGTTTCGCTCAATACAGCCTCCTCAGGGACTGGTGCACTAGTGCACACTACTGCCTCTTAAATAGTTCAAATCCTTAAAGTGACAGTGTAAAATACCTAAACACCATGAATGTGTTAAATAGCACATTTAAGGTAAAAAGAGGAGAGGGGGGTAAAACAAGAAAAACACTAGTGAACATAAAATACTCATGCTAGAATGTACTGGCTGATGCTATATTTTATTGTACATATGGGTACCTTATACCATTGTATTATTTACTGATAATAGCCAGAAAGAAACAAAGTACTGACATGGAACTACAACTTACAGTGCAATAAATTCTGTTTGACTATACTAGAGGGATTAAGTATATGTATAAATATCCTCAATTTCAATATTAGTATGTCAAAACAGTATGTTCATTATAAAGGGGAACCTTTCCTATTGCTTCCTAACTCATCGTGTCTCAGTTGTTCACATAATAGATTATACAGCATTAACTAGATTCACACTATCTCAGTAGCAATATACATAAAGATAAGACAAGTGCAAAATATATTCAAAAAGAGGGGGCTCAGAGATCCAATTATCCTGGTCATGATCTGAACAAAGTGCATCCAATATTATCGAGTCATTTTCTGGTTTTCTTTAAAAATGGTGACAAGTCAAAGGCATTGTTCAGGCCCGGGGGTCGAGGGCACCCAATTCACAGATCCAAAAGGCCTCTTTCTGTAGTAATTTGGTCTCCATGTCCCCCACCCCTTGGGCCCAAATGTATCCCTTCAATGCCACAAACTGTGAATTTATGCTCAGATCCAGAACCAGTGATGTGTTTGTAGAGGGTATTTTTATCTACACAGCACCTTATGTCACTAAGATGTCTACGCACTCTTTCTTTTAATTTTCCAGAGGTTTTTCCCACATAAAATGCACTGCACATGCAGGTTGCCAAATAGATCACATTCACTAATGAGCAGTTGATAAACTGTCTAACCTCATAGTTCTTGCCAGCATTTACAGATGTGAAATGTAACCTCTTAGAGCAAATGTTACAGAATTTGCAGTGACCACAAGAAAAAAAGCCTCTTGGTTGCTGAGGCAAACAATTTGAATTTGTTTTTATTACAGGCTGTATAGAATGGACTAAAAGGTCCCTTAAGTTCCTTCTCTTTTTGTATACCTGTCATGGGTATGTCTCGGTTTCTTTATTTAATGCTGATTCTGCCCTCAATGAGTGCCAGTTGTTTTTAATAATTCTCTTTACCACAGCAGAAATTGAACTATAAGTGGTCACAAAATTCAGCGTTTCATTATCACTCCTAACCTTGTTTTTATATTGTAATAGATCTGTTCTAGACATGTCCATAACTGAATTTTTGGCCTGGCTAACTGTACTTGTAGCATAGCCCCCATGATAAAATCTCTGAGCCATGTCCTGTGCCCACTCCTGAAAGTCAGAATCCAGACTTCAATTTCGCTTGAGGCGCATACATTGAGATTTAGTGATGTTGCTGATGGTGTGGTGGGGGTGGCAACTCTATGCATGCAGGATTGTATCATACCCCAGTCTCAATGGAGGTGCAGCTGGGAGAATGCCTCAAAAAGACTTTCTGGTGAATAAATATGTCACTACTAAATTATCCAAATTTTGTGATCAACATTACTGAGGATATAGAGCAGTATTATGAAGCTAACACAGCCAGAAAGGTACCAGCTAAGGGAGGTACCAGCTAAGATAATATGGAATACACTGAAGGCAATGATTAGAGGCAGGATTATAGCCATAACATCAGCAAAGAAACAAAAGAACACGGTTCAAAAGAATTCAGAAGATAAAATAGGGGTATTAGAATCACAACATAAACAGGCAAAAGACAGAATCATTTATTCAGATCTTAAAGCGGTAAATGAAGAGCTGAATACTTTACTTAACAAAAAGGCAAAAGGGAAATTTTGTTAAACTGGCCAGCGATATTATGAAGCTGGAAGTAAGGTAACCAGACTCTTAACTTTTTGGCTTAGGAAAGTGGAGGTGGAATGAACAGTGGCCAGGGTGGTGGATATGAATGACCCAGCTGCATTTTGGGTTACCTTCACAGATACAGTGGACAAGTTTAGAAAATGTTACTCCTACCTCTATAAGAGTGAGGGTGAACTTGAACAGATATCACATAACACTAGATTATTTTTGAATGGTTTGAGTTTGCCTAGGCTAACTGAAGAGGATCAGAGAAATTTGGATAAATTGTTAACTCTGGAAGAGGTGAATGAGAAACACAGAAACATAGACAATGACAGCAGAAAAAGCCCAGAGGTCCATCCAGTCTGCCCAAGTTCCTTATAATCCCTGGAACCTACTGTTCCTCCAGGGTACTAACCTTCCCCGTCATCTCTCTGTTCTCCTCCCTGGTTCTATCACCCCCGGTAACCACTATTCCCTTCATTATGTCCCAGCCCTGCTTGAATCCCCTGACTGTTTTCGCACCCACCACCTTGGCTGACAAAGCTCCACCACCCCTTCCATACAGCAGTACTTCCTCATGTTCCTCCTGAATCTCCCTCCTGTTAACTTCCACTTGTGTCCATGTCACCATGAGTTGGTATTCAGGCTAAATACTTCCCCACAGTTCACTCTGTTAATTCTTTAAGGAACTTAAAGGTCTCTAGCATATCTCCCCTCTCCCTTCTAGTTTCCAGTGAGTACACATTTAGTGCCTTGAGGCGCTCTTCATAGGGTCTGCCCTGCTGGCCTAAATCATTTGTTACCCTACACTGCACTGTCTCCAACCCATCCTTATCCTTTCTGAGGTGAGTACTCCAGAATTGGCTGCAGTACTCAAGGTGAGGCCTCAACAGGGATCTGTAGAGGGGTACAGTAATTTTAGATGTTAGAAGTAATAAAGCCCTAAATTATGATGGCTTTATCTTCAGGAACAGGGAAGGAGGGCACAAACCAGTATCAAGCAAAAATTGAACACCCTAGAAAGGCATATCACCTTCAAAAGGTTCTAACTCCAGCCAGTGTAAAAATAAAAATTCTGTGTCACTTACAACGACATCAGAGGATTTTCACCAAACTCCAGCAGCTGCATACCTTTCTGGCACTTCTTCAGGGGACAGATCTTACCAAGAGCTCAGTTTCTTTTATACTAGATTCTTAAAGGCATGCTCCCAGCCTACCACAAATAATTATAGGAGAGACAGAGAAAAAAGGATTCTTGTTTCATTAAAGTCCTGTATTGAACACCTTAATGCCTCTCACTAAATTTAACCTTTGAAAACCAGTATAAGAAGTAACCTAAGAGCTAATCCCAACAACAGAGATTCTAAAACAAAAACAAAACACAACAGTGAAGACAATTATAAAAGCTAAAAATGTGAAGAGAAGAAAGCAAAAACATCAGAGCTTGTTATTTATCTGATCACAGAAAATGCAATGAGAGAAAAGATCTTACTGCCAAATGATGACACAATATCATATTTTCAGCATATTATATAAGAAAAAACAGAAACTCCAGGGCAGGGAGGGTGACGAGCAGGGTCCCCCAAGGGTCAGTCCTGGAACCGCTCCTTTTCAATATCTACATCAGTGACATAGTGGTTGGGCTGAAGGGGCGGGTGGCCCTTTTTGCAGACGATACGAAAATCTGCAATAGGGTAGACTCCACAGGGGGTGCTGAGGACATGAGGCAGGACCTGAGGGCACTGGAAGTGTGGGCAGAGACCTGGCAACTTAAATTCAGTATCAAAAAGTGTGCAATCATGCACCTGGGGCACAGAAACCCAAAGACAGGGTACAAACTTGGGGGGGTCAGGGTTACCGAGCAGGAGAGGGGTCTGGGGATAATAGTGTCTAGTAACCTCAAGGTGGGAAATCAGTGTAGCAGGGTGGTGTGGCGAGCATATGGGATGCTGACATTCACAGGCAGGTGAATCACTAGCAGAAGGAGAGAGGTCCTGATGCCCCTATACCAAGCTATGGTAAGACTGCACCTCGAATATGAAGTCCAATTCTGGAGGTTATGCCTGTGATAAGACATTGATAAGATTGAAAGGGTTCAGAAAAGGGTGACAAAGATGATACAGGGGATGAAGGGCAAACTATACGAACAGAGATTTTGGGAATTGGGACTCTACATTGGAGACTAGAAGGGAGAGAGGGGACATGATAGAGACCTTTAAATACATCAAAGGGATAAGCAAAGTGTACTCAGGGAATTTATTTCACAGGAAGGAAGGCACTAAAATGAGGGGGCATGGGTTAAGACTGCAGGAAGGAAACTACAGGGTCAATGTGAGAGGACGGGTCTTCACTGAGAGGGTGGTGGAGGCATGGAACAAGCTTCTGGAGGAGGTGATGGGGTCTGAAACAGAGTTGGGCTTCAAGAGAGCATGGGACAGGCACATGGGTTTACAAGGTGGTGGGGTGGGTGCTTTCAGAAGGAGGAGGGAGGAATAGTGGGAGGGGAAAAGGGGCTGACTAGATGGCCAAGAGGTCCTTTTCTGCCATCAGGTTTCTATGATCCATATTCTATATAAAAATGAATATTTGATAAGTGTCTTATGCTAAGAAAAAAATACTATCTACACCAAATTGTCTTACTGCCTAACCACAGACAATTCATAAAATCTTGATTTCCTTTAGGTTGTTGTCCTGATGGCTTTAATGCTGATTTTTACACAGCTTTTCAGCAGTGATTTGCCTCAGTTTGGTTGCAGATTTTTAATGCGTGCACATTGCTCAGACTGATGCCAGAGTCACAGCATGCCAAATAGGAAACACTGTATCTTGTATCAGCCCATCTCTCACTTGAATCACAGCCTTAAGCCCTTCATGAAAATCCTAGCAAATAGGTTAAAGGAAATGGTGAGTATTTTATTTATTTACTTGAAAAAGTTTCACCAGGAAAGGCATACTGAGCTATTAAAACAACTTGTTTCCAGATGCAACTTGGGGGGAAGGGAAATGATGCATAACAAAAACTAGATACAAAACAAATAGGCATAGTACATTGATATAAATATAATTTTACAATGGCAAGGAAAATTCTAGCAACCTGATTGGCTGCTGACCTCCAGACACACTGATGTTCTTAGACTATAACATCACTGTAGCTAGGGCAGTCAAAAAGATGACTGCAGTACACTAAGACATATCCCTCCCTGCAGGGCTACCCCCAAAGCCGACACAGCTCTCAATACATTTACAGCACACACACACACACACACACATTTGATCCCTTGTCCTTCTAATTTTTTTAAAAACTGTAACTCTCACACATTCACATCCTCCTCATATTCCCTCATTGTTACAACAATGCAGCCGCAGGCACACTTTGTTTTAAAAAAAAAACAATGTTTTTCTCCACAGTGCCACCACCTCCGGGTAAACACTTTCACTATCAGCACATGCCTGCTACGCCACTTTGCCAAAAACCCGCAGGCAGTGGCGGTATGTAAAATAGAAGAAAATCTATTTTTTTTTGTTTTGAACAAGCAGTTTCCAACAGTAAAACTCACCACAGCTTCTTAATATCCTCCATTTCAATCAGTGGTGAGATCGCGTCAGTGTGTGCGCAAATCGCGTTGTACACTGGCAAACAGCTTCTCGGTGGATGGCTTTTCAGGGCACAAACAAAAAAAAAAGAACTGAACTTAAAATAAATGGAACTGTGAAATACAGTCCCCCTCAAGCAACATCAAGTACTAAGTGGAAGCTAATGACCAGGAAGGTCAGACGGCACAGTAACTTCGCATAGCAGGAAAACAAGAAAAACCTTAGCAGCCTCAGCAGGCAGGATCATCCTGGCAGCAGCTCCCTGGTAGAAGAAATATTAGGGACTTGTTTTCTTAAACATATACCTACACCCACAAGAATCAAAGAAAAAACAGATAAAAATTTATTTTTGTCTTTCTTTTTTTAATTACCAAATGAGCCATTGTATAATATCAGTAAGGCACTCCAGGGATGTGTGTTATTGTGTAATAACGTCACACCTTGCATGTCAAACGTACTCAGCCTGCTTTCTTGTACTTCAACCAACTGAGGTGTGACGTTATTACACAATAATACACACCCTGTCATGCTTTATTGCTTAAACGATTACAGCTATGTCCAGCTTAATATGTGAAGAGGACAATACACTTAGGAATACAATACTGTACATTCAGGACTTGAGATTGGAAGGCTGTTCCTTAGCAGAGACAGAGTGGGTGAGGGGAAAAGAGAGAATATAATGTAGCTTGGCAGCCTGAGGAAAGGGGGGTAGTCCTATGACCCTCTGGGATGCACACCCCTCAAGGGCCAGACTCGGCAGGGTGCAACCCAAACTGAAAGTACTGGTGTCCCAGGCCTTCAAGAAACAGAGGATAGGGTAGAAGGGAGGGGGCAAAACATTATAACCCTCTGCAGTGGAGACCCCACAGGGGTTCAACACTGCTCTAATATGGCCAGTCAGTGTTGTGGGGAGACATAGGAGTTGTGAGTAGGAGTAGGTAGGAGTGTGTAAGGTGTAGTTGCTGGATGGAGAAAAGTAATTGTGAAGAAGAGAGGATAATGAACGAGTGGACAGGGCAGAGGGGATATCTAAGGGAAGGGAGTTCCAACTTTTAGGGAAGTGGTAAGAGAAAGCAGCCTGTCCTGTAATGGAAGATTGGATAGGGAGGGCAAGAGTCTGATAGCAAGAGTTCTGGAAAGAGTGGGTTGTAGGGGGAGGGGTGGAGAGAAGGGCAGTGAGGTGGGGGGGAGAGCTGAGCCAGTACTTCCCAACTAGGGAAGAACAGCGGGTGAGGCATCTAGCCCCAAGAGGGACGAAGAAGAGAGCAGTATAAAGGTCACAATGGTGTGTATGGGCTGGACAATCAAGAGCAATGCAACAAAAGGAGTTGAAAAGGGTGCCCAGTCTGGTTAGGGTGGACTTAGGGGCGGCACTGTAGACTATGTTACCATAGTCAAAAATGGTGAGGATAATTTTCTGGATAATTTCATGGTGGGCCAGTAGGAGGATGCAACCACTGTGTCTATACAGAGCACCTAGCTTGGGATGCAACTTTTTGTGGATGGCATCCACATGTCCAGAGAAGTTGAGGTGCTGGCTGAACCGAGGTATTTGAAAGAGGTGACATCCTCTAAAATGGACCCCTTGAGGGTGTGGAACAATGGGGTGGCATTAAGCCTAGCAAGCCTATGCTTGGTACCAAAGGCCATAGAGACCGTCTTTTTGGTGTTTAGGGAAAATTTAATTGAATGAAACCAAAGCTGGACTTTATTGAAGTCCAGCTGGAGCCTGGTTGCCACATCAGAGGAGGAGGCACCAGAAGCAGACAGCACAGTATCATCCGCGTACATGTGAATAGCCACAGAGAAGCAGGCAGCAGGAAAGTCATTTAAGAATATTGAGAAGAGTATCAGGCCGAGGACTGACCCTTGAGGGACTCCTGTGTTGATGGAAAGTTGGGGGAGAATGAGTTGCCTATTCTGACTGATTGAGTCCTTCCCATAAGATAGGAACGGAACCAGCAAGTAGCGGTTTCAGAGAGACCTACTGCTGCAAGCTTGTCAAGGAAAAGGGTGTGGGCAACAGTGTAGAAGGCTTTGGCCAAGTCGACAAAGATGGCATAGTTGATGCAGCCCTGATCCATGCCAGAGAGAATGGAGTCAGTAAGCCAGAGAAGGGAGGCTGAAAAGGAGTGGGCCTTACGAAAACCAGACTGGAAAGGAGTGAAAAAGGAGGAGGAGGAGGAGTCAAGGAAAGGAGAAAGTTGTGCTAAAGCAAGGTGCTCTTGAAGTTTGGCAATAATTGGGAGCAGGGATATAGGGCAGTAGTTACCTGAGTTGGAGGATTCACCACCTTTAGGGAGGGGATGACTGTGGCAAGCTTCCAGGCATCAGGGAGAAGGAGAGGTTTAGAAGGGAGGTGAGTGGAAGGGCAATAGCGGGGGCTGAGAGATGAAGGAGCTTGAGGTTAAGCCCATCTGGGCTTTTACCCTTATGTGGGTTAAGGTCTAGAAGAGCCTTCAGGGGTGTCAGCAGGGGAGACAGACAAGAAGGAGAAATGGGATGAAGAGGAAAGGGGTGAGCAGGGGCTGGTGGTGGGGAACGGGAGGTAGGGAGGATAGAAGGAGGAAGTGCAGGTGGTGAAGAAGATGTTGAATTCTTAAGCCACGGGGGGGTGGGAGAGGGCTGCAATAGTGGTGTCTCCTGCCTTCAGGACTGGGGCAGGCCAGTGGATGGGGGAGGAGAATAGGGCATGGACTACCTTTCAGAACTTAGGGGGCAGTTAATGTTCTCCTGGAAGGTGGATGGAAAATATTCAGCTTTCGCAAGTTTGATGGCCCTAGTGCAGGCATTTCAGAGTGCTCAGTATTTAGTCAAATCCCAGTGTTGGGAAAGTTACTTTTTCTATTACTCTCTATTACTTTTGGAAACTTGTTCCAGAAAGCTCTGTGCAGTCACTAGCAAGGATGGAGAAGTACTGGAAAATGTAATACACCTTACAGTTACAATTACTTATGTCTTTTTAAACAAAAGAAATATATAACTGTAACTGATTACATTTATTTGAAAGTAACTAGTTACTAACCTATTACTTTCAAAAAATGTAATCTTTTATAGTTATTCTTTATTTTTGTATTGTTTTTGTATAAAAAGAAATAAGTAACTATAACTGTAAGGTGTATTACTTTTTCTAGTACTTATCCAGCCTTGCTAGTGATTACACAGAGCTTCCTGGAACAAGTTTCCAAACGTAATAGAAAGTAATAGAAAAAGTAACTTACCCAACACTGGCAAATCCACATGGGTGCCTGAGGCCTTATGAGCCTTCCACGTGAGGTCACAAGCATGCTGACAGGCCAGCAGTTCGGCTGACAACCAGGGGAGGTGGGAGCCTCTGACCCTAGTTTTCCTGATGGAGCATGCTGGTCCCAGATTTTTAGGAACTTTGTAACTGAGGGCAGAATCAACTGAGGAGTCAGTGGAAACAGGAGACAAATCCAGTGCTGCTAATTCCTCGTGGAGCGAGGACAAGTCCAGAGACCTGGAGGAAGCAAGTAGGAGACTGCTTGGTGGAGCTGTGGGGTGGTGGATTTTACGCACACAGCAGACCATGTGGTGGTCACTGAATGTATCTGGAAGGATTCCTGATGCAATTACCCAGTGAGGATGTGATGCAAGAACCCAGTCCAGCAGGGTATGCTTACCAGACTTGTGATTTAGATGGTTTGGTTTGGAGATCAATTGTGTAAGGTTAAGGGAGAAGATGGCATTGCAGAATTTGGATTGAGAACTGGAGAGCCAATATATCTTAAAATACCCAAGAATGAGGAATTCACCTGGAGAAGAGTGGGTGGTGAGAGTTGAGATGAGATCAGTGATCGAGGAGGTAGGGAGGCCTGGGCAACAGTAGGCACCCCCCACAAAGATAGGGAGGGAGCAATGGAGGGAGAGTTTTAGAAGCAGCAATTCTTAGGCAGAGGGGGAAGAGGTGAAGAGGATGAGAGTGTACTGGATGGATGAGGAGATGTTTGTCAGACACAAAGGGCAACCCTAGGAGGCATACGCCAAGTGCAGTCCAGCCCCTAGCCTTACTGTCTGCTGAGCTTAACTGATCTTCACCGACTGGGAGAGAGATCAATCATGGAAGGAAGGCAGACTCTGACAGGTACAGAAGCAAGGATTCCTTGACAGCAGTTCTACGTGGCTGAATCCCCCTTGGAGTGCACAGTCCTATCTCAGCTGAGGTGACTTCTTGCCTCAATCACTCTGCTCAGACCCAGCCAGTGGCTGCTCTCTCAGCATAAGGAGCAGTTGGAACACTTACCCAGAATTCCTGGCTGCTGTATGTAAATCAGCATTTGTACTGCTGTACCACTACTGAAATAGTGGTCAACTAATAGAACACTCTCAGCTGGAAGTAACAGCTCAGACATAAACAGCACCCCTAGGAGGCATACGCCAAGAGCGGTCTAGCCCCAAGCCTTACTGTCTGCTGTACCCACTACTGAAATAGTGGTCAGCTAATAGAAAACTCTCAGCCAGAAACAACCAGAAGCAACAGCTCAGACACAAAGGGCAACCCTAGGAGGCATTTGCCAAGTGCGGTACAGCCCCTAGCCTTAATGTGTGCTGAGCTTCACTGATCTTCACCCGAGGAAAGTGCAAGTAGGAGATTTAAATTCTCCCACACTCTTGCCTGCAGGTCTACCGACTGAAGTGCTAGAAGTGGAACTCGCAGCACCATAGCCGGATCCAGGCTCCATCTCGTTGGTGACTTCTATTCTAGTCGGCGGCTTCTGCTGCAGCAGTTCCCTAGGCACTCCATCATTTGGGAAGGGTGGGTATCGACAGGCAGCCAGTGGATCAGTCCCCTCTTCCTCACAGCAGCAGGGAGCTGGGACACATGAACCACACGCAAGGGTTTTTATTGCAAGTAGCTGGGACTCCATGGAGCTGTTCTGAGCCAAAGGGCAGAACAACTGAGCTAGTAACTAGATTCCTTCTTACCTTGCAGGAGTACAAGCTAGACCTCGTCTGTTCAACAGCTACCTGAGTGTTTTCTACAGCATACAGGGAACAGTCGAATATGCTCATCCAACCTTCCAGAATGCTCTTGCTTTATAGGCGTGTAGCGCCACCCACAACACCTGATAGGAGGTAGTAAGGTACAAAAAACAAAACAAAACAAAAAAAAAACTCACTGTTCTGTTTTCTTTTTCGTCCACGCTTCCTGCCACGAAACAGGAATCAGCACTATCTCTCAACTAAAAAAAAAAAATGGACCTTGTCAGTTGCAAAAACTGTGGTGCACTGTGCAACAGGATCTACAAATGGTAACCAGGACCCTGCCGTGCGTGTTGCACCATAGCAGATCTTGCAGCCCACCTACAGGATGTTTGGATTATAATATACGACCTCCAATACAGGGAACTCTATAGCAAACCTCCTCAACCCCACCACTGCCAGTACCAGCATGTCAGCCAGGGGCCAGGACTTGAGGCAGGGCCCAGAGGCTGTCAGGTGGTAAGGAAAAAGAGGCATCATAGGAGGCCCAGGAAGGAAGCCAAAAACCAGGAGCATTTCTCGGCCATGCAAACCAAAAACAGGTTCGCTCCACTGCTACCAATCTCAGACAAGGTAATACAAGGTAAAGAAATCAAGCCACCAAATAAGGCTAACACACCAATTAAAACCAATACAAACTACGATAAAATCAAAAATTCTAATACTCAAAATATAACCAACAACAAAACCAAATGCAATAACAACAAAAATACTAAAACTCAAATTAAAAATGACACAAATATAAACAAAAGCAAAATTCTCATAATCGGAGATTCCATGATCCGAGGATTGGAACACTACCTAACACAAAATGATAAAAGTGACATCATGGTAACGTGTCTGCCAGAAGATTCCACAAGTAGGGACACTAACCGCATAAAGACAATTGTGCAGGAATCAGGGGATGTTATGCATATAACAACACACCTTGGTACCAATGACTTACCAAATCACACAGTTCAGGAGGCCAAGAAATACTTTGAGGACCTGGCCAACAAACTTTCTTCCCTTCCATCCAAATTAGCCTTCTCAGAAGTGCTGCCAACGTGGGAAAAAGGAAAAAGCACCAAGCGAGTCACAGAGATTGAATTAGGCGAATTCAACTCATGGCTGCATGATTGGTGCCAAGACAAGGGATACCACTACATCGGGAACTGGCACAACTTTTGGGAAAGAGCTTTTTTTAAATACGATGGATTGCACCTAAACAGAGAAGGTGTGTGAGCACTTGGACAAAGATTCGATGTCTGTACAGATAGTTTAAACTAAATAAAGGGGAGTATGATGCAGCTCACATCCCTGCCATTGGTGGGCTGGTTATCGCTCCCCAAAACACCAAATGCGTGCATACATCCTCAGAAAACAAATCAGAGCCAACATCCGTCCAAACCAGCAACCTCCATAATCTCTTGGCCAGAAAGAGCAAACTGGAGCAGTCCAGGAAGAGAGTACAACCTTGCGCCAAAGAGGATGTACATTCCTGGAAGGCAATGGTTGCCAGTACTAGGAGCCTAGCCAACAAACTTCCTGAACTCATAGCCATCTTGGAAACAGAAAGGTTGGACTGGGTGGCTGTAACAGAAACATGGTTCACGGAAAACCACGGATGGGATATGGCCATTCCCGGTTACAATCTGTTAGTAAAAGGGCAACCTGGGGACTTCGAGTCACCATGGCTAACAGTAGACATGGGAAAACCCTTCAGAATCGGCATCATTTACAAGCCCCCAAATCAAGGAGATAAAGGAGACAAAGACCTAATAGAGGAAATCTACAAAATGTCTGCTAAAGGTGAAGTAATACTGGTGGGGGACTTCAACCTACCAGATATTAACTGGAGCACACTAATGGCAGTAACAAGAAGTAGTGACTTCTTATTGTCACTACAAGGTGCGGGACTGTGCCAACTTGTTAAAACCCCAACAAGGGAGATGCCATTCGTGATCTTGTCCTCACAAACTCGGAAAGGATCAAGGACATCGAAGTGGGATGCCATATGAGCAACAGCAACCATCACATGGTAAGCTTTAAGGTAAACATAACACAGGACACCAGCCACTCAAAGATAAAGGTGCTAGATTTCAGAAAGGCTGACTTTCAAAAAATGAGGAACAACATAAGTAGCCAGTTAATGGAAATCGAGGTTGTGGAGGTAGTGGTCATGTGGGGAGACTCAAGCGAGCAATAAAGACTGCCACAGATCAATGTGCCTGATGGGTCAGCAAAGCAAAACGAGAAAGAAATCCTCTATGGTTTTCCAAGGAGTGGCTACCATAGTCAAAGAAAAAAAGAAGATGTATAGAATATACCAGGAAACCAACATTGAGAAAGACTGGGAGTTATACAAGGAAAAAATAAGAGTCTAACAAACAAATTAGAAAGGCAAAAGGCCAGGCAGAGGAAAATATAGCAGAAGGGGCAAAGAGAGGAGACAAATCATTTTTTTTTTCTCAAGTGGCTTTTATTATTAGTTAAATATAAAACATAAGACACGTGGGATGTTGAACACTTATTACAGTTCAGATAACTTATTTTGTTACATATTGTACCAACTTATATCAATAAGAATAATAAACTTTCCATGTCAAAACAGAATCTTTCCCTTTCCAGCCAAGGCATTAGGATAGGAAAAAGTATGTTATACTGCACCAAATATTTGCTTTCAAGTGATGGGAACAGTCTTGTGCAGTAGTTTCCATATCCCTTTCGTCTGACTCACTCCTGACGTGGAGGAAAAGGAAAACACAAAAGTTGGTTATCCAACCATAAATCAGGCCCACCTAACCACAGCTGGGCCTATTAATTTTTCAACTCTCTATAATTCTATTAATATTTACATTGATCTACCTTAAATAACCATTTGGCACATTCTCATCCCCCTTTCTCCCCCTTTTCAGTCCTAATCCAGGTGTTATACTTCAATTTATCCACCTTCCAGATTATTCACATGGTATGTTATCAAGTTTAGCTGACTTCCACTCATACTGCAACCCCCCCCCCCCACCTCCACCCTTCTTCATTCCTCATTGATCTTGGTCCTCTTCGCCTTTCCAAAATCCTCTCCACAATTGCCATTGGTGCCAAATTTCTGTAAATGTATCTTTATTGAGGTGAATCATAGATGAGATACTCTCCATCCTTTCTATGTCATCTACCCTTGTGACCCATTGTACTAAAGTAGGGGACTCCGGTTTGAGCCACATGGCTGTAATACACTTCAAGGCTACCACCCTTAATATTTGTCCCAACTCTACTACCTTCCGTTTTTTCGAAAGGTAGGGTTGGGAGACCTAGTACCAAATCCTGAAAGGAAAAAGGGAGAGGAAAACCCAACATATGCTCTATGACCCTATGTATTTGCTTCCAGAACTGTGTCAGTTTGGAGCAGCTCCAAAATATGTGATAATGTGGTGCTCTGGTTGTGCTACAAAGGCGCCATCAAGCCTGGGATGCCTGAGAGGAGAAGTAATGTGTGATTACAGGGGTTCTAAAAAAACCGGTTACAACTTTCCAACTGTATTCCCTCCACACTGAGGAGGATGTGACTTGCCACCCTCGTTTAAATCTACGAGCCCAACCAGCCCTTGGTATCCTCTCTCCACTTTCCTCCTAGTATTTGTTCCTGATTTCCTCTAAGGTAGGGGGTTGAGAGGAGGATGCAACACCCTGTATAACATTGTTACATATCTCAGTTTGTTACTAATTCTGATAGAGTCCCACCAGTAGTCCTCTAGTGTTGTTCTAGCTCTACGTATCATCTGGAGGTTATCCTGCGTATTAATAAAATGCCTGACTTGCAGGTATCTAAAAAATCCTCTCTGCAGAGACATAATTTCTCTTGGAGGCTCGTCCTGTCCAAGAGTTGGGTAAATGTAGTGATGCCGTTATCCTCCCAAAACTGATACCCCAAATCCGTTTTTGCAGGAATGAATGTTTCCTCATGCCTAATGAGGGAGAGGGGGCCTAATACATTTAGGGTGTAGGTCACCCTACGTAATTTACTCAGTATTCTGATGGAATGTTTCACCCAAGGGTTAGATGTCAAGGACCACATTTGTGGGCTAATAACACTTGTGGGAAGGGTCCATAGCTTTTTCCCCTCAGTGACTCCTCCTCCAGAAGGTACCAGCCCGACTCCCTCCTCTGCTTGGCCCATGTGCACAACTGCGCCCCTTGAGCTGGTAAATAATAGCAATATAAGTGGGGTAGGCCAAGGCCCCCCCTTCCTTTGAGCATCTTAAAATTTGTTGTGAGATTCTGGGACGTTTCCCAACCCACACAAATCGCGAAAGAGATTTATTCAGTTTGTTCCAGAACTGTAGGGGGATACTAATGGGAAGAGTTTGGAACAAAAACAAAAATCGAGGGAGGACGTTCATCTTGATCGAGTGAATTCTGCCATAAAGTGTAAGAGGTAGTCATTTCCAACGGGCCGGGTCCGCTTGTAAATTACTGAACAATCTTTCATAGTTGTTATGGAAATGTCTGGAGGTATCGTCCGATACCTGAAACCCCAAGATATCTAAACGTGTTCTTTTTTGCCCACGTAAAGGGAAAGTCTTCCTTAAACCCCCTGTGGGGGGGTGCCACTCACCATCATGGCCATTGACTTTGCAGTGTTAATTTTATACCCAGCCACAGATCCAAATTCCTGCAGTGCGTCCAGCAAGTGGGGCAGTGAGTGTTGGGATTTCTTAAGAAAGAACAGTGAGTCGTCGGCATACAGGGTGACCTTCTGTTCCATTTCTTCCACTTTCACCCACTTAATATTTAAGTTATTACAGACTGATATAGCCAAAGGCTCCAGGGGCAGGGCGAAGATCAAGGGTGAGGGAGGGCATTCTTGTCTGGTGCCTCTTTTCAAGGGTATATGATCTGACAAATACCCATTAACCTTAACCCTGGCCTCTGGTTTCTGATCTAGAGCAGATATAGCCATGATAACATTCTCCTCTAATCCAGACTTAGACAGGGTGGAGGACATGAATGTCCAGTCCACCCTGTCAAAAGCTTTCTCAGCATCCATACTAATAGCTAATTGGAAAGAAATGGAGTGACGTTGAGCAGAAATGATGTTAAGCAACCTCCTTATGTTGTCCTGCAAGTAACGTCCCGCAATAAAACCAGTTTGGTTATGATGCACCAACCTCGCTATACATGTTTGCAATCTATCCGCCAAAATATATGTGAATATTTTCATATCTACTGGAAGTAGGGAGATAGGTTGGTAAGAACTACAGAGCTCTACGTCTTTGTCAGGTTTTGGGATTACCGAGATCTGTCTACATTCCATGAGGGTGGGACCTGTTCCTGCTCTGTAAGAACTTCATTATAGGTTGTTAGCAGGGAGTCTGCCACATGTGCGTGGAATTCTTTGAAGTACTCAGCAGGAAAGCCATCTAGGCCAGTAGCCTTACCATTTTTAAGTTGCTTGATCTTGAGCAGGACCTCATTTTTAGTAAATGGAGCATTTACAACCAGTTTGGCTGCCTTGTCCAGTGTAGGGATCGCCAGTGAGTCTAAACATTGTCGAATTTTGTTTTGGTGGCCCTGGGGAGTTATATTATCATACAATTCCGGGTAAAATCATGCAAATTGTTTTAATATTTCCTTGGGGGAGGTGGCTGGGGACCCGACTCCTCCTGGCCTTATTCGCAACACCACCCTACTTGCCCTTTCTTTACGTAGCTGCCACGTCAGAAGTCTCCCTGCCTGATTCACATTCTCACATAATTTTTGCCTTGCAAACCTTATCTGGCCTTCCACTTGTATATCTAGCAGTTGGTTCAGTTCCTTCCTTGCCTGGTCTAATTCCTTTCATTTGTTCCTCTGGCACTTCCTGATGGCGTCTTTCTAATTCCCCTATTGTGCATTCTAGCTGTAATCTCTTGTGTACTCTCTCCCTTTTAACTCTGGAGGAATATCTGATAATTTCCCCCCTTAACACTTCATGGTGTCCCACCTGATACTTTCTTTTGTGTCCCCCTTGGGGTTCTCCTGCTTAAACCTTGTAATCTTGTTGATTATCATTTCCTTAAACTCTTCCCTTGTAAGATGACTAGTGTTTAACCTCCAGCAAGATTCTGAGGTGGTCACTGATGCGTGAGAGACTAAGTGTAACTGGGGCATGGTCGGAGAGGGCAATGTATCCTATCTCGCAGGAGTTTACCTTTGAAATCCAGTTAGAAGAAACTAGGAAGTAATCAATTCTAGAGTATCCCTTATGGCGCGGGGAATAATAAGTGAAATCTCTACCTCTCAGATGCACAAATCGCCAGCTTTCTGTTAGGCCCAACTCCTGGTTTAGCCTCATGAGAAGTTTGCCTGTTCTTGTGGTTCCCCCTTGTTGTTTCCCAGAACGGTCCTCCCCCAAATGAATCACTTCATTAAAGTCACCTCTGTCACAAACCCACTCAGCAGGTCAGACCTCTACTCCCAAAATGCCAACCTCTGAGCGTAGAATTGTGAACAGTGAACAGAACAAGGTAACCCTCTTGTCTGTTTTGTGGGTTCAAGTCACCTTTGTCCCAAGTTCTGGAGGGATTCAAATTGATAACCTCTTGTTAGCGTACCCAATTGTCAGGCTCAGATAATTCTGTCTTCGAGGGGCCTGTCTTCGGGGGGCCAGATATCTTTGCCTATGGGCACCTAGCCAGGTATTACAAAATGAACCCTTAGAACTCTATGCAAGACCTAGCAAACTCTGACCTGTTTCCCAGTTTGGTACCACAATAAGCTCATGCACAGTGTCAACTATAACCATCTAAGCTTCACTTATAAAAAAGAAATTTCAAGGCACAACAGGTAGTTTCTGTTTTTAAAATATATCTTTACTTTAAAATAGATAAAAAAATAGGAAAACAGCAAATACAGAACACGATATCCCAGCACATACAGTCTTAAAAACAAAATAGGTTTAAAAGTGCAAATTCCTACAACCCATACACTCAGACTGGTCTTATCTAATTGTATTCTTACTTTCTTAATCTTTCAGTGCTTCGATATTCCTCTTTTCTCAGTCAGAAAATGAATGTGTCTCTCTGAGGTCTGCTCAGTATACTTAAAAGCAGTCTTGAGCCAGCCTTCTCTCTGAGGTCACCTAACTCCGTCTTGGTGTATTAAAAATTATATTTTATAACACAGGATGTCCTACTAAGATATTTAAAAAAAATAATAGGTGACATAAATGAATCTCCTCTCTTCGTGTGACTTGCCAAAACCAGTCTGTGATCTGCTTCACACAGACATCAAAGTCTCTTTGATGTAATTCTGGCTTCCTTAGATGACACCCCCCAACACATGCATATTGGACTTCTTGAACCAGTCTGTGATCTGTTTCACACATACATCAAAGTCTCTTTGATGTAATTACAGGCTATCTTGGGAGACACCCCAACATATGCATATTCTCCTTCCTTCATGACACCTAGTGCAAATCAAAGGATTTCCCTGATGACATCATGAATGGATATTTTATTTCCTGGGCTTCAAAGAAAACTTAACAAAATAATTGCATTGCAGATATCTGCAGTTTAAGCTACATTCTGTCCTTTGAACTTATCTCTGCGGGGGGTTTGATGTGTCAGTTTCAGCAAGACTGTAGTGTCTCCTGACAGACACTCCCTTACATATTTTACATTGCAGAAAAAATATCATATTGTAATCAGAACCAGCTGTCCACGTGCCACAGCCTCCTATTACAACGAGGCTGTGTGCATCTGTAACACTCTCTTTGATTACTTTCTCTAGGAAAGCTATACGGGGGGGGGTCCTGGTTTGGGGCATATAAATTCACTAATGTGCAACTCTGTCCTCTATAAATGCCCTGCAACTGTATGAATCTACCCTCTGGATCTGTGCGGACCTTTGTAACCTTTAGGGGAGCATCTTGTCGGACCAAGATCACAACCCCTCAATGATGGGGGGCCGCCTCATAATGCGATGAGAACATCTGCCCCACCTACGACCTCTTCAGCTTAAGATGCTCTTGTGCTGTTAAGTGGGTCTCTTGCAAAAACGGTATCGTGGCTCTCCTCATTTGGAGATCCTGCAGTATCTTGGCTCACTTAGCTGGATTGTTGATCCCCCTCACATTGAAGGATACCACTGTAAAATCAACTATCTCCAACTAAAGGGGACCAAATCTCCATATTCTGGGGGAGGGGTCTAAGTAGTGTGCCCATTATCTCTACAACCATATAAATATATGCGCAACATTGCACTTAACTGATTCATAAACATTAACAATAAACCATCTAACATTTACTAAAAGCAAAAACTCTTGAAGGTATATTAGCCCTCGCTCCACACACTGCAATTTGTTGGTTCTGCGAGGTGTGGCCAAATTCCTCAATACAATCTGGATCTTGATCCGGCTTGGGCCACCACTTAGCCCACTTGCCAGAAGTGCGGTTCTGAACTCTTCTACCAGCTCATGCTAGAGTTCTGAGTTAGGGTCATATATCGCCCCTGACCGTAAGCTTCTCCACCCCACCGCTATTGTTAACCCTTCTATCTGTGATGTAGGGGATAATTAGTGTGGCCTGAGTATGGGTAGGAGGGGTGAAGACCTCCCCACCCATTAATTACTCTGTCTTATTGGGAGGAAGGGATGCGCCAGCCCGCCCCCCCACCTCAAGGACGCTCCCCCCATCAGGACTGAGGGTTCCCCCGTGGTGACACCAGCAGCTTGACTCATATGGTGCTCATTGCATCTAATAGTTTCCTATAACATTCCCTTAGGAAATGGATCACTTTCTGGGAGCACACAAGGCACTCGAGCAACGAAAGGACAGTACAAGGCCCTTCTACTCTTATGGCAAGTGGCAACTCCATTTTACCTGGTTTTAAGTATATTAAGGGTCTTTGTCAGTGGCCATTCCCTGAAGGAATACCAAGCTGACCTCTAGATCCCATATACTTTTTCTCTGCGCCCTGTCTTAAGGGAATGCGACAAACTCGAGATTGGAGTGCGTTTGCGTCATCTATGTTCTGTGGACTTCTCAAGTTGCCTCACATGCCCTCCCATTTTATGGTGCCATTTGTTTCATTTTGTCCCTGAGCCGCTGCTGGGTCAAACCCCCAGACCCCCCTGACACCGGGGCAACCGAGCAGAGGAGGGCCGCCACACACTCCTCCACCTCTTCATACTCTTTCTTGTAAAGCCTCCCCTTCACATAAGCCATTAAACATTTTCCACCTGCACATTTGAAACACAGTTAGAACTGAAACGATAAGCAAAGACTTGTGGAATTCAGATCCTACTGAGTAGGGTATGATCCCCCCCCCAGCACTCTCAACAGATACTTAGGCGAGCTAGGTACTGTCTGTGAGCAAGCCCTGAGATTTCACTCACAACTTCGTTAACAGAAGAAAAGTCACTGCAGTTAACACCTCTTCACTTCAGGCTGGTCTACTGTTGCCAGTCCCCTCTGCATTTCGAGACAGTGAGTCCTCGTGAGCCGAATCCTCTGTGTCACTGTTATTGTGATGTTGGAGCTCCTTGTGCAGCCAGATCATGTCCCACATGCTGGAAGTGTACGACTTGTCCTGATGCCCCTTCCTTTTGGTTCCCACTGTCTGCCATGATCTCTCCTCTACGCAGGCCTTCCGCTGTCTAACCATGTCCTTTAGACCCGAGACATCAAGGGATTGAAGTAACTTCTCTGCTGCTGTCAGATCTGGGAATCTCCTTTGGCCATATTCAGCGAGAATTCTTAATCTGGCTGGGTATTCTATAAATGCCTTAATTCCCTTTGTCTGAAGTGTGTGAACCACCCCCAGTACTTTTCTCCTTTCTGCCAGCAGCTGGGGAGTGTGGTCCTGCTCAAAAAACAGTCTGGTGTCACCAAAAATAACTTCTTTCTTTCCCCAAGCTAGTCAGAGGATCTCCTCCTTCACTCAGAAGTCCAGGAAGGTGATCACCATCGATCAGGGCCTAGCTTTAGGGTCCTTCGGCCGGGGCACCAAAGAGCAATGTGCCCTGATTATATTAAGGGGTTTATCAGCAGTCCAGTTTAGTATTTCCCCTAAAAAGGACTCCATAAATGCAGGGATTGGTGCTGTCTCTGTGCCTTCTGATAGACCATGGATGCAGATATTATTCCGCCTGTTACGATTCTCTAATTCCTCCAGTCTCCTCTCCGGCTGTAGCTCCCGCCGATGTAGGTCTAACAGGGCTGCATTGTGTATGTCTATTGTGGTGGAACAATCGGAAAGGTCCTTTTCCATTTGGTCCGTTTTTTGAGTCGGCGTCTTTAACTTCTGATGGTCTTCTAAAGACCTGGCTTCCAGTCTTTCTAATGTGGCACTGATTTTGTGCAGAGTGGTGCACAGCTCCTTTGAAGTTTTTGTGCAATCTGTTTCTGTTGCATCTTCTAGATCGGGGCCTGTGCTCTGTGAGACCATGGAAGCTGTGGCAGGTTGCACATACTCAAATAGTTTTTTTCTGTTGTTTAGAGGAGTGGTCGTCTAATTTTTTTCTTCACCTTGTGCCGTGCTGCCATGGCAATTCAATTCTTTCCTTCTGAGTGCCGGATGGGTGAGATTTTCTGCAGATGCAGGTGCAGTCTTTCCACGGTGATGTGGAGCTCTCGGTTTAGGCTGCCACCATGTTGGTGCTCACACCATAAGTCCAAGACAAATCATTTTTAGATACATTAGGGAACACAGGAAGGCAAAAGGAGGGATAGTAAAGACTGCTACTGAAGAAGGGAAATGCAGCAAACATGACCCAGAGAAAGCCAAAATCCTCAACAAATACTTCTGCTTGGTGCTTACCAAAGTGAACCCAGGGGACGGCCCAGCCCTGAAAAAACACAACACCCCAGGACCAGGGGTAGACACAAGTCACTTTACAGAAGCCGAAGTATGGGAGGTGCTAAATAAACTAAAAGCAGACAAAGCCATGGGACCAGACGAGATGCACCCCAGAATCTGTAAGGAACTGGGGACAGAATTAGCAGCCCTTTTATTCACAGAATCCTTGAGAAGTGGTGTGGTACCTGAAGATTGGAAAAAGGCATTAACAATTCCACTTCACAAATCAGGCAGTTGCGAAGAGGCTAGTAATTACAGAGTGGTGAGCCTCACATCTATAATAGGGAAACTAATGGAGACACTACTCAAACAGAGGATCATAGCATTCCTCAAAACTAGTGGCCTACAAGATCCTACACAGCACAGTTTCACAGCAGGTAGGTCATGCCAGACAAATCTGCTCGAGTTTTTTGACTACGCTACAAAAATAGTGGAAGACGGTGGGGCAGTAGATGTGATCTACCTAGACTTCAGTAAGGCCTTCAACTCAGTTCCACACAGAAGGCTGGTAAAGAAGCTTGACCACACAGGGGTCAGTCCAGAAGTAGTCAGATGGGTACAAAACTGGTTACAAGGCAGAACCCGGAAGGTACAGGTTAATGGAACGCAATCGACAGAAGGCAGAATGACCAGTGGGGTGTCCCAGGGCTCAGTGCTGGGGCCTCTGCTCTTCAATGTTTTTATAGCAGACATCGCCAACGGACTGGAAGGGAAGGTGTGTCTGTTCACAGATGACACCAAGATATGTAACACGGTGGACACCTCAGGAGTGAGCGAGATGGAAGCTGACCTCAAGAAACTAGAAGAATGGTCTGGAGTGTGGCAGCTGAGATTTAACACCAAAAAGTGGAAGGTCATGCACATAAGAAGGAAAAATCCAAGAAAGGAGTATTACCTAGGAGGCGAAAGACTGGCGGCCTCAAAACAGGAAAAAGATGTGGGAATCATAATCTCAGACAACTTGAAAGTTAGTAAGCAGTGTGAGAAGGCAACATTGAAGGCCAACAGAATGCTGGGCTGCAACAGGAGGGGAATCACAAACTGGAGGAGAGAGGTGGTACTACCACTGTATATATCACTGGTCAGGCCTCACCTGGAATACGGAGTCCAATTCTGGAGGCCTCACCTCAGGAAGGACATTGACCGAGTGGAAACAGTCCAGAGAAAGGTGACAAAAATGATTCAGGGTCTCTTGTACATGTCCTACGAGGAAAGATTTAGGGAACCGAATATGTACTCCCTGGAGCAGAGAAGAGTGAGAGGGGACATGATTGAAACATTCAAGTACATAAAAGGCATTAACAAGGTACAGGCACAGTAACTTTTTCACTTCAAGAAGGGCTCCAGGACCAGTGGACATGACCTCAGGCTGCAAGGAGGGAGGTTCTCTACCAACACCAGGAAGTTTTTCTTCACAGAAAGAGTGGTGGACACCTGGAACAGCCGGCCCCAAGAGGTTGTGGAGGTCAACACTGTGGGGGGATTCAAGAATGCATGGGATAGACACAAGGAAGCCCTGACTACAAAGGGCAACTAGAGTGTCAAAATATGTCTAAAACAAATGGGCAGACAAAGATGCACCTAGCGGTCTCCTTCTGTCATCAACTTCTATGTTTCTATGATGTATATGGCCACCCCCCCCGCCTCTAGTTGAGTGATCCTGTCAGATGAGGGCGTAACCTGGGATGGAGATGGCTGTGTCAGGAATCTTGGAGGAGAGCCATGATTCTGTAAGCAATATCCATCGAGACCAAATGGAGTTCATGACAGATAAGCATCTTATTTATTTATTATTTAAGTTTTTGTTTACCGGGTAAGTGCACTGATCCAAGGACCGTTTTCAGGCACGATCCGGGACACAAACAATGGCACAGAATCAAAGAGTTTAAATAATTTACAATCCAATAAGAGTAGCAAATTACAAGCTGTACAGACACAATGGAAACACACTGTACATAGCATAATAAGCAATGGTACAGAGAAGTAACTGAACAACGTACAAGCCCAACAAAAGCAGATAACTAGCGATACAACAATAGATTGACACAGGGTTGTGAAAAAATCAGTTACAAGCAGTAATATTAATCTGAAACAATTTAAACAGACTGCACCACAGTAACCTAGTAGGATAAACAGTTCAGCAAGCAACAATACCTAGGTGGAGATGAATAGGGAGGAAGCAGGGAAGTTAGGTTCCGGTGGTGATAATAGAGGCACATACCAAGTGTGCCAGGGAATAGAAGGGGAAAAGCAGAGAAACTAAGTGCCAGTGGTGACATGGAGGTACACACCAAGGTTACTATGTGCTATGGTAAGGAGAAGGGAAAGCAGAGCAGGAGTACAAGGGTAGGACAAATAGGGAAAATACATAGGGAGAGGATGAGGTGAAGACACATGGGAAAACAAGGTAACTAGTAAGGGGAGGGATAGGAAAGGATGGAGAGAGGGAGAGGGAGGGTAAAGAGAGCTAGCATGTAAAGGTGAGGGGGAGAATGAGTAAAGGGGGGGCAGAAGTGAGGGAAAGGGGGTATATGTACATACTCCCCAGAGGGGGAGGGTTTAAACCGGAGAGCAGGAACAGGTGGATTCCAAGAGTAGCCAGAATCTGAGTTGAGATTTGAAGGAGTGGTACAAGGCAACCATGCGGATAGCTGCTGGGAATCTGTTCCATAGAGAAGGTGCAGCTACTGACAGAGCTTTACTCCCCATTACAGTGTAGACTCTGGGGACCTCCACCGAGGGGACCAATGTATCATGCAGACACCTGTGGACACTATGTACCTTGAGGAGGGAAGCATACAGGGACTCGATAGCCCCACACATTGTGCCATCAATGATACTACCAAGTGCATAGTCAAAGCGATGCTTGAGTGAGGACCAACCAAGAGACTAATATAAGTCACAATGGTGGGTGGAGAAGGGGGCCATCAGCGCGAAGTGGCAAACACTATTATAAACTGAGTTGAGTCTGTGGCAAACAGTAGAGGACAGAGAGGAGGAGTAAATAGAAGTGCAATAGTCAAGGATAGGGAGCAGGTTCCCATGGGTAATGGCTAGTCAGGAAGTGGGGGGTAAGATAGTTTATTATACGATAAGCAGCACCGAGTTTTTGGTTGATTATGCGTATGACAGTGTTAATGTAAACGGTAAAGGAAAGGGACGGGTCTAGGGTTATACCCATATATTTGAACTCAGAGACTAACTGCTGGGGAGGTCCAGATGAGGAGAGCACCAGGAGGAAGGAGTTAAATTTAGCAGCATTAGCCAGGTAGGGCTTGGATCCAAGAAGCATAGCCTTGGTTTTCTTCTCATTAACCAGGAGCATATTCGATAAGAACCAATTGTGGGCATGGCCATAATTTTGAGTAATTTGGGCATCTGACTGATATCAGAATGTTGCTGAATATAGTAACAAGTTCAGCAGGCACACCTCTCCCCCAAACAGCGACCTTAAGTGATGCAGAGATAGGATCAACTGGACATTTTTAAACATAGTGTCAGGAACACCAGGTTCTGGTGAGAATTTTATGGAGTGGATTAACAAGCTCTGACCGCCTTGTTGGCAGAGTCATAGTGCTACCACTCGCAGTGCTGGTGATCTGGGTTCAGAAATGAGCCCATGTTGTCAGGGACTGGTCGGGGGAGAAAGATCGAGCATCCCAGAGCACACCCTCTTTCTCTGAGGAGAGGGATGGCTGGTCCCGGCACAATACTGCCACCTGGGTGACCACAGGCAGCAGTGTGCATGGGCCAGAACAGTATATATGAGGGCTGCCCAACAAGGATGTGCTCCACAAGCTTGTGTTCACAAGCTTACATCCTCGAGGAGTTGGTGCCCTGGAAGGAAAATGGGGGAGGGGAGCCAGGAAGTGCATAGTATGAGGTCCAACCTTACAGGCCCCGCACCATAGCAGGGCTGTCTCCTTGGTGAAATAGGACCCATGTTATCAACAGGGGCAGGGGAAGCCTACCAACCCCAGCCACAGGGGCAAGGCATGGAGGAAAGAGGATAGAGCTAAGCCCCCCAAGGAACCAGGTGATGGGACTGGAGGGCGACCTGAATGACAAGAAACAAGTACCAGAAGTTGAGAAACAAATTAACAAAAAAAAACCTCTTGTCAGAGTCTTTCATCCACATTAAGGTGATTGGCTCAGTTTCGCAGAAGTTTGTCACTCAGAGAGGGACCCAGCAAGGGTGTCCTTCTCTCTGCTTTTGTTTGCTGTTAGTGCACTGCCACTAGTAATAGCACTGTGGGATTAAGAGGATATAGAAGGGATTTGGGTGACAAAGCAAAAAAATAAGATTTTGTTGTATGCAGATGACACCTTTTTTATGAGGAATCCTAATATACCAATGGGTCCCTTCCTGGACCTTCTAACAGAATATACAGCTAAATAATGATCATAGTAAATCTGGGCTAAACAGAGGTGTAACAGTTAAGCGAACAGGCCACCCAAGAGCTTAGGAATTTTATACCTCATAAATGGGTTAAATCTAAGGTGAGATACTTAAGTATACTGATTCCGAATGATATACAAAACATACATCAAGTGAACAATAGGCTACTTAAACAGGATATTTCGGTAAATCTTAAAAGATGGTAAGTTCTCCATCTCTCTTTCTCAAACAAAACAGAAACCATCAAAATAAACATATTACCAAGATTCTTGTTCTTTTATCAAGGATTACCAATCCAAGAACCGTGCTTAGATTGGAGAGAATTATGAAACGTGATTAATACATTTACAGTATATGGTCAAAAGCCATAGATGAAATGGGGCATTTTTACTCAAAATAAACAAGAGCAGGGGTGGGAGTCCCAGTGTTTAGAAAATACTATGAAGCATCATAAGTTATTCCAATTATTGAAATGTTGTGGGATTTCCCCCAGGCAGGATATTTTTTCTTTGGAAAAAAAAACCAACACTCTAATCCTGACATTCCATTAACTTCTCTACCATGGGCAAAACCTCTCTCCTGAGTTTTTAGGTATTTTAGGAATGGGTAGACATGTCATTTCCTTAAACAATGGCATGGCACTAAGCAAAAACTATAGTTTAGCATGATATACCTAGGCTGGATATCTGTTAGAAACTGCTATCAGTTTTCTCCATCTCACCTAGATGGGTCATTTCATTGATAGGAGGAGATGGGACTCACTTTTTTCCATCAGTTTTAAAAAGAGGGGGTACTTCAAACTTTTGAGTAAATTCAACAACTTCCCAGGTGCATCAGACTGGAGTGAGATCTGTGGCAAAATTAAGACAGTGGAGGGCATCACACTCTGGAAAGGATGAACAAAGACCTGAGAAAACTTGAGGAGAGGTCAAGGGTATGGCAGCTGGGTTTCAATGCAGAAAAGTGCAAAGTAATGCATGTGGGGCACAGAAACCTAGGGGCAGAGAACAAAAGGGGAGGAGTGGCACTGATGACCACCAAGCAGGAAAGAGAGCTGGGGGTAATCATATCAGATGGCCTAAAGGTGGTCAGGCAGTACGACAAGGCAGTTGGGAGGGCTAGTGGGATGTTGGGGTGCATGGGAAGGGGTATCACCAGCATAAAGAAGGATGTGGTATTGCCTCTGCATAGACTAATAATAACATCCCACCCAGAGTATTGTGTCCAATTCTGGAGACCATATCTCAGGAAAGACATAGAGCAGAGGTGGTCCAGAGGAGGGCAACTAAAATGGTGTAGGGTCTGCATCAGAAGCCCTACAAGGAGAGACTTCAGGACCTCAGTATGTAATCCTGGAAGGGGGGGATATGATAGTGACCTTTAAATACCTCATAGGGGTAAATAAGGTGTAGGAGGGAAGTATTTTTTTGGTAAAAAAAAAGGTGCGCGAGGACAAGGGGTCATCATAAGAAGCTGGAAGGTGGCAGATTCAATGGGTAGTGAGGAAGTAAAAATGTTTTTTTTTTATTTCTTCTTTTTCTTTGCTTTTTCATTTTGATGTTTGATTCAGAGTGTGGGTTTGCTTAATTCATCATGTATATGATCAGCACCTCTCATTCTCATCATAACCAAACATCTGCCCTGCTGCCTGTACCTCCCTGTTTAACACGAGCCCTGGGAACACATGAATGGGAGCCAAATTTGATAATACCGAGCTTGTTGATTTTCCATTATACAGTGGTGTGTGAAAATCCTGTAATATGCCCCTTCCACCATATGCAAGTCTACCATAAGTTGGAACCATTCTGCAAACTCCGGTGGCAAGGCATCTTTCCAACAGGTTAAGATAGCCTTTTTTGTCACTATCAACCCCAGATTTGCCAAATCGGTTATATCACCCAAATCCAAATTTGAGTACAGGGTCCCAAACATAGTAATACCCAGGTCGAAAGGAAAATCCCGACCAATAAGTTTCCCAAAAAAAGAAAATATCTTTCGCCAGAACACTTCCAACTTTGGATATGAGACTAGCATATGGGCTAAAGTTCCCCTAGCCCCTCTACATCTTTGACACAATTCTGATAAATTGCCATCTATTTTATGCAGCCTTTATGGTGTTAAATATGTTCTATATATTATATTTACATAAATTTTCTTTAATCTATTATTTTTGATAGATAGTTCCTCAAGATTAACTAAGGTATCCCAGATTGGATCCTGAATAGGGAGAGACCCATCCTCTTCCCAAGCCTGTTTAAGTTTAGAAAGGGATATAACTCATGAATTTTTACTAATAGGGTCATATATTTCTCCTATCAAATGTTTTAGGGATTCTAAATTCTCGAAAAATTGTTCTAATATTCCCTTTTTTACTTGTACAGAGTTCTCTTTTTTTTTAAATAACATTTCTCACTTCTAAATATAGAAAATAGGCACTTAAAGATAGACCATATTTAATTTTTAGCTTCTCAAAAGAGGCTATTTTATCTTCTATCAATGGAGCCTCCACTGTACATATTCCGTTTTCTACTAACTCTATCTGAATTAAACTTCTTTTCATAGATGGAGAAAAGTGTGTGTTATTGAAAATAGGAGTAAACTGTGCCAGAGAATCCCCTTCCCCCAGTAATTGTTTTACTAGGTTCCATGCCCAGTTTGTAGTCTTGGTTGAATTCACCATACAGTGATATGGATCAGATTTATTAACATTTATATTTACACCCAGACTGTGTAATAAAGTAAAGAAAGGACTTTATTCTGCTTCTATACAGAAGCATGCTGGCATCTCCTGTCTTTCTTCAAACCAATACCCTAAACATTCTAATTGAGCAGCTAAATAATAATGTTCAAAATTAGGCAATAACATGCCTCCCCTCTCCCTTGATAACTGTGATTTTTTTATAAGCAATTCTTGGTGCTTTATGTTTCCAAAGGAATTTTCTTATAACCTTGCCCAATGAGACAAACAATGTCTTAGGAATTATTATTGGCAATGCCTGAACCAAAAACTGCCCTTGGTAAAATATTCATCTTGATAATATTAATCTGGCCTAATAAGACCAGTGGTAGGTTTTGCCATCTAATAAGATCTTGCTCGGTTTTTTTGAGGACAGGTAAGAAATTCAAGGTATACAGTAAATTTTTATCCAAAGTTATCTGAACCCCCAAATACTTCAAATAAGGTTTATGAAATTTGTGTAATGAATGTTCCTGACTGGGGACCTTGTCATTTGAAATTACTATAGCCTCAGTTTTATTCCAATTAATTTTATAACTTAACTGTTTACCAAAATCTGTAACAATTTGAAGTAAATGATCTTAATCATGCTCCGAGTCACCACAAAACAATAAAATATCATCTGTGTACAGTGATATTTTATGTATCTGCTCGCCTATTTTAATTCCCTTAATCCCAAAGTTATTTCTAATCAGATTAGCCAAGGGTCCTATAAATAAAGCAAATAACAAGGGGGCAACCCTGCCTAGTGCCCCAATGTAACAAAAAATATTCAGAAGAGTTATGATTTGTCCTAACAGATGCCTTAGGACAGAAGTATATAATTTTTATCCACTCCAAATATTTTCCCTCAATGCTGAAAGCCTTCAACAGACAAAACAGAAACTCCCATCTCACCCTATCAAAATCCTTTTTGGCACCGAGGGAAAGCACTGCCAGATCAATATTCAAAGAGGGGTCCACTAAATTTAAAGCCCTTCTAACATTATGAGTTAGTCTCCTCCCCACCACAAAACCATTCTGGTCAGAATGTACAATTTTAGGAATGACATCTGCTATTCTATTGGCCAACACCTTTGTGAAAACTTTATAATCATTGTTCAACAATGATATAGGCCTATATGAACCACAAACATCTGCAGGTTTTTTTTTCCTTTTTCAAAAGAAGAATTATTGAAGCCTCATTAAAGAATGATGGAAAATCTGCTTATGGCTGAAAATTCTGAAACAGATGAGCCAAAAGATGGGGTCAACTCTGTTTTAAACACTTCATAAAATTCAGCAGAATATCCATTAGATCCTGGTGACTTGTTATTTGGCATATTCGCTATTACTTCACAAATCTCCTCCACCTCAATTACCCTACTAAGACTTATTCTATCAACTTATGAAATACAGGGTATATCAATCTTTTTAATATAATCCTGAATTTCTATCCCAGTCACAGAGCTGTCCTCATGATATAATCCCTCATAATAATTTTTTAACTCGTTATTAATCTGTCCCAGATCTAACACCCTTCTTCCATCAGACGTAGTGACAAAGTCAATCTTATTTTGATTGTCCTGTACTTTAAGTTGATAGGCCAGAAGCTTTAAAGGGGAGTCTGCAAAGAAATAGTAATTAGCTCTTGATTTATACATTTGCTTCTCTGCTTTCACTTGACTGGCTCTATTTTTTTCTCTTAGGAGCATCATCTTTATTTTATCTTCTCCCCCCCCCCCCATTGCAGCATGCACCTCTTGTGCCAGGATCAGTTCCTGTTCCAGCCCATCCAAAAAAAAAAACAATATTTGTTCTTAACATTAGATTCATATGATACAATGCATCCCTCAAATATACTTTGAGGGACTCCCAAATTATGGTCCTAGAAAACTTATCTGGGTGGTTCTATTCCGGAAAAGTCGCAATTTCCTTCTTTAAAAATGCTATGAATTGAGCATCTTTACTAAAAGATTATTAAATTACCTTTTTTTAAGAAAATCTATCATTTTCTGTCAGATCCAACTCCGTATAACATGAAGCGTGATCTGAAATCAAAATGGAATTATGTCTAACAAATGTAATTGCATGTAATAATGTTCTGGTAACCAAAAAATAATCTATTCTTGACAGGCAATTATAAGGCTTTGAAAAAAAAAATTTTTTTTTTAAATTTGGATACAAATTACTAAAAGGATCCATCAAGACTAGTTCCTGAGCATAGTTATTAATTAACTCAATAGTTTTATTTTCCCTTCTGGGGCTGAATTCACTCTATCCAGAAAAGTAAGTGCAACATTCAAATCTCCTCCTATTATTAAAGGAGGACTTAAAGTAGAGGCCTAAAGAAAAAGGTTGGTAAAGAATGTTAAGTCCTCCTCATTTGGTGCATAAACATTTATAAATGAAATTTGTGACTGATCAATAAGAACTCTTGCTTGTGCCCATCTCCCTTCAGGAGCCACCTCTGAGTCCACTATCTTAGGTTTTAACTATTTTTTGATAAAGGTGGCAGGTGCCCCTTGCATTTTCCTGCAAAAGATGTGGAAATTCCAGTTGCCTGGAAGAGGTTAGAGAAATAGTCTGCATCCTTCTTTTCAAAATGTTTTCCTAAAGTAACATACAATCTATTTTATTATTTAAATAGTTAACAATTTGTCTCTTTTTGGCTCCATTCAGGTTCCAGGCTAATATTCTAAGTATATGCATCTAAATAGGTGCGAAAACAAATTTTCACCCAAAAATCAGGCGGCAGGGCATCTCTAACTTCCAAAATTCCAGATATTTTAACAGCATACCCATGCTGCCAATTACCAAAAACCATACCTATAACAAATCCCATACTACCTCTAACACATAAATTTAGAAAACCTATTCCCCCCCCCCAACAATGGTAATAATTACCTTACTCAAACATACTGCTTGAACCCAACTGATATAATCTTCTGAACCCAGAAGATCACTCTCCCTCCCTTATAACTTTAAAGACAGCTTGCCTTAAGCTGAGTGCTAGATGTTAAAAAATTGAGCTCTCTCCACTTTAACCTTGCAATTCCTCTAGAATTATTTATTGTACCCCCTTATAAAGCCAAAGCACCCTCCCCAAAAACAGAAAGAAAAAAGGAGAAGAGACAAAGGATGAATATAATTCACCTCCATACCGCCACCATTATTCCCTAGTCCCTTATTTACTTCCTCCCCCATTTGCTTTTCTGGGCCTCCCCAACCCATTCTGAATATTACTCCTCTATCCAATACACAGCATATATTTATGTATTAGAAGCAGCAGAGGCTGTGTAGTCTTTCTGTGACCTGCTTTTTATAAAATCTGCAGCTTCTTGTTGTGTAGAGAAAAAGAAGGCCTTTCCATCCATCAAAACCCGCAATCTTGCAAGGTATAACATACCGAATGGAATTCCCTGTTTTCTCAGTTGATCCCTAACCCCATCAAAGGCCTTCCATTTCATTGAGATAGAGGGGGGTAGATCAGGAAAGGCCTGAAGCTTCATGTCACTATAAACAAGGCATCTTACTCTCCTAGTTTTAGAAAGAATATTTTCTCTGTCCTGAAACCGCAGTGGTTTTACAAGCATAAATCTGCGTCTTCAATCCTCCTGCCTGGGGCAAAAAGCTCTATGAGCTCTGTCCAATTCAATTTTTTCATCTGGGAATTTCAAGCCCATTACTGACATTATCATCTGCTCACAATAGGATAATGGGTTCCCCCCTCAACTCCCTCTGGTAAATTGCCTATTTTTATATTCACTCGGCTTGATCTGGACTCCAGATCTTCCACTTTGTTTTTTAGGGCTTCTGGTTCCTTACTAACATACTAAAATGCCAGCAGAATAGGCCTAATGGTCTTTCGAGTCTGCTCGATTGGTCAGCCCCCACCCTGGGTGCTGACCTTGCTGCCCCCCTCGCCTTCTCTGGCTTCTCCCTTCCCATATTCTTGCTGCATTGGATTTTGCTTCCAGAACCCTTCACCTGTACCTGTCCCAGCCCCTCTTGAACCCCTCCACCATCTCTGCCCCCACCAGCCCCCTAGGCAGTGCATTCCATGGCTCCACCACCCTCTCAGTGAAGTAGCACCTCCTTCCTCCCTGAATCTCCCCTCCAGCTTCCACCCATGCCCTCTAGTGGCCCCTCCTCCTTCCTTCAAGCACCCTGACTGTTCCTCCTTATTTATCCTCTTCATGTACTTGAAGACCTCTATCATGTCCCCCAGTCCCTTCTCTTCCAATGTGTACATATTTAGCTCTTCGAGCCTCTCCCTCATAGGTCCTGTCCCCCAAGACCCAAATCATTTTGGTTGCCCTCCTCTGGACTCTCTCCAGGAGTTTAATGTCCCTCTTTAAGTGTGGCCTCCAAAACTGCATGCAGTAGCCTCAAGGAGTGGCCTCACCATGTTAGTTACACGGAGGGAGTATCACTTCCCCTTCTGGAGGTGATCCCCAGCGATGCATCCCAGCATCCTGTTGGCCTTAGCTGCTGCCCTCCTACAAGTCTCCGAGTTGTTCATTTGACATCCACCACCACCCCCAGGTCCCTCTCAGCCATGAGACTTGTGCAGTAGCATTCTCCCCCAGGGTGTACACTTGACCGGGTTTCTGGCCCCCAGGTGGAGTACCTTGCATTTCCCTGCATTGAACCTCAGCTTCCACTTTCTAGACCATCTTTCCAGAGCCTCCAGGTCCCCCTGTAGGGCTACCCTCCCCTCCTCCCCATCCACCACCGCCCCCAGTTTTGAGTCATCCGCAAAGAGACTCATCTCACTCCTGATTCCTGTCCTTATGTCAGAGACGTAGGCGTTGAACAGGAGGGGCCCAAGGACTGATCCCTGTGGGACCCCACTAATGACCCTCTTTGGGGATGAGACTATCCGCTTAACTATGGACCCTCTGGTCCGTCCTGGAGCCAATTGCCTATCCATCTGATCATCTGGTTCCCCACCCCATTTCTCCCAGCTTATCCAACAGGCCCATGTGAGGAACAGAGTCAAATGCCTTGCTTGAAGTCTAGAAAGAGGACGTCCACTGGTCTACCAAGGTCCAAGGCACTCGTCACCCAGTCATAGAACTCCACAAGGTTTGTCTGACATGATTTCCCTGAGACAAATCCATGCTGTCTATCATCCAGGCACCCTGATTTTTCCAGGTCCCCCCAGCCTCTCCTTGACAATGCCCTCCATCACCCTGCCCACCACTGATGTCAGGCTGACAGGCCTGTAGTTTTCTGCCACTTCCCTTGATCCCCCCTTGTGGATAGGCACTATATGCGCCACCTTCCAGTCCTGGGGCACCCATCCTGTCCTCAGAGAGATGGTGAAAAGCTCCGCCAGGGGTTTCGCCAGGACATCCGCAGTTCCTTCAGCACTCTGGGATGTAATTTATCCGGCCCGGTGCTTTCTCCATCTTAAGGGCTGAGGCTTCCCTCACTCTCTCTGCTGTGATTTCCACTTCAGTACCTCTTCTCCTGCTTAGCCCTCCTCCCTCCTGCCAGTGATGCCTCCCCCTCTCCCCAGACCCGCCGATCAGTAACAGTCCCCCCCTCCTCAGTATCTCTGTCTCCTCCCATGTATGATGCAGCACCCCCATTTTCCTTGGTGAAAACTGAGGTGAAGTACTCATTTAGTACCTCAGCCTGCTCCCCTGGGTCTTGTGCCCATCTCTCCCCTGATTTAATCCTGCTAATCTGCCCCTCACCCTTCGTTTTTCCCCAATGTATCTAAAGAACCCCTTGTTCCCTCTCCTGATTTCCCTGGCCAGGTTCTGCTCCTTCCTTGCCTTAGCCTCCCTCACCACCCTAGTGGCCCTTCTAGCAATCAGCTCATACTCCCCTCGATCCCTTTCACTCCTTGAGCACTTGAATTGCCTATAGGCTGCCTTCTTTCCCTGCACCACCTCCTGGACCTCCCTGGTCCACCAGCAGGGTTTTCGGGCCCTACCGCATTTTCGTCTTACTCTTGCACAGGTGCTGGTAGCATCTTGCACCCCTCTCCTGATGATTTCCCACCTAATATCAGCGTCCATGTCTGACCCAATCCCATCCAAATGCTCCTTAAGGATCCTTCCCATTTCCTTAAAATCCGTTCCCCTGAAGTCAGATACCTCTATCTTTGTGCAGCTTTCTAGCCCTCCTAGGTCCAGGCAGAACCAGACCGTGGCATGGTCACTCCCTGCCAACGGGTCCCTTACCTCCAGGCCCCTAATCTGGTCACTGTCTGCCAGGACCACATCCAGTACCCGTGCCTCCCTGGTCGGTTCCCCCACCTGCTGAGTTAGGAACGCGTCTTGAAAGACATCCAACCACCTCTGTTCCCTGGCCACCGAGGATGTCATAGTCTCCCAGTCTGTTCCTGGCATGTTTAGGTACCCCAATACCACCACCCTTCCCCTCTCCAGTCTGCAGTGTCTCCCAACATCTGCCACCAGACTCTCCTCCAGCTCCTCTGCCAGGGCAGGGGGTCTATACACCTCTCTTATTTTTACTCTCTTGCCCCTGCTTATCAAGGTGACCCAAATTGCTTCCACGGTTCCCTCCGCCTCCTCTACTCCCCCTATGCCAATGAAGGTTTTGACTATCATTGCTACCCCTCCGCCCCTTCCCTCCCCCCTGTCCTTCCTGAACATAGTGTAACCCTCCAGGTTCAGGTCCCAGTCGTGTCCTGCAGTGGCCCAGGTCTCAGTGACTGCTGCTACATCTACTGCTCTCTCAGTTAGCATCGCCTGGAGCTCAGGCATTTTATTTCCCAAGCTCTTGACATTTAGCAGGACTACCTTCCACCCTTTCCCTATACTTCCATTTCCCCTGCTCATGTGCCCATGGGGATTCTGTTTTCCCCTGGTCTGCACTTTACCAGTCAGCCTTTTCTCGCTATCCTCCAGCTCCCCAGGGGGGTGGAGACAGAGTCCTCCTTTATCGGCACCACCTTGACAGCCTTTTTCTCCCATCCCTCCCCTTCACAAGTTTAAACCCCACTTTTCACCAATGAACCCTCTATTTTCAACTTAAGGATTCCTCCTCCAAATTGAGATGGAGTCTATCTCTCAGCATACAGCCTTATCCTCCCAGGTCTCCCCCAACTCCCCATCAACCCATACCTCTGGCCTCACACCACCCTGAGCCACTGGTTTATCTCCCTTAATCTTCCTTTGTGCTCCCCACAGCCTTGGCACCGGCAGGATTTTGAGAAGGAAACTGTGCATCCTATGTCATGACAGACCCTGGCTAGCCTCGCTATTTCCTCAATGTCATTTGTACCCAGGTGACCAGTATGTCCGGGAACCCCACAATCCTTTGCCAGCTGATATACCTCATGCTTAGCCCTGTGCACCATTAGTCCAGGCAAGAATTTTGTTCTAACTGGCCAGGCTTCTCCCTCCCTATCCCATTTGATACCTCTGATCATAGAATCCCCCAACAGGAGCACTCTGACCACTCTTTTTCCTCCATCCCCCCCCCCTCCATGTCCCTTATCCTTTCTACCGGCCCCTTCACCCAGCCGGCTCCTTGTTCCTCCCCCTATCTGGGTGCCACATGCCACCCCCTCCTTATTACCCCTGACCATCCCCTCCCCTCCAATCCTATGCCTCTCCTCCTCCTGAGTATCCTTCTGTACCTTGCTAACTCCCCCCCTCACTGCTCAGAACTGGTCCTTCTCCCCATCTGCAAACTAGCCTGGCCTGTCCTCCCTTCCTTGCTGTCTCCATTTAGTTCCTCCTGCTTGTTGTGCCTCCCCTGGCCTAAACCCTTTACTAAATCCTCCTTGTACTTCTGGTCCTTCTCCTTTACCTTTCCTCCCAACTGGTCCTTCTCCTTGCATTTCCTCCCTCTCTCCCCTGCCCTCCTGCTCTGATTCACTGCTCCCCCATTTTCCTGCATTCCAGTTTCCTGTTCTTCCTGCTATCTGGCCCCTGCCTCCTGCCCCCACTCCTTTCCATCTCTATCCACCCCTGTCATGGCTACATCACCCCCTACATCCTCGAGCAGAAGAAGAGAATTGAAGTGTTACTGAGTGTGTAAGATCTGATCCACCTCCCCGCCTTGCTTCCTTCTGTTCAGCCCTGGCCATCTGCCTACTTCCTGAGAATGTTGTCCTCTGTCCCTCCTTTGTGAGGGTCCCCAGTTACCTGCCTGCTTCCTTGGTAGTGTCCTTTGGACCCCTCTGCCAGGGTCCCTATGTGACCCTGAGTATTCTCCTGCACTCCTTTCCCTATGCTGCTGCCCCCAGTGCTTGTTGCAACCCTGTGGGAGATCCCCTGCCCTTCTACAACCATACCTTCCCCTTCCCCAGCTGTCTCCTTATCCCCGCAACCTCCTGTTGTGCCAGCTGGTAGCACACTACGCAACCACCAAACTTCCAAGCCCAGTCCAGTATCATGGCTGCTCCACACCCTGTGCACCCACCACCCTCCCAAAGATGCCGGCCCTAATGCCATGTGGTTCCATCCCTTCCAAGTAGGTTTCCTGGGTGAGCCACCAGGTTCCCCCAGTCCAAGATACACCCCTACTGCCTACTCGGTCACCCACTAATCTTAGATATAGTCCCACAGTACACACTGGTAACCCTGTTACTAGGTGCAGTACAACACAGTAAACTTATAAGGAAATGAACAACCCCTAAGCTCCTCTCCGGCCTTTAAATCCAACCCCCAGCGGCTAGAACTACATCAGCTGCACCTGCAGCCTTTTCCTCCAATTGCAGGGCAGGTTTCCCTCATAAATTAGCAGAACTCTGGGGAGGGAGGGGTGGGGAGGGTGGTTCTTGGCAGACACCTGACTCAAGAGAGAGTGTATCTGCCCTGTGTCTCCTCCAAGCCCAGCAGCCAAATACCCAGGCCCAAGCAAACTCCACCAAATAGGTTTTAAATCAGAAGAAATAGGCCTCCACCAGCACAGCCTGTTACACAGTGAAACATCCAACAAATGAGCCCACTTACAGCCACCAAACCAGTTTTCAAACTTCCAACAGCCCCCACAATACTCCTGCTAGCTCCTTAGAAGTAAGAAAGCAAAGAAATCTTCTACCAAGTAAAATCCACAAGAACCCTGTAAAACAACAAACAGCAGCAGCTACTGTCCTGGAACACAAATGATCCTGTCCCTTCCAGTTCCTTCTGAGGAGACAAAGCAGCGAACACCACAAACCTGATTCAGCTCTGCCTCCAGTCAATTAGCTGAGTGAGACCTGGTCAGACCATTAACACCCTTCCCCACTATGCAGTAATCTTTGCAGCTACTGAAGTCAGCAACAATGAATCAAAATTCAACTCAAAGCCCCAAAATATGTTTGCTGCCAAAGGAAACAGGTCTCCAATTCAATCAGCTTCACTAAAAACACATCAAAATAGGCTTGGAATGAACAGATACAGGTCTCCAATTCAAATACCCAGGCCCAAGGAAATCCCACCAAATAGGTTTAAAATCAGAAGAAATAGGCCTCCACCAGTGCAGCCTGTTACACAGTGAAACATCCAACAAATGAGCCCACTTACAGCCACCAAACCAGTTTTCAAACTTCCAACAGCCTCCACAATACCCTGCTAGCCCCTTAGAAGTAAGAAAGCAAAGAAATAACCTTCTACCAAGTAAAATCCACAAGAACCCTGTAAAAACAACAAGCAGCAGCAGCTACTGTCCTGGAACACAACTGATCCTGTCCCCTTCCAGTTCCTTATTAGCTTCTGACAAATCTGTGGACATTTTGGCATCAGATCTTCCACATTGGATAACCTCTGTTCAGATTGCTCAGTTCTTAAGTGACCACATTAAATTTTTCCATTATATCCGTGAATTTTTTGTCCAAGGAAGAAATGGCTAAGTTAATATTTGCAAAACCAGTTCTTAGCTGTTCCAATAGTGACTGTTGTGAAGGACCTGAACTAGCACCTGGGTCACTTGTGCCTTCAGAATTTTTGTCAGAGCCCTGGGAGACATGGTGGCCCATTGCATGGGGGTTAGAATCTGAACCGATTGCTGCTCAGAATTTTTCTTTTCCTCTCCTTCTTTATGCTGCTGTTCCTCTATTCATCTTGTTTTTCCATTTGTGTAGCTAATCTTGTTTTGGGGATGGAAGTCAGTTCAATAAGCGGAGCGGGGACTGCAGACAGATGATAACTGACTGTTGAAATAACATAGATACATAGACAGTGTCAGCAGATAAGGGCCTATGGCCCACCCAGTCTGCCCATTTGAGCTTGTAAGTTCAGGTTGTTTTCCTAGAAGTCTGTTGCACCTTACCCCTGACCTCCAGAATTCCTTTATGTCTATCCCATGCATTCTTAAATCCCGTGATTGTTTCAGCCCCCATAACTTCCTCTGGCAGGGTGTTCCACTTGTCCACCACCCGTTCTGTGAAGAAATTCTTTCTCATGTTTCCTCTGAATCGTCCCTCCTCCAACTTCATCCCATGCCCTCTAGTCCTGGAACATCTTTTTCGCTTAAAAATAGTGTTTTCCTGCACCCTGTTCCTCCCTGTAAGATACTTGTATGTCTCTATCATATCCCCTCTCTCCCTCCTCTCCTCCAGGGAGTACATGTTCAGTTCCTTCAACCTGTCTTCATAGGACTTGTGATGCAATCCATGCACCATCTTTGTTGCCCTCCTCTGAACCTTCTCTACCCTGTCTATGTCCTTACGTAGGTATGGTCTCCAGAACTGTACACTGTACTCCAGGTGGGGCCTCACTAGTGTCTTGTATAGCGGAATTATGACCTCCCTTTTCCCTGCTGGTAATGCCCCTGCCTATACATCCCAGCAACCTATTTGCTTTACCTGCTGCCTTGTCACACTGTTTCCCTACCTTGAGGTCAGCAGAGATGATAACCCCAAGATCCCTTTCCTGCTTGGTGCATGCTATATCCTCACCCCCAACTGATATATTGTGCCAGGGTTTTTGTGCCCCATATGCATTATCTTGCACTTCTTTGCATTGAATTTCAACTGCCAAACCCCTGACCATTCTTCAAGTTTCTGCAGGTCGCTTCTCATTCTGTCTACACCCTCTGGTGTGTCTACTCTGTTACAGAGCTTTGTGTCATCAGCGAACAGTGAAATTCTGCCTTCTAGGTCCTGCGCCATGTCACTTATGAAGCACTGATCCCTGTGGTACCCCACTGGTCACTCTTCCCTCTGTGGAGTGACAGCCATTTACCACCACCCTCTGTGTCCTGCCACCCAGCCAGTTACCTACCCACCACACTACTGTCCTGCCCACACCCATATTCCCCAGTTTGTGTAATAGTCTTCTATGTGGCACAGTGCCAAAGGCCTTGCTGAAGTCCAGATAGGCCATGTCCACTGCCCTCCCTGATCCACCTCCCTAGTCACCCAGTCAAAAATTCAATGAGGTTGGTCTGACATGACCTCCCCTGGTGAAACCATGCTGCCTTGGGTCCTGTAGTCCATTGACAACCAGGATGTTCCACCAATATCTCCTTCAGTAGTGCTTCCATGATCTTCCCCACTACCGAGGTGTGAGGCTGACTGGTCTGTAGTTCCCTGCTTCCTCGTTGTTCCCACTTTTGTATAAGGAACTACATCTGCTGTCCTCAGTCTTTGGGTACCTCCTGTTTCCAGTGATCGGCTAAACAGGATAGCCAAAGGTCAGCCACCACCTCTCTTAGTTCTTTAAGGACCCTGGGGTGCACCCATCTGGCCCCATTGCTTTATCAACTCTTATTACTTCCAGTTCCTTCAGGACCCTTTCTCGTGTAAAGGGACTTATGTCCATTTCTGCACCATTCTCACCCTTGTACCCCTTCAGACCCATTACCCTCCTCTCTCTCTCAGTAAAGACTGAGCAGAAATACCTGTTCAGTATGTCAGCTTTACTATTGTCATCCTCCATGCGCCCCCATCCTCCCCCTTCAGTCTCACTATCCCTCCCTTTGTCTTTCTTTTTTCACTTATGTACCTGTAAAAGGTTTTGTCCCCTCTACCCACTGATTTTGCAATGTGTTCTTCTGTCTGAGCTTTGGCTTCCCTTACTGACCTCCCTGCCTCCCTTTGCTTCTCCTGGTACTTCTCCCTATCCCCTTCTGCCTGTGTCTTTTTGTATTGCCTGAATGCAATATTTTTGGCTTTCACTTTCTTTGCTACCTCTTTGGAAAACCATAATGGTCTCCTCTTCCTTTTCCTCTTGCTAACCTGCTTAATACATAATTCTGTTGTTCTTGTAATCCCCATTTTAAATACTGTCCACTGTTCCTCAACCCTGATTCCTGTCCCATTCCCTTAATGCCTCTTTCAAGTATCTCCCCATTTCCCAAAGTCTGCCCCCTAAAATCCAGGATCGTGTTTTTGTGTGGTTTGGTTCTGCTCTTTCTGTGATTTCAAACCACAATGACTGGTGGTCACTGTTTCCCAGGTGCTCCCCACTGTTACCCCCATCACACTGTCCCTGTTTGTGAGCACAAGGTCCAGTATTGCCTTCTGCCGAGTTGGTTCCATGACCAGTTGCTTGAGGAAGGCACCCTGAAGGAGTCCAGGATAAATCTGCTCCTAGTTGATGCTGCTGCTGGGATGCTCCAGTCCACGTCTGGAATATTGAAGTCTCCAACCAGTACTACCTCACTTTGTCTGCCATCCTTTGGATGGCTAGCATCAACTCCCTATCTGTTTCTTCCTCCTGGGCTGGTGGTCTATAGACCACACCTGTGTAGAATGGCTGTTCCCATTTTCCTTTCCAGCTTAACCCACGGTATCTCCCCATTTTGTTCCTCCTGGATCTCTGTGGCCCTTATGTCATTTTCCACATAGAGTGCCACCTCCTCCCTTCCTGCCTGCTCTGTCTCTTCTGAATATGTTGTAGCCAGGTATGGCCATCTCCCAGTCGTGGTTATCATTACACCAGGTTTCAGTGATGGTCACAATGTCCAGGTCTGACTGCACCATGACAGCCTCCAGATCTTCCATCTTGTTGCTAAGGCTCCTGGCATTTGCACACATGGCTTTCCATGATTTGACCTCCCTAGACTGTCTCACTGTTCTACTCCAGCCCCTTCCTTGGTTGTCATTTATCCCTGGTTCTCCTTGCTGTCTGCCCGTCTGCTGAATTGTGCCCTTTTCTGCTTATCCACCTCTTGGGCACTAATCTCCATCTTTGCACACTGTTTTGCAGAGATAGCCACTCCTCTGGTTCACTGGTTCCACTGCTAGCTGTGGGGGTGAGCAAGTAGGTACCCTCCTTGCTGGCTGCCACCCCCTTTGCTAGTTTAAATGCTTATCAATGTAGCATTTAAACTTATCATTGAGTGCTTGGATTCTCCTCAGGATGGATGCAGGCCGTCGAGCAGAACAAACCTCCATCCCTCCAGGTGGGTCCCCAGTCACCAATGAATCCAAACCCTTCCTCACAGCACCAGTTCTTCAACCATGAGTTAAGTTCCTGGTGCATGCACTCCTATGCTCTCCTTGCCTCTCAGGTAGTACTCCTGGAAAGTGACAGAAGTAGCTACTTGCTTGGACCCCTCCCCAGTTTTCTAAACTCTTCCTGAACTTCCTTTGGCTCCCCATTTGCCAGGTCATTAGTACCTAGGTGGATAATGACATCCAGCTCACCCTCCCGTCTTGCCTTGCCAGTGATCCCCAGGATCTTCCTTCCATCCCTCCATGCCGTGGCATCTGGTAGGCACCTCACCTCCCTGTCCTCCCCCCCTCTTGTGTTCCTAGCTGGATCCCTCTTATGATGGAGTCCCCCACCATGATTCGCTTCCTCCTCCTCTGGGGTCCACTGCTTTCCCCACTGAGGTCACCTCCTTGGCTAACCTCCACATCCTTTCCTTCCACTTCTCTGGGTACCTGTATTTGGTTGTCCTCATTTGCCAGTGTGGCATATGAGTTCTTGAGTGGAATAGGATCTGGGATGTGCCTCTGCCTGACTGCTCTAGCCTCCTGAGCCCACTGTCATCCAAGTGCTCCTCGTTCTCGGCATCCTTTGAGGCAGTTGCATTGGACTGGGTGGTCCCTGGATAGGGTGATGGTACTCCTGATCCAGTTTACTTCCGCCTGAGTCTGGCTACCTCATCCCGCAGTCCAGATAGATGCATGCAGATAGGGCAGCACCTCAGTGTCCAGAAGGTCTGCCTGAATATGGCTGCCCCACAGCCACTGCATTGCACCACTCCCCACATTATACTGCAATTCCACTACTTGTCTGCTACTGAAGCTCTCCTAGTTCCCTTTTTATTAATTTACTGTCCTAAAAATCCTGCCACTGTTCCCCTATAATATTTGAAAATACATACACTTCTATCTAAGCTCTTTATCCTTACAATCAAAAGGTAACTACAATCACAATAATCTACCTCCTACTAATACAGATTCTATCACAGAACCAAAGCACAATGCAAAAACATCTGCTACTTAGCAACAACAAATAGGTGACAACATACCAAGTTGATGTAGCTTTTTTTAAAATAGAAAAGAAAAATGTAATTGTTTAAACCAATAGAAATCAGCAGTTCCAAAAGCACCTTGAACTACAAGAAAGAACACAGTACCACACCTCTGCCACAATAACTAAACAGTTCTAAAACATTGGAGAAAGAAGAGAAAAATTAGAGACTGAGCAAAAAGATACAATGTACTATAAATTATTAGGCAATAGGTATACTCAGTTGTTTAACAAAGAAAATAAAGTACCTACCAAAACAGACAGGATACCTACTAATGACACTTAGGTTCTCAATATCAGACACCACCAAAGGCACATTCAGAAAGGGTTTAAACTATAGTATTAAAATAGTATTAAAATTAACCACATCAGAGTAGAAAGATCACACTAAATAAATGTGTTGATCCTTCTGACTTCCAACGAATATCTACCGCACAAATTTTATATCTTCCTGGAGCCTACAGGGTTGTCTTTCACAATAACCTAAATTTACATAAAACAAAATAATTTTTAAACTGAAAATTATATCAAAAAGCACTTAGCTTTGGGAGCTCTTCTTAAACACAGCCACTCAGCTCAGAGTTCTAGAATCAGTGTGAAACGTTTTAACCCCTATTTTATCCAAACTAAATCCTGGACAATCCTCCCGTTTCAGATTCTACTTTTTCACCCACATTCGCCCTCAAGTTTTCTTTCCCTCTTCCAATTCCCAAACTGTCCCCATAAACTTAATTTGGCTTCTGGTACAGATATTCTTGACCAGGAAGAGGGTTCCAATTTTTTTTCAATTTTTTTGCAACTGTCCAATTCTGCAGAAATACCCCCTCCAACAGTCTTATCTTCGGGAGAAACGGTCCTTTCTTTTAACCAGTTATCCACATTCTCTGCTGACCCATGACTAGAGAAACAAGTCTCCTCCTGGAGAAGTTACCTGAGGCTCCTCTTGTACCCCTCATAGCGTACTCACCACTTCCAAATGGTCAGTTCACCATTCACATGGGTCTCCTCTTCTGACCCACACTCTCCTGCCGAAGCAGAAAATAAAGAAACGTACCTATTGGTTGTGCTGCAGGCCAGTCACTTATTGCTACCTGACCCAAAAAACATTCAGACCTAAGGGTAATTGGGGTTGTCTCTCACTTTATGCAAGCTCAGCATTCCGGCATCTTCTCCATGCTATGCAGACAAATTTTGCAGGACCGTCTGTAGCATTTGGACATGCTCACCTCCATGTTCAAACCATCTGGGTGCAATGCAAGCCAAAGAGTTGACTCTTTCTTATGCCTTCATTCGCAAGGTGTAGTGGGAAGTGCTCAGGGCACACAGCTGGTGCACTCAGCTGGCCATCTTGCTAGAGCTCCGCCTCCCAGTAAAAAAAAAAAAAAAATAGGTTGTATAGTATCGACTGGGAAACATCTCTCATCAGAGATCTGTGGAGATACGAACAGAGCTACACATGATACCAGTATTTTGAAGTCTTTTTAAGACAGGCTGGGAGTTTGGCAGGTTATATAAGAGGTTACACATCTAAACCCTGTGGCTTTAAAGAGATCTTTTTCCAACCCAAGCCATTTCGGCTCATATGCCCAGGTATCATCCTGAGTCTCCATATTGCTCCACTTTAGCTACGTGCTCCCATGTACTGCCAGATAGTAAAGATAACGATTTGGTAACTTAAACCCCCCAGTTATTTGGGGTTAGTGAGCATAAAGTAGGACCTTCAAACCATCTTACCTTGCCAGAGAAAGTCATTGATCAAACTCTGGAGGGGTATGAACCATGTTTTGGGCAGTACCACATTCAACATCCCCAGTGGGTATAAAATCTGAGGCAGCAGGTTCATTTTAATAATGTTAATCCTGCCATTAGAAGAAATATTACTACGGTGAGTAACTGCGAGTTGTACTGCAGTTGGCATGCCAAAGGTTCTAAATACAAATAGAAAGGACAATAATGGGCAACCCTGACACGTTCTGCGCTCTAGTTGTGTTTGAATAGAAGGCACTCCATTACATAAGAGTCTGGCTGATGGTTTCTGAAAACAGACCAATACCCAAGCCACAAACTTTCAGGTATATTAAAGGCCTTCAATATGTCTGCAACCCCCCCAACCCTTCGTTTTGCAAACGACAGGCGGTATGCTGTTTGCATCTGACAGCAATACCAGGGGGGACTGGATTCGGGGAGGAATAGGTCACTCGGCACAAAGGCTAGGTTTGGCTACTCTGCACAGGGGCACCCAAGTAACTCTGAACATAGGAAGCAATAACTGTAATGTCCAATACCAGAAATGGGATTCTAAAGTGTGACTTTTATTCAAATCCAAACAGAACAAACAAAGCTTAGATGGAACCCCACGGGACTACACTTCTGGTAATGCAGATTAAAAGAATCAAGAACACTTCTTCAACACTTCAGCCCTCAGGCTCTGAACCCACCGGCCACACAGCCCGGACTTGCATGCTGCTTTTGGTACACAGCCCGAACTTGTACAGTGTTCTGGGTTTTCCCAGGCTCGGCTCCCTTGCCGGCCACTCGGACACCTTCCATATGTCATGGAAACATTTCTGGTGGCTCCCTAAACCACCTAAGAGCACCTCAGCTCTATCAGGGGAATTTTCCTTTTAATCCCACGTCTGGGTACTTTCCCCAGGCACTGGCCAAGTACCTGAGAGAAAGTAAAGGTGCCACAGAGCAAATCCGTAGAGGTGAATTTGGTTACTACTGATGGGGGTCTCCCACCTCTCACTCCCACAATTCATACTCGGCCATTTCTCTGGACAGTAAATACCTCATATTGTAAAGCTTGGCAATGTAGATTATGGCTAAATGTATGTCACATTTCCTCTACTTGTCTTGCTTTCCCTTTGTGCTGGACTTGAACAGACTTTTACTTGGCTTAGCCCATTGCTCTAGGCCCTCCACTGATTAAGCAGTCCAATCCCCACTTTACTTCACTCTTTGTGCTGGACTTGAACCTACTTGAGTTAAGCGGCAATGTCTATTACATTAGACCTCCTACAGATTAAGTAGTCCAATCCCCACATTCCAACAGTTCAGGTGAAAACATTGGCCCTCTGTCAGAGCAAACTCACCCTTTGGTTCAAGGTGCCTCACAGGCGATTCCTCAACTGGAATTTCTCTCTCTCAGAGATTTACTGGTGCCGCAGCACAACTTGAAAAAAGGCAGCTTCTTCCCTTAGCTGGAACCAGGAGGGTTGCCCCTGGAAAACAGGCAAACCTTTCCCCCCATCCCCTCAGGGATGGGGCACTTGGACCAGTAACAGCGGTCTTCACCACTTCAACAATCAGTCTTCTGTGTTCCTCTTATGGTGGAAACACACACCCTCTTAACAATAGCTCTAAGACAGAGCTTAAAGCTCTGAGAGCCTGCACGCAGACTGCTGTGCTACTGTCTCTCACCAAGACTACACACAGACTCTGTTCAAATTCCCCAACATTCTATCCTAACTTCCAACTGCAGCATTCCAGTGTGGCTCATGCAGCTGCGAGAGTTCTATGGTGATGTCATCCCTCAGTCTCAGCTGAGACCGAGAACAGAGTGAGACAGTGTGAAATCCATTTAACTGGAGTTTCATAAGCTGCCTTCCCTGCCTACCACTAGGTCTTACTGGGATTCTAGTAACCCTGGCTAACAGGGGGGTTACACTCACCCTGGGCCAGGAAAATGACTGCCCGCAGTCATTATTTACCTGGCTTGGCCATCTCACCCTATGTGCTACCTGTGGAGGGGGGTGATCAAGTCCCCTCCTACCATGTGCTAGCATAGGCAGGTAACACTAAGGGCCTAGAGGCCTTTGGCTGACATATCAGCCTCTACTCTACCCGCTAACTATGGGTACCTAGTGGCTCTGGTAGAACTGTCCGGAGCATAGCCCTAATAGATCAGCACTACAGTCCCTATGGCCGTTCAGGACCACAGTCTGTCTATCCCCCCTAGCCCTCTAGGGAAAATCTGTCTGTCTCTAACTCAAATCCCAAAACAAAACCAACAGGGGACCTCCCCGACCTTGGGCACCATGCAACCATACATCAGGAGCTAATACCATACCATTACATTACTCCCTAACTCCCCCACAACCATACCTGTGGAAGAAAAGGGTTACTCATAGCAACAACAACAACAGTACTTTAAATACCACACACTAAAGTACTAGTGAGGAACTCCGATGAGTCCCTCCTCCTCTTCTGGTCTTCTCTTCTATCTTCTTCAGGAACACCTGCAAGAAAAAGAAAGACAACACACACTCCTAATCTGCATACACAGTCTATCTAAACCCCTACCATCAAAACACTGGAGAATCCCAAAAAGATTTTTTTTTTTTTTAGAAAAGGTAGAAAAACAGTATAAACATTAGAAAACAGTAGAAAACAATGACATTATTTACAATACACATTTGGGGGATGGAGTGCCCTAAAAGTCCCATCTAGTGACCACAGTGCCCGAAGGCAAGTTCATTAAAGAGTATCTCCTGGGCCGGAGCCCGGTGAAGCACAGTTCTAGCAGGCCAAAGTCTCGAAGGGGAGAGTCTTTGAGGACAGTTAAAACATCTGGAGTCTGCTAGTGTAGGGTGTGTACTGCCATGTCATAAGAATAGAAAAGTTTGGACTTACCAGTCCCTTGTAGAATGAACAAAACACCGACCTGGTCCTCAGCCGAAGACTCTCCTTGGCAGCATTCTTCCGACACAGCTGGGCGGACATCTTCCGGGAATGACAGGAGGGCACATCTGGAAACTGCTGGGATGATGTCATCTCTGGAGATGGAACCTTGGAACAGAAACAAAAGGAAAACAGCTGGTCTGACGTCATCCGGTTACCAGGCGATGAATCAGGATACAGCTGGGCTAGTGTCCTCTCTGGATCTGAAGTCATCTGGTGGGCCAGTCGATGGATTCTGGAAAGTCAGTACACTGTAGAACTGATGAATGTGGGGCACCTGAGTCCTGGACGTCCATACTGGCGGAACAACATAGGCACTGCAATGGCTGGAGTGGCAGCAGTGGCTACCACTGCTCTGCTTTCCATTTGGTAGGCATGGGCACACTTGCAGGGAGGTCTTCGCATTCTGGCCAATAGCACAACGGGTCAGGAGCTTGAATTATTACGTCTGGGTGCACATAATTCACACTGTGAAAGGTTTCACATCCCTCTCCATCCACTATTCAAACAGTGTCCATTAACAGTGTCCTGCCTCTTTTCCACTGGCTGTATTTTTCATGAAACATTCTGTTCCTGACATGCTTGTTTGCACCAGGATGCACACATTTCATTGCTTTGGCCCAAATCCAGGATTTCCTGCTGTTCTCAATCTCCTCCCAGACTCTCCAAGGAAAGGTAGGAAAGGACATCCCATAGATTTCATTCACCTTCCTACGAACCAGTCTCTCCTCTTTACTAGCTTTGGTCAACCTGAGACCTCTGGCCTGGCTTGGGGACGGCCAGTCCTGGTTCTGCCAACTGCACATTCTCAAAGAGACAAAAAATGGATCTCTGACTTCTTCTTGCACAGCCAGGATAGTGGAATCACCACTCTCTTCCATGCATTCCTCTGAGGTAAGAGCTTAAGGCTGTGTACCCATTCCTTTTTCACAAGGCCATATAGGTTCCCTCTCTTCTTCTTCCTCACTGAGAATCTGTGCCCAGGAGTGAGCAGTCGTCCTCACTCCTGAGACTATCCATTCTTCGCTGGGCACGGAGCTTGATACCTCCCATTCAAAGGCCTCCCTCATCTCATCTTCTCCTATAAGACTTGGGCTAGGCCCCCCTCTCCAAGGGTCTACTGATGCTCTGCCTATACTGTCTCTCTGCGATCCAGAATCTGAAACATCAGCACATTGTTCTGTCTGTAAATCTGCACCCTCTAGCTTTGTGCCACACTCCCCCGAGGGGCCTTCTCCAACTGGCTCCACCTGGTGCTGTGTGCTGCCAACTGCAGATTCTTGAACTTTTGTCCATGTGGGAGCCAACCAAATCTTGGGCGCTTTAAACAAGCTCATATTCTCTAAGCACCCCGAACAGTGAGGTACCATGAAGACGTCTCTTCCAGCATTTAAGCATATTAAGCACACTTGCACTGGGTATCCAGAAATCACCACATGAGGAGGCAGTTGTCCTCCATAGTAACACCTCTCAATGTCCCTTAACTTGTTTACTTCTGCTGCTACCACAGCCCGGGCATGATCCGGGTAGCGGGCTGGTCCTGAGGCCATGACTGCAGAGAAAAACAAACGCTCACTGTTATTGAAAGTCCCACATTACTGAACACTTTCTTTCACTTTCAAAATGGCTCCTCTGCTGCTGTGTTTACATTACTACCCCACCCTGTAATGGCGGCAGCACTCCTGTGCATCAACATTCTGAAATTGGGTCAAGCCACTGCGCATCCGATTTACACATTCTACGGATAACTTTGCTCAAAACTGCACAAACTTGCACTGTTCTTTTTCCTAGCACATTTATATGATTTACCATGGACTTTTCACTTGCTGAAAATATTGCTCTAGCTCACAGTCCCTTAAAGCCTCAGTATTTCAAGCACAGGATTGCCTGTAACTCTTGCTGCATAACTTGATACAACTCACAGTCTCTCTCTGGCTTTGAAACTTTACTCTGACGCCGAACCCATAACTATGCTCACAGTCAATGCCTTAACAGGCTTGCTTTTGCTGGTAAAAACTTAACACAGTCTTGTTTGCAAAGTGACTACACTGCTGCACACAGATTCAGCTGGCTTTTGGCAAAAATCACTGGTTTGAGCAATTATTTCTGTTGGTACTCACTGTTATCAGTAGCTGTTTACTGTGATGGAAAATGGCCTGCAGCCAGTCTTGGAGGTCTCTGGGCAGAAGCAGGTTGGCAGTCCTGCCGATGGTCCCTCTGCACTACGCCACAATCCAGTCGGTGAGATCACGGGCTGGTGGTAGTTAGACGAGAAAAGTCAGTTTTTGAAACTTTTACAGCGCTTTCAGTCACCGCGATGCTCCTCCGATAAGCCAGTCACACGCCTCCACTCACAATCCCTCTCGTATGCTGGGCAATCGCTGTAGAGCTGGCTTGGGGCGGGACTGATTGCAGTCTCACCAATCACACGACGCCATGCAAATGAGCTCTTTCTCGCGAGGGCTCTTCTCCTCACGGCGATCGTCGCGCAGGCAAATTTAAACTGCAAAACCACTTTTTTTTTTTCGAACTGACTCCACGGCAGGAGCCCATTTCAACCATTTGTCATGGCCATTAACACAACAAGTCTCTCAGTTCACTAGAAAGCATTTCCAACATCCAGGGCACAATTTTCCTTTTGCTACCCCTAGTCTTCCACATTTTTCTTTGTCACAACAATTTTTATAAGCTGGCTAAATGCTGTAATTTTTGATGGAGGACAAGGGCATACTCTCTCAGGCTTTACTGCTCCTTGGTAAACAGTTGGCATTTAACAGCAGGACATGGACAACAGCACACAGCGACACATTAGTTAACCTTGCTTCAGCTTTTTGGGCTACCCACTCCCAGATAACCAAAACGCTAGCCCTTTGGCCGAGCACCTTTCCTCACTAAAATTCAAATCCACAGTGGTGCCTCCATTTTGCAACCCCCCCCACCCCTTCGTTTTGCAAACAACAGGTGGTATGCTGTTTGCATCTGACAGCAATACCAGGGGGGACTGAGTTCGGGGAGGAATAGATCACTCGGCACAAAGGCTAGGTTTGGCTACTCTGCACAGGGGCACCCAAGTAACTCCGAACACAGGAAGCAATAACTGTAATGTCCAATACCAGAAATGGGATTCTAAAGTGTGGCTTTTATTCACATCCAAACAGAATAAACAAAGCATGGATGGACCCCCACGGGGCTACACTTCTGGTAATGCAGATTAAAAGAATTAAGAACACTTCTTCAACACTTCAGCCCTCAGGCTCTGAACCCACCAGGCACACAGCCCAGACTTGCACGCTGCTTTGGGTACACAGCCCGAACTTGTACACTGTTCTGGGTTTTCCCAGGCTCGGCTCCCTTGCCGACCACTTGGACACCTTCCATATGTCATGGAAACATTTCTGGTGGCTCCCTAAACCACCTAAGAGTACCTCAGCTCTATCAGGGAATTTTCCTTTTAATCCCACATCTGGGTACTTTCCTCAGGCACTGGCCAAGTACCTGAGAGAAAGTAAAGGTGCCACACAGCAAATCCATAGAGGTGAATTTGGTTACTACTAATGAGGGGGGAGGGTCTCCCACCTCTCACTCCCACAATTCATACCCAGCCATTTCTCTGGACAGTAAACACCTTATACTGTAAAGCTTGGCAATGTAGATTATGGCTAAATGTATGTCACATTTTCTCTACTTGTCTTGCTTTCCCTTTGTGCTGGACTTGAACATACTTTTACTTGGCTTAGCCCATTGCTCTAGGCCCCCCACTGATTAAGCAGTCCAATTCCCACTTTACTTCACTCTGTGTGCTGGACTTGAACCTACTTGAGTTAACCGGCAATGTCTATTACACTAGACCTCCTACAGATTAAGAAGTCCAATCCCCACATTCCAACAGTTCAGGTGAAAAACTGGCCCTCTGTCAGAGCAAACTCACCCTTTGGTTGCAGGTGCCCCACAGGTGATTCCTCAACTGGAATTTCTATCCCTCAGAGATTTACTGGTGCCGCAGCACAACTTGAAAAAAGGCAGCTTCTTCCCTTAGCCGGAACCAGGAGGGTTGCCCCTGGAAAACAGGCAAACCTTCCCCTCCCCCCCCCAGGGATGGGGCACTTGGACCAGTAACAGTGGTCTCCACCACTTCAACAATTAGTTTTCTGTGTTCCTCTTATGGTGGAAACACACACCCTCTTAACAGTAGCTCTAAGACAGAGCTTAAGGCTCTGAGAGCCTGCACACAGACTGCTGTGCTGCTGTCTCTCACCAAGACTGCACACAGATTCTGTCAAATTCCCCAACATTCTATCCTAACTTCCAACTGCAGCATTCCAGTGTGACTCATGCAACTGCAAGAGTTCTATGGTGATGTCATCCCTCAGTCTCAGCTGAGACTGAGAACAGAGTGAGACAGTGTGAAATCCATTTAACTGCAGTTTCACAAGCTGCCTTCTCTGCCTACCACTAGGTCTTACCGGGATTCTAGTAACCCCAGGTAACAGGGGGTTACACATCAAACAACTAAGGCTAAGAGACTCAGTCAAAAGTATTTTTGGTATCTAGGGAAACCAAGGTCACCAAGACACTGCCATCTGGATATCAAAACGAGGTGATGCAGCTTGTGCAAATGGTCACTTGAAACCTGCACCCCCATGAAACCGACCTGTTCTGCTCCAATTAATCCATCCCAGACCTTTCCCAGTCTATTAGCCAAAACTTTGGCCAGAATTTTTAAATCTGTATTAATCAAAGATATGAGTTGGTAGCTACCAGGCTGAAACTCATCCTTCCTGGGCTTAAGCAGTAGTGTAATCCGAGGTTCTGTGAGACAACTTTTTGTTAAACTCTTGGCATTAATATAGTTGTACATATCCGACCAACTCTTTGGTGAAAGCCTTGTAAAAATTAATCGGGTACCCGTCCAGACCCACGGAAGCCTTGTAAAAATTAGTTGGGTACCCGTTCAGACCCACAGTGTTGTCTAAATTAAGCTCACAAATGGCCAGCCTGACCTCTTCTACTGTAACTGGCCCCTGCAAGGAATTACTTTGCTGCTCCGACAGCTGGGGAGATTGTACCTTACTCAGACAGACCCTAATGCAGTTTAGGAACACAGCGTCATGCTGGGCATCTGTGTACAATGTGTCATAACACCCTGTAAAGACCTCTGTGATCTCTTAGGGTTCAGTGACTGGATGTGGTTTCAGTCCCACTTTTAGTCCCTTTAGCACCTGCAAGGCTTCCTGCTGTCTCAGCTGAAAAGCAAGCATTTTTCCTGCTCGGTCTCTCCTTGCTCAAGATATCGGCCCTTGTCTTAAAAATAGCCAACTATGCTTTTTCACTGAGCAGTTCTGCATATTGAACATGAATAGAGTTAAGAGTCATGCATGTCTGCTCTGGGGTATCTGGGTTGAGCTGCCTTTTTATTTCCCTAATTTTCTTTTAAAGGTCTTCACTTTCTGATTTTTCTCTTTTTTATTGCCAGTCTTACACACTTCCCCCCATTACACACATTGCTGCCCCCCACAATACATCCAATTGTTCTACAGACCCATTATTGTCAAAAAAGGTTTTAATATGTGTCTGTACCCTCCCCACTATCTGTTGCTCTTTGAGTAGTTGTGTATTGAGGCACCAAACCTTATCCTTCTCCACCTCTTCCCTGATATTATGTCTCATACTCACTGTAACGTGATCTGACAAAGCCTTCTCCATATTTCACAGCTTAACAGCCCCGGGATACTTTCTTGGTTCATGGCAAAAAAACCTAGTGCAGAGAAAGAGTTGTATGGGATGGAGTGAAAGGTATAAGTGCCCTTGGTCAGGTGCAATAACCGCCAGGGTCTGTCAAACCTATTATGTTCAAGAGTTCACAAAGGCCTCTTTGACCTAATCCCTTATTATGGGAGCCCAATTTGTCCAGTTCAGATTGATATTTTATATTCCAGTCTCTGACAATTAATACAGGCAGGTGTATGAAGGGGACAAAACTGGTGGCAGTTTGGTAAAAAACTGCAGGGATCAATGTTTGGTGCATAAGCCACAGCCAACGAGACTACATTTGTTGGGGGGTGAGGATATAGCATGCACCAAGCAGGAAAGGGATCTTGGGGTTATCATCTCTGATGACCTCAAGGTAGGGAAACAGTGTGACAAGGCAGCAGGTAAAGCAAATAGGATGCTGGGATGTATAGGCAGGGGCATTACCAGCAGGAAAAGGGAGGTCATATACAAGACACTAGTGAGGCCTCACCTGGAGTACAGTGTACAGTTCTGGAGACCATACCTACGTAAGGACATAGACAGGGTAGAGAAGGTTCAGAGGAGGGCAACAAAGATGGTGCATGGATTGCATCACAAGTCCTATGAAGTCAGGTTGAAGGAACTGAACATGTACTCCCTGGAGGAGAGGAGGGAGAGAGGGGATATGATAGAGATATACAAGTATCTTACAGAGAGGAACAGGGTGCAGGAAAACACTATTTTTAAGCGAAAAGATGTTCCAGGACTAGAGGGCATGGGATGAAGTTGGAGGGAGGACGATTCAGAGGAAACATGAGAAAGAATTTCTTCACAGAACGGATGGTGGACAAGTGGAACACCCTGCCAGAGGAAGTGGTGGGGGCTGAAACAATCACGGGATTTAAGAATGCATGGGATAGACATAAAGGAATTCTGGAGGTCAGGGGTAAGGTGCAACAGACTTCTAGGAAAACAAACTGAACTTACAAGCTCAAATGGGCAGACTGGGTGGGCCATAGGCCCTTATCTGCCGACACTGTCTATGTATCTATGCATGCCCAATCTGCCTCATAAAAAGATGTTCCAGCCTTCCTCATCCCACAGCTCCAGTATCAACTGAAAAGCTACTTATCTGACAATAAGCACTATTACGCTTGTTGCTATCCCCCAACCCATATGCTTGTCCCACCCACTCCCTTTGAAAGTAATTGACCTGGTTCCTTTTTAACTGAGTCTGCCGGAGATACTGTACATTATTTCTGCCCCCATTTTCTTGAGGTGTGTAAAGATGGCATATCACTTTGTTTTCTCTTGGGCCTCTTCGACATTCCAGGTAACAAACTCAAATGTGATCTCCATCCCCCCATCAGTACCATAACCATGTTGTCCTTACCCCCTCACCCCCCCAAAGCCAAAACCAACCCACTGACCACTCCAATATAGTACTCCGAGACTAGCCCCTCCCCCTCTTCATACAAGAACCCTTTCCCCACAAACATTGAACAATAAAGAGCATATAACAGGCACTAAACAAAACATTTTCTACATTAAACAAGATGGAACATTGAACTTTACCACCAGTCAATACCACTGGGTCCCATGGACTGCACCAGTATCCGTTTTGGTCCACAATGGTATTGGCCCAGCTTCGAGCAAGACACCACTCTGACCCACTCTTTTTGTGACCACAGATAAGGTGATCCGCCCCTTCCTAACCAAAACCTTGCTGGGCAGCAGGAAGTTCAGTACACAAAAATGTTCTGTAACCCTGGGTAATATTCTAGCTGAATCCAGCTCCCTATGGTCATAAAGTCCCTACTATAAGGTATAACACTATGCCTGGTTACAGAAGTGGCTCCCACTTTGAAATTGCCCTAGCGGGAAAACAAGAAGGTATCAGTATCCAAACTATTGTGGTAAGCTGATCTGCGCCCCCACACACCTGACACCCACCCAAACTCATATGGCTCAAATTACACAGTGAATGCCAGTATTACATTAAAATAGGTATGCTGGTATATAGAGCTGTTCAGGACATAGCATAGAACAAACCCACATGGCAGTGTTAAAGCTCAGATCAGAGCAGGCAGCAGCCATAACATCCGAGGAGTCATCTCTGTGAGAGAAGCGATTCCACCAAGCTGCATCGACGACAAAGTTGTCGACATCCAATACACCAACAGACACAATGCCAACAGCTGGCATTGTGCCATCAGTAAAACAATATGTTTTTTGTGGGGGCTACACCTCCCACACACCCCCCACTATTAAAATAACCAACTCCGAGTCGGAGTTGTTTTGGGGAAGGGGTGAAACACCAGGAGATGCAGTGCTGGTATAGAATGGGATCATCACAGTGATCTGCCGATTTCTGTCACTGTAATGGTCTTCACTGTATAGGTTTCGATGTTTTGACGGTATGCCGATAGAAGCATCCCATCACAAAATGGCACTTCTGTGTCCCTCAACGCAGCTGCGGAGGTCATCTCATCAGTTTTTTTCAGTCTGGGTAATCACAGAGGCTATTGATCACCTAGCCCAGATATGGACTTACTCTGTTTGCATTGTACGCTCACTCCACAACTGCTGGGCAAGTCCATTTGTGCAGGCAGCTCCATATAAGGCACTCACTATCTTGCTTTATTCCAACAAAAGCGCTAACCCGCCCAGCCCTCTACCACATCCTACATATGAAACAGTTGCTGCGAAGTGTGACGATAACCTCAAGACCCATAAGGGCTCCCGTGAAGCTCATGCAACAGCCCTCCCTCTGGACCACCACAATGGTCTCTCACGGGTGGCTCCAAGAAAGTAAAACATGCTGTGGATCTAACTGGGGTAGAAGTGGGATGGGCAGTCAATTTTAGATAACATTCTGATACTAGCACCCTCCAACATAGCGCCCCTTTGCAGCATCACCATTTAAAAATAGGATAGGGGAAAACGAGAACACTGATCAACTTTACAGCACTACAGTAAGAAATATAACAGTTATAAAGTCAATTCTGCAAGTTATACCAAATGCGACGATGCATGAACAAAAGTGTAGAGCTTGTTACCCATGATAGTTCATCCACAACCAGAAAGTTTCAGGGGGTTTTGAACAAGATAGGATGCAGCAGTGGGAGCTCCACTGATAGGAAGTTCTGGCTCCCATTCATGGCAGACGGAAACAAATTTGGGCTGCATACAGCTTAGATTTCATTTCTTTTTAGGCAGCCTGTTTGTCACAAACTTGTGGCAGGAGATTTTAAAAAAATATATAAATCTTCTGCTTCCCACAGTAATTCTCTAGTTTCTTGCACTTTACTAAGTATATGCAACTTATCTAAAAAGTTTAGTCCAGCTGGCCCCGTGGCGCTGAGGGCTGAGGCACTGGATGCCACACTTCGTGACACGCCAGTGACCCAGGTTCGGGATCGAGCTCAGGTTGCTGTGGGTCGGTGGGGAGGGAGATGATTGAGCATCTAATGGACTGCTCTCCTCTCCTGGGTGGGCAGGGGGTACAGTGACCGGCATAAGCCTGACACCTAGCGGAGGCTGGGTGTTGGTGCATCCAGCCTGGTAGATTGGGGTGGTAGGCGGGGCAGTCGGCAGGCATGCTGCATGCAGACACGTGCACAGTATGCCCCTTGTCGGCACTGCATGCCCTGCCAAACAGCAGAACATGGAAAAAGGGGAGTATTCAGCCATTGTGGCTTGATGGAAGTTCAAGATGTCCTGCGCCGGCTCCGAGGGACCACCGAGAGCAGATCCATTGCAGTGGGGAAGTTGGTTGACCCCTGCCGCCCCATCACAGGGGGCAAGCCATGGGCTAATTGGGTGGTTGCTCTCAGTAGGACAGCACAGGTCAGATGGCGGCCGGAATGTAAGGCTTGCGAGGACAATGAGGCCGGCTGGAACCCCCAAGGGAGAAAAAGATACAATAAAAAAAAAAAAGTTTAGTCCAAACCAACAGTCATGTGCACAGCATTCAATGAGCCTGGTGCTAGGGAAGGGGTAGCTATTCCCCTACTAATAACAGCCAGTCCAGTAGATACCCAGCACTCAATGCTAGTGTTCTTGGACAGGCATCAGTCTGAGACTCAGATTTGTTGTAAAGTCACTGACCCACTAACACACAGACTTTAGTTGAAGCACTGGGGTGTTGGAGTGGTGGCTGTAAATTGCGCTGTCCACACTGTTTCTTGGAATATTGAAAATAAAGGTATTTTGACTTTGCAACAAATCTGAGTCTTAGACTGATGTGTGTTCAAGAACATTAGCGTTGAGTGCTGGGTATCTACTGGACTGGCTAAAAGTTTAGTAAGTTGAATATGATGAGCCTCGGTTTCTTGCCCTCAGCAGGCATAGGTCATAGTGCTCTACTGACCCATTCCGTATGGTGGGTCATTCAGAGAGGGATCCGCTATCTTCTCATATATAGCCCCTGCACAAACAGAATTGCATCCCTTCCCTCAGACTGCCCAGCAGTCCCACAATTACTAAGTTATTGCAGCGACTTCTACCCTCTTGATCCCTGCACCACTCCCCTAAGGGAAAGGGAAAATTGTTTAACCAGGAAAAGCACACTAGGCTAAAGCTTGTTTCTGGGTGTGACCTGGGAGCACAAGAAAGTTAAGTGACTTGCTCAGGGTCACACAGTATGCAAGTGAAGGCTGTGAGATTCAAACCCAGGTCTCCAGGTTTGCAGCTCGGTGCCTTAAACCACAGTGGTATACTGCCTCCTTAAATTGGGTAACCTTTTTATGGAGTGCCACCATTTCAGGCTCCATTCTAGCACTCTAGCATCCCATGTAGCTCACCCGAGCCTCTGCATCACTGACCCTTCATGTACTTTCCTGCAAGGCGGCCTGGACTGCTTTAACTTCCCCCAACAAATTCATCAGTCTCCTTCTGTGGGGTAAGTTCTTTTAAAAATCTCTCCAGCGTGAGGGCTTTAGGTAGCTGGCCACCATTCATCTTAGGGGAGGACCCTTATTTCACACATTTAGGTCCCTGCTCCTGCTCTGGGAGAAGCAGTGTAGTGTGTAGAACTGCAGAAATCTCCACTCCAGTGCCCATCTGCTCTGCCACTGTTACCGTTGGACAGAGTAGATGTCTTCCGGAAATTATAATACCAATAAACTTGAGCACCCATTTTCATGGACAAAGTCAGATACTATATGTATGTGTCAAAAGAATATTTATTGTGCACCTTAGTTAACAGCATCTGGCTAAACTCTGATGAAGCCCAGCAGTTGACTGGGTGAAATGTAAGTTTTGTCTGCAGGTAATTTTGGCCTTTTGTTTAGCTGGATGGTGTTAACCACAGTGCACAATAAATATTCTTTTGACACATACGTATAGTGTCTGACTTTATCCATGAAGATGGGTGCTCAAGTTTGTTGACTGTTTACTTCATTTAAGCGTATAGCACCATCTGCAATGCTTGGTGCTCTTTACTTTTTGTTTCATAATACCGATAAAGAAGCTGTTTTATTAATGGATCACTTAAATTCTGGCTACATTAATGTCTAAAGTGGTCAAAGCCACACTTGAGAGGTGGCGCTAGTTCTGATGCATCACATAACTCCAGAGATCTTCATTTTGATATGATACTTATTAGGGATCTGCTGCTTCTAATTTTACATTTATTTACTTTTTCTCAATCTAGTTTCCCATGCCACACCACCTCACCTCCACACCTACATTCTTCTGCATGCTTCACCATCCCAGATGCCCCTTTGGCACATCTACTTAGAACCTGCAGTTTCCATCCAGATGCTCCAGGAGACCTGCAGTTTTGTGGCTTGTTTCTCACTTGGCAGGAAACCCCCCAGTGCTACACAGAGTCAGGGGAGCATATACAGCACATGCATCTAGCTGTGAAGGAATGGAGGGGAGCCCAGTCTGTTTGGCAGCCCGAGGTGGGTTTCCAGGTGGCCGGTGTCATTCTCAAGGGGCAGGCATTTTTTTTCAGTTTGCTGGCCCACCCACCACTCTATGGCAGAGGCCAGGCTCCCCCCAGCAATTTTCCTATTGGGAGGGACAAGCAACATTACAAGGTCACCCACTAGCTTAGTTTCTGCCCCAACCCTGCTGTAGGAGTCACTGCAGAAGTGGGGAGGCCTCCAACCACACCCAAGACAAGTGTGCAATGCCTCTACATCATGTCCTGGCTCCTGCAGCCTAAGGCAGAGTGCAGAGCTCGAGACGGAATCCTGGGTCCCCTATGTAGCAGAGCAGTGCTTCACCAGCTGGAAAATCCAGAAGTCGGGGGAGGCTTTGCAGAGAGATGCACCGGGCCATCATGGGTCCTGTTGGCTCCTGGCTTTTCCCTCTGATTCCCCCTTCCCTGAGCCCATGTGCGTACAATGGGCAGGGCGACAATCTCTATCTCCATGGAGGCAGCCTAGCACCCTGGACATGGGCCCACCCCTTGTGTGGCTGTGCACCTGTACTGACACCCAGCCACAGCTGGATGTCAGGCTACAGTGCACAGCGCTAATCCCCCCCCCCCGAGGAGGGAGAGCTGTCTATGGATGCTCAATCCTTCCTCATCCCAGCCAACCACCGAGCAACCTGAGTCCATTCCCAAACCCTGTTCACCAGCGTGGCACGAGGTGTGGCGTCCAGCGCCTCAACCCTCAGCGCCACCGGCCAGCATCCTTCCAGTTTTCCAAAGTCAAAATTCTTCCCTGCTCCCATATCCATATCCTAAAAGACAAATTTCACAAGTTCATATAAATATTACTGGTAAAACACCTTTCTAGAGAAATCCATTATTTTTGACTTCCATATCCGTAAAAAGTCACCTAATTTTCTTTTTTCCCTTTTAGAAGTTTTTAATTTACTTTAAGAAGTCAAATATTGCACTGTGTTTTGGGAGTCATGGACCTTGATTATGCCATAGGAGTTGGGACTTTTCTGATTGTGTTTGGGGGGGGGCATTGACTGAGGTTAGAGAGGAGATCCAGAGCTGCTATTTTACAGTTTGGTATATCTCACTCTTATGCCCTGCCTACCTTGACAGCCCTGAACCTGTGATGAAGTGGTGTCAGCGTAAACAGCACGGACCTGGAGAGTAAACTTTGACTTCAGTCAGACGGCAACACAAGGGTATGTCTAAAAGGACATTTCTCAGGGCAGAGGTGACTGGAGCGCCTTCTTATTTGGTGGCACATCTCATGCAGTCACTCAGCCTCGTGTCCTAGAATAATACCTCTCAACTGTCCCTGATTTTCAGGGAAGTCTCGGATTTTGCATTGCAGATGTCCTCTGTTCCTCCTAAATTTGGCAGTTTTGCCACTTAAGAGTATACCGTATATACTCGCGTATTAGCCGACCCCCACAACCCCAGTCACATTTTTTTTTACAAATGGACTGACCCGCATATAAGCTGATGTGAAATTTATTATTACAAAAAAGACCTGGAAGGCACTATTTACCTTGCCATACAACACAATAAAAAAACAGACAAAACAGAAATGCTTCACTTCAGCAACTGTAATATTTTCATTCAAGATTATAGTGGCAGGGCTGTCCCGGTGGCGCTGAGGTTTGAGGTGCTGGACACCACACCTCGCGCCACACTGGTGATCCAGATTTGGGGACGGACCTGGGTCGTCGGAGGTCGGCAGGGGAAGGAGAGGACTGAGCATCTGGAGGATTGCTCTCCTCTCCTGGGGTGGGTTGTGGGGGATTCCCAGTGCAGTAGTGGCCTCTGGTGGAGACCAGAGGTGGCATTAGTGTTGGGACACAGAAGGGGACGGGACGTTGGCAGGCTCCACTGGTGAGGTACAGCCGCACAGGAAACCATTGTGCACTGCGTCCCGAGGGGGGGAGCCTTACCAAGAAAAACTCCATGGCTCGGTGGTAGGCGACGGTGGGATCAGTGACCGGGCCTCATGCCCAGTGCAGGGCTCTACCATCCTGTACTCCCGATCTTCCTCCTCCCCGGCCGCTCTACTAGATTCTAAACAGAGGGCTGGGAGGAGATAGCGGTCCCGCCCCGGGGGGCTCAGAGCTGGGAGGTTGTGTGGCTGATGAGGCTGAAGGGCCCAACTGGAGAGTGTAGAGTTGGGGGCTTCAGGTGGGCAGGAGAGCCGGTGCTGAGAATCCACACCAGAGAGAGGCTACCAAGGTAGGAGATAAACAGAATTGAAAAAAAAAGGAAAAAAAAAGATCACAGTGGCAGTAAGTGATACGAAGTGCAGTAACATTCTTTTTACAGTCCATTTTAAATTCTGGCACAGCATCCTCAAGTCACCTCAGGCATTGTCTCAATCCCCCTTGTCCGCTTCACCTTCCTCATCAGAAATTCCAAGTGAGTGCAGATTTTTGGTGAGGAACTCATCTGTCAAGATGTCCGATGTCATGATGTCCTCTTCCTCATCAAGGTCCACATCATTGTCACCTTCATACAGGGCATCATCCTGTGTGCCGCCCATGCTGTTACTTATACCGCACTTAAGGAATGCCTTTTTTACCATGTCTTTGGGCATGGATTGCCAGGCTTCCACAATCCACTCAGAAACAAGCTTGAGGTCTGGTCTCTTTAAATTTCCAGCTCTGGTAACAGCACCTGCACCAGCACACAACCATTCACTCCAGTACCATCTAACTCAATTTTTGAATGGCTTGTTCAGGCAGACATCCAGGGGCTGAAGGACTGAGGTTAGACTACCTGGGATTACACAGAGGTCACTTTTATTTTCTTGGCAGATTTTTTAACCTCCTCTGTTAAATGCGCCTGAAACATATTCCACACTAAGAAAGAGCGCGTACAGTGCAGAGCCCCAGGCTGTGTGTCCCAAACTCTCAGCAGTCAGACGTGGACCAGATTCTCATCCATCCAGCCTTTTGGATATGAATGGACAGGTTGTTGCTGTAAATGACATTACATGTATGAAGACCCCCATATGAGCCATATATTAAGCATAATAAAGTGCCACCACGGCTACTATAATAAGAGCAGTGGTGGTAGCGACGTCACTAAATAGGTGTAATCCCCATGACTCTCTGCGCCCGCTCGTACGGGAACCCGTGGCGCTTCCGTGTTCGGCTGAAAGTTTCAGCATTTTATTACAAAAAACACACTGGATTAAAAATTAAGCTCACTGCAGCCCCAGACTCCCGCAGCAGCATTTTAAGGTATGTGGGAATGGGAGCAGGCTGCAGTATTTCTTTACAGGTCACCTTTAAAGGCTGGGCTGTCACCACGACAAGCTTGCATTGTTTTGGCATATCAGTCAATATTCTCTCTTTGTTTCCTCCACTCCCGCACCTGTTTCTTATTTATGCTGTACTGTCGTGCTGCGGCTGAGTTGTTTGTGGATTCTGCATATTCCACAACCCGAAGCTTGAAAGCCACATCATACGAGCTACGTTTGCATTTCTGGCTCATTTTGACAGAGGATTTAAATAAGTGGAACCATGAGGGGCTTTATAGGGCTAATTGGAAATCTAACATGGGCTAGCCTGCTAATTGATTTATTGGTACTTGTTATTGACCTGAGTATAAGCTGACCCTCCCCCCAAAAAAAAACAAATTTCAAAAACGGGACAAAAATCTTGGCTTATACACGAGTATATATGGAAACTTTTAATCATAAAATCATATCAGAGAATAGTTTTACAGTTTAGTTCTCCATCAGGAAAATACTTCTATCACTAAACCATTTATAGTAACAGCTTCATGAACTGATATAACGCTTTTTGCTCACCCTTTTCTAAACAATTACCTCTGGCCTCCCCATGCATTCATACTCCCATCCTCATCTCTCTTAGTTAACCTATCTTTCTCCAAACTCCATTCCCCACTTCTCCAATCCCCTCCCCCACCCTCCTGCACTCTACATCCATAGGCTACAAAATGGATCCACTCATTGTCCAAATTGCTTATCACCCTCCTACTCATTTCAGTGGGTGACATAGAAACATAGAATTTGACGGCAGATAAGGACCGCTTGGCCCACCCAGTCTGCCCATTTCCCTACCTAATGGATAAGCTGCAGATCCTAGTTAACCAGCAGCCTACTTCTTTCTGCCCCCACCCCCTAGAATTGCCTTATGACTGTCCTATGCATGCTTGAATTCCACCGTTTTTGATTCCACAACCTCCTCTGGAAGGCCGTTCCATGCATCCACATCCCTCTCTGTGAAAAAATACTTTCTTAAATTATCTCTGAGCCGACCCCCCTCTATCTTCAAATTGTGCCCCCTTGTTCTTGCACACCTCTTGTTTTGAAAGATGCTACCCTCTTGGACTTTGTTGATTCCCTTGAGGTACTTGAAAGTTTCTATCATGTCCCCCTCTCCTCCTTTCCTCGAGGCTATACATATTAAGCTCCTTAAGTCTCTCTTCATATGTCTTCCGGTGCAGACCCTGCACCATTTTAGTTGCCCTCCTCTGGACAGCTTCCATCCTATGTCTTTGGAGATTGGGTCTCCAGAACTGCACGCATACTCCAGATGGGTCTGACCACCTGTCTGTACAGAGGGATAATAACTTTGTTTTCTACTGGTGATGCCTCTCCCTATGCATCCCAGTATCCCCCCAGCCCTCCTTGCTGCCCTCTCACATTGCTTGCCCACCTTTAGGTCATCTGATATGACTACCCCCAGGTCCCTTTCCATTTTTGTTGTTGTTAGTATCTCACCCCCCATTGTGTGCTCTTCCCCTGGGTTTTTGTTTCCCAGGTGCATTACCTTGCACTTCTTAGCATCGACATCGAATTCAACCCTGGACCTAACCACCCCCCGCAAACGCACCTCCCAAAGGGCTAACAAATCACAGACCTCAATAAAAGAAGTCTACTCCCCAAACTCATCCTCCAACAGCCGATCATGTTGGCTTTACATCCAGATGTTCTGGTACTCTCAGAAACCTGGCTATTGCACAAGATACCTGAAACCAATCTCACTATTCCTGGTTACTCTCTTATCAGACAAGACAGACCCAGCAAGGGTGGAGGTATCGCAGTGTATTTTTTATTTATTTATTCAATCTCGGATTACAATACCTTTGAGCGCAAAGTGCTCCTTTACAAAGGTTCCACATCAGTGGGGAGGGGCGAGCAAACATACAGAAGCGGAAATACAAAGACTAGGTTTAAAAAACAGTAAAGTACACACTTTAATTATCTAGAATAACTTTTGTAGTGGAAAAGAAAGGAGTGGGGGAGTAATAAGAGAGAAGAAGAAGAAGAGTGGTAAGCAGCCAGAAGGCCTTGTCAGCAGAAAGAGTGGCGCGTGCGGTTAGTAGGTAGGTAGGAGGAGGTGGTGGGGGTAGAGGGTGGCGAGGGTAGGAGGATATAGCAAGAGTTGGAAAGGTAACGCTTTGGGGTGGAAAAGAGGGAACATCCAATACTCTCCTGTTCTGCCTATCTCGTCCCCATCCCAATACAAACTCCTCCTCATCAAACTTCCCCTCCCTTTTACACTGCTTATATACATCACTGGCACTTACTGTTGCCCTGGTCTCCCTACATCAACCATGTCTGAACTTATTACCACTAATACCTCACTTGCCACCTCTGGCGAGTTTTACGTGCTTGGAGACTTAAATGTGGATTGGCTTTCTTCTGCCAACTCTAAAATATGCTCCAAAGTAAACTCTCTAAACTTAACACAACTAATTACCTCTCCAACTTGACTCAACCACAAATCTCTCAAACATACCCTGATAAACTGGGCTCTCACTTCTCATCCCCACCGCATAATTGACATCGGTATTCTCCCAGATTGCCTCAGTAATCATCACATGATTTACTGTATCCATAAAGTCCATCAGATTAAAGCCCCCCCCCCCCAAAGTTGATCCCTCTATGTTCTTTTTACTCCCTAAACTTAGCTCCCCTACTAAATTACCTATACCTCGACGATTGGTCCCCCATCTCAACAGTATCCTCTAGTGACACTGCCCTCAGCTATTTCCAGACAAAATTTCTGGAAATCTGGGACCTGCACACTCCCCCTAAACTAACAAGAGTCAAAGGTTCACACCTCCCCTGGATTAATGCTGAACTACTGGCCTGCATGCAAAGGACCAGGCCTGGAAGGCCTGCATGAAATCCAGATCCCACACTCTCCTTCTCCACTACCAACAACTTAGAAATGCTTGCATTAAGGCCGCCAGATATGCTAAATCTGAATATTTCTCCACATCCTTCAGCACCAACTTAAACCACCCCTCTAAGTTCTGGAGAGTTGTCAAACCCTCTTCTCTCCTCCCTCCCACCTCCCCATCCTCACCTATGGTAATGCAACATTTTCTGACCCTCCATTTGTCACATCTACTTTCAACACTTTCTTTACATCCTGTGCTTCTTCGCTCCTCCCTACTTGTACGCCCACTGCCTTTCCAAATCTCCTACCCACACCAAACCGCTCTACTTCTCCTTCCTTCTCTTTCTCTTTCATCTCATCAAATGATGCTCTAAAGGACATGCATGCTGTGAACTCCAGCAAGGGTAAGACCCCAATCTGCTCTATCCCTCCATGCCTGCTATAGCTTCCCCCTGGCCTCCCTACTAAACCTGTCTTCCTATCCTCAGTTTCCTCAACCTGGACATACTCTACTGTTATTCGTCTCCCAAAAGGTGGTGATCCCACTACCCCAAGGAACTATCGTCCAATCTCACTTCCTATTCTAGCTAAGCTCCAAGAATCTATTGTCCTCGCTCAGCTCACCCCTTACCTTGACTCTACCTCATTTTCCACCCCTTCCAGTCTGGCTTCCGCAAGTCCCACTCCACCACCACCTCCCTCTTACGGCTCACTGACTCCACACTCAACAATATGGATCAGGGACATGTTACTCCCACCAGATTTATAGATCTGGCAAAAGCCTTCAACACAGTAGCCCACTTGTCTCCTCCAAAAACTCATTGCTGCTGGGTTAACCTCCTCAGCCATAGCGTGGTTTCAATCCTACTGATCAGGCAGATCTCAATAGGTGAAGATTGCTTCCTCCCTCTCCCCTCCACTCTGCATCACCACTGGTGTCCCGCAGGGCTCAGTACTTGGCACAATATTATTTTCTATCTTTTGCAATGATCTCCCTACAGTCTGCTCTACTTCCCAAATCCACATGTATGCGGACGACACCGTCCTTTAAATGTCTAGTACTTCACACACACTGACCCGGAGGCTAGACTGCAACATAACTTCAATAAGGTCCAGTGATGGTTCCAGTCCAACCAGCTGTTCCTGAATGCCAAAAAGGCAGTCTCCATGTCCTTCGGCACTAGACAGAGGCTATCTAAACTCAAATCCCCCCCTCACCTGCCACACCCTAGATGGTACACCTATTAAAAATGTCACTACCTTTAGATACCTTGGGGTCTGGTTAGACCACCACCTGTACTTTTTGGCACACGTGAATGCAATCCAAAAGAACCTACACCCCAAGCTTGGTGCTTTTTACAGAAACAAGGTTTGCATTCCTCAAACTGCCTGTCATGCAATAGTGCAGAAAATGATCCTCCCCACCTTCAACCATGCAAACATGGTCTACAGTGCCACCCCCAAAACTACCCTGGCTAGACTGGACACCTTCTTCAACTCTGTCATTTTGTTCTATCCTGCCCCCCTCGTCCTCACCACTGTGACCTAAATAAAGCCCTGTCCCTCCCATCCTTGTTCCAGATGACTGCCCCATACTGCCACCTTCATGGCCAAATTGTGGACTGGTAATCTCCCCTCCTTTCTTCCTCCATATGCACTTCCTCCCAACACACTTACTCCCTCCGTAACACTGACCTAAAATCCGTCGCAATCCCCCACCTCTCTACTACCACTGGTCAATCTGCCTTCTCTTTCTGCTGTCCTAAACTGTGGAACTCTTCCCCCCCCCCATGCCACCTCACACAATTCTCCTCCCTCTTACGCGATTACACAGCCCTTACCTGCTCTTGCCAAAACCCACTGACCTCTCACCTCACACTGATTCCTCTACTCCCCCTAACCCTTAGCCCCATGATTTGGCTTCCCCAGGCCACGGTCCAACTGGGCTGCCCCAATTAGCAGTAGCGGCTCTAGCCACAAATGGTTACCAGGGCACAGCTGGGGCGCAACCGATGGCAGCCAGGGCACTGATATATTGTTACTATGGGGGAAGCTCTGCACCATATGGGGCACAGCATTTTTTTACCAGGGCACGTGCCCTGGTGTAGAGCCGCCACTGCCAATTAGCCCCTAGCAACTGTTGCCCTTTTGTCAATTTGCCTACCTACCCATCTTACTTTGAGTATATTGCTGCTACCAAGTACTCATTGCGCCCTTGTATTTATGTTGTAAATACTGTTTAATATTTTGATGAATCTGATGTAATGTATTTGGTTGCTACAAATGCTGTTCATTTATTTCTGTTCTGTATATATTCATGCATCTATTACTTGTACTACTCTTTCCCTTCTCCCCAGAGAGCATCTGGAAACCAGCTATATACTGCTCAGTATGCCTTCCTGGTGAAACACTTGAATAAATAAATATAACTCTTTTTAAAGATGTGACCCTGATCTTTGAGGCAGGGGGTTGAGAAGTATGCTCTAGAGTTTTTGCCCACAAGAACACATCTGAAATCTGTTTATTTCCGTTGTGCTTTCCCAGTAGAGGGGATCTGTGATCACTTTATACAAGGAATACTGGATTCCTAACTTAACCACAACCTTGATTGCAACCTAACATTCAGCTTAGCGGTTAGGGTGCAGGAATGGGAAGCAGAATATCTCTGAGTCCCGATTTTCCTAAAACTCTTCAACCTCAAGAGTCACTGCAGTAATGATCCACTGCGGTGTGGTGTTATAAATCTACTCTTAACAGAGGTGCAGGCAAAAATAATACGATAACTGGGCAAGTGCATGCCTAACCTACCCAGCCCGTATACTCTCTTAGTACGCGCGTTCTCGAATCGCTGCTGCTAACACCCTCCCGCCGCACGCTGCTGATATTGAGAACGCGCGATGCGTCAACCCTGTGCGACCGAGCACTTGGGCCAATGAAACTGCGCGGCGGTTCCGTGCTGGCTCCGCGTCTCGACCAGAGCAGTGAGATCGGATCGTACCCTACCGGCAGCTCGTTACTGGGAGTCGAAGCTCCGGATGGGGTCCGGGTGACGGGGCCTGCGGGGGCGGCCGGACTGTGGATGAGAGCAGACCGCACGACACTGTAAACCGCGCCTGGGAGAGACTGTTCCAGAAGAATGGTGCCGAGATGTCCCCGGAACTGCATCCCGATCGCAGCCAGGCTGGGGAGGACAACGAGCCGCTGACGAGTTCGCAGCTGCAGTTGGTGGAAGGCGACCCGCTGCAGGATGCCGCCGCTTCAGCCGGAGTTGTGATGGACTCCGCTGAGCCGCAGCAGGGCGGCGCTGGGGCCGCGGTCAGCGGAGAAGGAGAGCGACCGGCCCCAGTTGCCGGCGAGGAAAGAGCCGAAGCTGCTGTCCTGTCCAAGAACTCGGCACCGAGCTCCGGGGCCATTGCCCAGTCGGCCTTGCTGTCGCCCGCCGGCTCGGAGGGAAATGGGAGAAGTAAATCCCTGGCCAAACACGTCACGTTCCCCTCGGACGAGGACATCGTGTCCGGGGCCGTGGAGCCCAAGAACCCATGGAGGCATGGTAAGGGGTGACAGATGCTCCGCTCCCAGTGACAGGCAGAGCAACTTTTGTGCGTGCGTGTGTGTGTTTGTCCTACTCAGCGCTGTGCCTTGTGGGGGCGTTTACACCGAATCCGTTTCGCCAGGTGAAGGTTGATTGAAATAAATACGTGTTCAGATGGGAAAGGGGCATAACTTGTGATGTGGCAGCGTGATGCCATGAAATCAGTCAACCGAAGTATGGTCAGACTCGGACCAGAAGTGGGCAGCTAGCTAGAGCTAGCGTGGACAGGGAGAGTCGGAAAGACCAACCATTCTGTGACCCCCCCCCCGGCCCGACACAAAACAACAGCAAACAAAAAATCTTGGTCTGCCACTAATGACAACCTGTGGTTTGCAGTAGTCTGTGGAAGATTACATTGGTCTGCTGCCACTCTACCACAGCTCCCCGTAAACTGGACTACATATTTCGTACTGCATACTGGTAATGCACTTGCTCAGTGTGTTGTCCACTGTTTAGAAGGCTATGGAACTCTGGCTGGCCCCTCCCCTACATTGATTTAAGCCCATCCTGATAGTCTACCGCCACCTCACTGTAACTCCTACAGTGCTTCGTTTCCCCAGGCCAGCTTTGTACAGCGGGCCTGGTGATGTGTACCATTTCTGTGGGCTGTGATGTACGTTAGTTGAAGACTGATGTGCCGTGTATTGCAGTGGGAAGATACCCTGTCACTTTACTGCACTTGTACTGCTGAAGGTGTGGGCATGGAGGAGGGCTGTCTTAGCAGAGGTTTTGCTAACATGTATTAGTCAGATTTGCAGCTTGGGAGAAGGTTGCAGTGTTGGAGGGCGTTTGGTAATACAAGAGGGAGGCTGGAGCAACCAGGAGATGTTTGTACTTTGTACTCAAGCTAGTTCTAAAAGTGAAACCAGGTCTGCTGTTTGCTACTGGAAATGGTATCCCACCTGGGGGAATAGTGAGGCTTTGCTCTGGAAGGAACTAACCAGTTTTAGTACCAGTGCGCTGCCACCTCTTCCCCCCCCCCCTCACACACGCACTCTAGTACTATGACTTTTTGATTTTGCCCACACACAGTAGCACCCATGCACAATTAAGAAAAATGTATAAGAAATGGGGTAAACTCTATGTGAATTAGCCTGGGCTGAGCTTGCAAAACCCTTAGCATTGCTTCTGGGCAGAACTACCCTAGTAGCGACATTGAACTATTTTAGAGCATTTTAACATTTTTATGTTGTTGTATTGTAAATTTTGATTATGATAGACATGTGTACAAATGTCTTTAGTGGCAGAACTTTTTTTTTTTTTTTCAATTGTTTAACCAGGAGTGACACACTAAGTTCAAAGCGTGTTTACAGGTGCAACCTGGGAGCACAGGGAAGTTAAGTGACTTACATACTAACATGCCAGCAGAATAGGCCTAACGGTCTCTCAAGTCTGCTCAATTTTCAGCACCCACACCGAGGGCGGATTTGTGGTGTGTGCCCCCCCTTGGGTTATACTGTTCCCACTCCCAGATGTTCCACCTGTATTGGGCATGGTCAGATTTACCCTCCCCTGTACCTGTCCCCATCCCCTCTTAAACCCATCCACAGTCTCCACCTCAGCCAGCTCCCTGGGCAGTGCATTCCATGGCTCCACCACTCTTTCAGTGAAATAACATCTCTTCCTCTCCCCTCTGAGCCTGCCCCCTTCCAGCTTACACCCGTGACCTCTTGTTGCCCCACCCTCCTTCCTTTGGAGCACCCTGACTGGGCCTCCTTTATTGATCCTTTTCATGTACTTAAAGATCTCTGTCATGTCCCCCCCATCCCTCCTCTCCTCCAGGGTGTACTTGTCGAGCTCCTTGAGCCTCTCCTCATAGGTCCTCTTCCCCCAGGCCCCAGATCATTTTGGTTACCCTCCTTTGGACCCTGTCTAGGAGTGTAATGTCCCACATTGCTCAGAGTCACACAGTATGCAAGTGGGGGCTATAGGATTCAAACCCAGGTCTCTTGATTTGCAGCTCAGAGCTTTAAACCACTGCGCTATACTGAAGAATGGGCAGCTGTGAATAACAAGTCTAGCACACCAAGGGTTTTTGTTGATGTCATGAAACTATAAGAACGGCGCTCAAGTGGTTCTAGATGGCACTGATGACCGGAGATGTGTAAATAAAACTGTTATTTAAAACTGCATATTTGTTCTTTCTTAAATCAGTTGTCGTTTGGGCAGGCACAGTGATTTACAACCTGGAAGACAGGAGAGTGAGAGAGGACACGATAGAGACCTACAGGTGCATCATGGGGGTGAACAGGGTGCAGGAGGGGAGTCTCTTTCAAATGAGGAAGAGCACCGGGACCAGAGGGCATGCAGTGATCATGGGGGGAGGATGTGAGGACGTACTGCTTCACTGAAAGACTGGTGGGTGCCTGGAGTAAAATGCCAGCGGAAGTGGTGGAGGTGAAAACAAGAGGGGGCTTAAAGCATTCATTAGACAGACATAGGAGAATGTTACGAAATGGGTGGGGAGGAGGGGGTCGGCGGAGACCAGTTGGGGTCTGTGGAGATGGACTAGACGAGGACCTTCTGGGCGGACTGGGTGGGCCGAGCTGTCTTTTAACACATTCTGTTTCTGTGCTACTTACAAGTGGCAGGGTAAGTTAGCGCTGAGTGCATCTTCTGGATTTTGACAATGGTGTGGTGTTAACTGGTATGGCTGTGAGGGGTTCAAGGAGCATCGTTTACAGGACGCAGGTCGGTGGATGGCACGAGGAGGTAGTAGGAACATCGATTTGTGTGCTAATGATTAGTGGTTTCGAGGTTACGAGGTTAAACTTCCTTCATGAACACTTGCATGACGTTTCTGGTTAAGATTTCATGGAGGGTATTTCGACAGCAAGGTGCTACTTCACTGGTGACGTTTTTTTCTTTTTTTCTGTTTAATATAACTAAAAATAAGTCAGAAAACCAAGCCCTCCCACCCTCTGATACACTTTCCCTTCCATCCATCCCAGACCATCTGAAACAAATCTCTCCCCCCACCCCTTAGCAACCCTGTCTTCTATCCCAGTAAAGTAAAAGTTGTGCCACAACACGTAACAAGTGAATTGAGTGGATGACATTCAGGTCTTTTTCCCCAACCCTAGTAAAAAATTTCCACTTGTACCCTCCTCCCTCAGTGCAGCGCAGTAAAATACTGCACCCCCCCCCATCCTCTGGATGCACCCCAAAATAAAGGATATATAAATCTGATCCCTTGGTAGCTGACCAGCTCAGCCCTCCCTCCATCTTGGCCTACTACTGTTTACTGAATAAAACTACGCATGCTCCCCACAGTAATCACCTGATCAACAGTCTGAGCAGGTGATCACTATAGAGAGTGTGCATGGTTTCAGTCATAAGACTGTGGTCAGCTGAGGAGAAGGCAGGGCTGTGCCTCACCCAGTGTGGGACCATACGTGCTTAGTTGTTATCCTTGTTATTTTGTTTTCATGTTCTGCTTACATTGTATCTTGCACTGTTCATTGTCTTATGCGTCTAACAAAAAACAAATAGCTGGCCTGCTGGCGCAGTGGATTTCTGCTTGTGATGCTGATGACCCGGGTTCGGGAATGGACCCAGGAGTCGGAGGGCCGGCTGGGAGAGAAGGATCGAGCACCCTGGGGACTGCTCCCTTCTGGGAAGAGAGAGGGAAGAGTGTCTGGCGCTTTACAGACCCCTGGTGGAGGCTGGGGGTACCGCTGTGAATGGCGCTGTCATGTTGAGGCGGGGCGCTGGACATCATTGCACGTCCCCACCCCAGGAGCAAGACAGAAGCGCCCGGCATGACGACTCGCTCTGCCATCTCCGCTGCCTCCAGTGTCCATCGGGTTGATCCCGCTCCTGTGGCCCTGGCCAAGGGGAAGCTGGGGCTTGCCAACAGTGTTCATTGAGAGCCCTCCTGGCAGCCCGGCTCAGAGGGGCAAGCCTGGGCATGGGGTGGCAGGCAGGGTGGGTCTGAGGATTGGGGGGCCCAGAACAAAAAAAATACTGTGTATGTGTATTTCTAGTGAACCTGGTGGTGGTGGTATATTTTAGTTGGTTGGACTTAGATAGGAGGGGCAGTGGAAATTGCTACAATGGTCAACAGAGGATTTTGCTGTCATTCACTCATTCTGTTCACTTATTGAGTGCAGCAGTGTCAGTTTTCCTTTGCTGAGTCTTGGAGGAGAGAGAGTGTATGGAGATTGGGGGTGGGATTGGTGGTTTGTTTGACATGATCAAGATGGAGAGGAGGAGGATGAAAGGTGCGGTGGGGTGGGGGACAGAATTTGTGTGTGTGTGTGTGTGTGTGATATCCTCCGCGAGAGAAGTTTGTGCTGGCCATCAGAACTACACAAAGTGTCGCAAAGTGCATCACATCGCACCAACTTTGTTAGTGGAGTTTTATACTTTGCAGCTTGTCTGTCTGGTGTCATTGTCATGCAAAATGGAATTTGTGAAGCCGCTGTTGTGAATAACGACTTCAGAAATCTTGGACTGAGTGAGTAGAACAGATGCTACCCATGTAAGGTAACTGACTGTTTACACTCCACTGCTTGCCATGAAACTCTGCACATTCATAATCACAGCAGGTATCCCTTACCAGTGTTGGGGCTTAACTGCACGCACTTGCCTACATAATGTATATGCACCGGTTCTTGCATTGTCACACAGTATCAACTCTCCTTATACTTGCCCCCGTTTTGATAGCTGGAGGTGTCCCCTGTGCTACTCCAGATGAATGCCGTCTTACAGCAGCATAGAGGACAGGGCAGGCATTGCACTTGTCAACTGTCCTTACACTCCTGAGCCCAAGAGCAGTGGGGCATATACGCCGGCACACACATTTGGAATACTGAGCAGTGAGTCCCCGAGTGTCTAGCAGCAGGGCAAAACACCTGGCAAACTGCACACAGTGGACCCAAGAAGGGTACAGCTCCAGACCCAGTGAGAACACACACAAGGATACCTTTGCCAGTGCTGGAACAGGACCAAGTAGCACAGTGACATGCCAGGGTAAAGAGGTTGTAGTCTGTGTGAGTGCTCTTGCTCAGTCAGATACCTGTCACCAGGGGGAAGAGGAAGGAGTTGCTGGAAGAAATTGTCCAGCAGAGAGAGTCTTGCTCACTCCACATGATCTGGATGTTTGTATTGTGAAATCTTTCTTGTTGATGTACACCTTTTTAGTGCCATAGGGGATGGGGGGAGTGCGTAATGACATAATGACGTGAGTGCAGTGTATTGCAATGTACTGATACAAAAAAATGGTATTGATACTATAATATCCAAAGCATTCAATGTGCACTGCTTGTGTATTCATGCAATCGTGTATCCTTATGCTGATTTTTATTTCCTTCTGTTAACACACACGTTATCAAATGAACAGTTATCATATCATCCCCACACGGTGGCTCTGCAGAGAATGAGCACCTTGTTGCTCAATGTGCCTTTTCTGGTGAAACAATTGCAATAAATAAATATTTGCCACCAGCCCTTTTGGAAAGTGTGCCTTGAGGAATACATTTTCAAGGCATTAAATAAGCCAAAAAAATTGATTAGCAGTTTTTCACGTGAAAGTGCTAATTAGCTGTAAAAATGCATAGCACTTGGCACAGAATGGTTAGCAGAATTTAAAGAAAATGTATATAATTTTATTAATTTTTGTCCACTGTTGTATGGCCCACCTTTAAAAATGGATAACAGTCTACTGCTACACATTTGCAGAAATGGTTAGCATTACTTCCTGTTTTGCATAGCGTTTTGCTGTGCTGTACCAGCTATTTAATACCATGATTTTCATTGGGCTGCTCAGTTTCTCATTTGGCCATGGGAAATGGATCGGCTCATTCATATCTACTGTTGTGGCCTCTAGGAAATGGGCGATAACAGCAAGGGACTGCTGGCTGGCTCATTCTAGACTGCGAAATTCTGGGAGGAACCAAAGGCCAAATCGACTAGTGCTACTAACCCTGTTGTTCGCCAGTATGGCAGACGTTTCATTGCCACGCTATTCATATGTGCCCAGACCATACTGAGACTCTCCTCCAGGCCCAGCCTGTCAAAACAAACACACTTCTAATGTTGTCTCTTGGTCTGCTCCATTAGGGGAATCCGGGCTCAGTAAAAATACATTTCTGGGGTTTGGCAGCTGCTGATGCTCCTGCACATAAAGGATATTCACAAACCACTCATCTCGATGTCTCCTGTGATGCTAATATATAGAATAAAGTATGGGTCGGGGTGTGTAACGAGATTTTACATACACCCGAGTCGTGGGATGCTGCATAAACGCCCGAGGGATTTGTGAAAAGCATCCCACAATGAGGGTGTGTGTAAAACTGAGTTTGACACACACATCCCAACCCATATTTTATTTTATATAATGGCTGAGTTTCCCTTTTTCGCCTCAGCAATTATATAAAATAAAAAGCTTCCGGTGCATCCGTGGTGTGGCTTCGTTTTTGTCAGGTGCCGATTTGAATTGGCATATTATAAAACATTCTTTTATTTTTTGTCCTGGTTTGTGAGGTTTTCACTATGTAGGAGGGAAAAAATAGAAGAACTTACTGCCGAGTTCTTGTGGCAGTGCTGTTTCAGGAGAGATGTGAAGCGGTCTTGGTGGTGGCACTGCGTGGCATCTTGTACAGCAAGGGGAAACCCTGCAGCGTGTTTGCCATTATAAACACTCCTTTATAACGGCCAATTACGCCATGGTTTCCCTATGGGAAAAAGGGGAAGCTGGTTATTTATTATATCTGTATGTATATGTGTGTGTGTGTGTGTGTGTGTGTGTGTGTGTGTGTGTGTGTGTATGTATATGTATATATATATTTATAAAATGGCCACACATGTTTTGGGGGGTGGGTGGAAAAATAATCCCTTTGTCTAGGTGGGAAATGATATGCTGGCAGAGTTGAAAGTAAGTCCTGTGTTTAAAAAGGATGAAAAGTGTGTGCCTTCTGTTAGGTTGTGTTGGTTTATTGTAATGGCTCTTTGTATGTAGTAAATTATATGTTGGCAGAGTTTAGAAAGTAGTC
>CM057450.1:588195526-588275526 GCA_016271365.2 Neoceratodus forsteri
GGGGCTCAGAGCACCCCAGGAGGAGAGCATCTGTCGGGATGCTTGATCCTCTTCCTCCTCCTCCCCTCCAATCCCCGGTGACCTGAGTCTGTTCCCGAACCTGGGTCGCTGGCGTAGCATGAGGTGTGGCGTCCAGCGCCTCAACCCTCAGTGCCACTGGGCTGGCTAGTTTTTGATATTTTTATTGACATTTGTAAGTACTGAGGAGCATTTCTACTGTATGACTCACACTGTATTTTTTATTTCTCTCTCTCTCTCTCTCTCTCAGTTGCTCGCTCTCTTTTGTATCTGGGCAGTCCACACCTAAATCTCCCTTTCCTTTTCTCCTTGTTCCATACCATTGCCCTAACTCCCCCACCTCAAAGTCAATGAAGAGAAACAAAGCTTGTGCTTTTGAGCATGAATGAATACCCCAGTAGACAGGGCCTTTAACAGTCGACCAACAGCCAGGTTAGGTCTAGGCTCAGGAGACAGTAGTAGATCACAGAGAAGACATTAGCCATGATATCGCCGGATTTGAAACTGGCTGAAACTTTGTCCAGAATACAGGAGTGACTTTGTGCAAATTGTCTCTCCCACTGTTGGGAATTACCCTCACCTGGAAGATCACTGTTGTGATGGAGGACACTCTCTCTAGGAAGAGAGCTCTATATTCTTTGCATCTTACCATGGAAATAGTCCTCTTGAACTGCAGACAGACTGGATGTACAATCTGCTCTCAGTGCAGAAGAGATTAAAATGATCTATTAATCCTCTCCGTTGTAATCAACCCTAACAGGAATTGACTTCTGGGTGATTACCCTCTGATAAACCCCATTATGGGTTCTCAGTCAACTTGTCCTCTGTCAGTGAGGTGTGCTGCAGCTTCCACTTTTTTGTCTTTAACCGCCTAAGCTCATTGTTGAACCATGGTAAGCAATGAGAGGAGACAAATAGGTGGACATGAAGAAGTGCAAGGGTGTCAACAGCAGTAAAAAGAAACTTATTACTACCCTCTAAGCATGTGTAAAATCCCTTGCGCAGGCAGCCAACACGCCTGAGATGTCCAACAACATCTAAGAACCTGTTTGATTCCTGTTTAGTTCTATTGAATGTGGTACTGAACCATTTCCACCAAGGGTAAAACATATGGGGGTATGATTTGGAATTTCACTGTAAAATGGTCTGACCAAGCTATCGGATCCGCTTTGATATTAGCAATGGTTAGCCCCAGCCTGAAGACTGGATCCAAGGTGTGGCCCTGTTTATGGGTTTCAGAGAAAACACCATGCACGAGATCCAGAACTGATATCCTCAGGAGGAATTTGGTAGCAATCTGTAAGGTACCATCATCCACCCAGCTGGCAAAGCCACTAGCACCTATAAGTTCAATAGCTCCAATGCAGGGCCGACGACAAAGTCTGCAGATTCCTGTATAAATACCCACTTGTTCCTTGGATGCTTATAGATGAGAAGGATTTTGCACCCCATGCCCATCATACCCTGAACAGCCACACATTCAAATTATCAAGCCTCCTCCACTGGGAATGTGTTGAACTAAGATCCGATCTAAAGCAGATGGCCCGATCCAACCTGTGATCTTGCCTGGGATGATGTACCATAGAGTACCTGTCTGGCCAGGAAGAAGCCAGCACTGGACAAAATAGATCCTTGAGCCAAGTTTCTGTGCTGTACCCTAGTCATCCAAGGTATAGGTGATAAAATCCCTGAACACCTCTGTTTTATTCCTTAGCACTGTGGCATTGCAAGCATCAAGCTGAGTGGGAGAGGGGTGCTTAACCACTTGGTCTCCTGGCTACAATCTCTTTCCAAGGAGGGAATTCTAGATAGTGGAATCAGATGGGGAAAACCCCTATTAGAATTTGATTCCTTTTGTTTGAAGTGTGGCACAACCCCCTAGGATGCAGTATTGTACCTCAGCACAGGAATAACCACATCCATGAACTAATGGAGTGAAATGACAGTTACGCCAATGAGCGTGCAACTTATCACTTAAAACAATAACTGCCATCTCAAGAACTTTAAACAAATGAATAGTGGTTTTATTTAGAGACTAGGGCCCTAAATGGAAAAGAATTGGGTTGGATAGCAACACTAGCAGTAGATCATGGTTGGTTGAACATGCCTGAGATGTCCAACAACATCTAAGAACCTGTTTGATTCCTGTTTAGTTCCATTGGCAGAAGACACCAGGAGGAAGGACTGCTGCATGACTGGACTTCTCTACTGGGACTAAAGAAGTAGAACTCTTGTACTTGGACTTTTAATTTAGGGTGAAAAAAACAAACTAACAAAAAAGTGTGTGTGTGTTTGAGTTAACTGAACTGAATGGTTATCTGAACAGTTATCTAGGTGTAAATCTCAGGTGATTGTGAAAGGACTTGATAGCTGTGCAGTTTAAATTACTTGTAGAAAGATCTAGTAAGTAGAAGGAGTGGCTTAGCTAGAAGGAAGCTAAATGTAAAGACTGCCTTAGAAAGATTCTGCTAGTAGCTTGGCAGAAGACACCAGGAGGAAGGACTGCTGTGTGACTGGACTTCTCTACTGGGACTATATTGCCCTCCTTCCCTCCCCTCCACCCAAAGCTAGTTCTACTTTTATAGGCACAGGATTTGACTGACAACAGGAACTTCCTGTTTGGGAGCAAGAAGTGAGTGATCACAGAGCCACCCAAGACCCACCATCCTAGAAGGGCAAGAGTAACTCTCTGGACCCCTCTAGCTGCTGGAGGTCTGCCTCTGAGCAAGTAAGGGGTCTACTGAGAAATATAGGATATTCTTGTCTCAGACAGGACAATCAGGAGCTTAAAGGGCACACAGGCAGAAAGTAAGTAGAGAGAGAAAAGAAAAAAAAAAGAGGAAAGAGTAAGGATTCCAAACAGTTAAGGGGCCAGAAATAAGACATGATGGGAGTGGTGCAGTGTAGTGGCTGTGGAGCAGTAGTCTTCCGTGAGACATTCTGGTGGATGCGGTGTTGTCCCATCTGCAGGCACCTCTCGGGCTGAGGGAGGAGGTTGCTCATCTCCAGGCTGAGTTGACTAGGATTTGTGGGACCCCCTCTTCCATCCAAGGACCACCAGTGCCACTGCCATTGCCTCAGAGGTTGCCAAGAAAGAGGAGCAGTTGAACCACAGTGCACTCAGGGAGGGTGGGGGTGGTGGAACAGAGGTGCATCCCTCCAGTTGTACCTCTCCACAATTCCTATACCATTCTGGCAAAGTGTGGTTCCTCTATGGAGGGACCCGCAGTGGAGACCAAGGAAGATGCTGGGAACCTCCACAAAGGAGACCCACAGGAGGGTGGCAGGGGACCCCACAGGGGAAGAAAATGACTCCTGGTGGGGGACTCCATTATTAGGAAAGAAGAACTGGGGGAGGAAGGGGAGAGGGAGGTAAGGTGCCTGCCTGGCGCCATGGCTTGGAGTGATAGGGAGCGAATCTTCAAGATTGCTGGAGCAGCTGTACAGGGGAGGGAGCTGGATGTCATTGTCCACCTAGGGACAAATGATCTGGCTAAGAAAGGGATTAGAGAAGTGCAGGAAGAGTTTGTGGAATTGGGGAGGGGCCTTAGACAAGTGGCATGCACGGTAACCTTCTCGGAGGTGCTGCCCATCTATGGCGTAGGAGAGGCTAGGGTGTTCCACAAAATGGGATTCAATCAGTGGTTGAAAAACTGGTGCAGAGCTCAGGGTTTTGGCTTCATTGGGGACTGGGGGTCCACCTGGAGTGATGCAAGCCTATACTGGCATGATGGGCTGCTTCTGTCCAGGAGGGGAACCAGGATCCTAGGCGATAGGTTTAAATGCTTCATTGGCAAGCATTTAAACTAGCCAAGGGGGGAGACACTGGAAAGGAGCAGGGAAATCCTAGTCCCCCCCCAAAAAAATCATGGTAGTAAGTGCGGTAAACACCAACATAGAGGTGTCAATAGGGAGAAGGGCAGGGGTAAATAGGGAAAGTGACAAAAGCAAGAAGGACAGGGATGGGCAAAAAGGAGTAAGGCCATCAGGAAATGGAGGGTAATGAGTACCAATGCCAGTAGTCTAGGCAACAAGCTCCCTGAGCTGGTGGCCTTGATGGAAGAGGGATGCCTGGATATTGTAGCAGTCACAGAAACATGGTACACAGAGAACCATGACTGGGATGTTAACATACCAGGGTACGTAACCTACAGGAGAGACAGGCAGGGAGAAGAGGGGAGGAGTAGCCTCTATGTAAAGGAAGGGATAAAAGCAACTGAACAAAAGAGTAAACAGTGAGGAGAGGAGGCACTGTGGGTCACCTTGGAGACTGGAAAGGGCACCACAGTCCGCACAGGGGTTGTGTACAGACCCCCATGTCAGGGGGAGGGAATGGACAAGGGTATGATAGAAGGCATTCTTAGGATGGCAGAGAAAGGGGAGATACTGTTGATGGGAGACCTGAATATGCCAGATGTTAACTGGAACACACTTGCTGCAGCCACATCCAAGAGCAGGGCCATTCTTGATACCCTACAGGTGGCAGGCCTCAGACAGCTAGTTTCGGAACCCACTCGTGAGGGAGCAATCTTAGACCTCATACTCTCAAAAGGGGCAGTGAGAGGATCTTGGATCTAGAAGTGGGTTGCCATCTGGGAATAAGTGACCATCAAACAGTGTGGTTCACGTTAAACTTGGCTACAGAGTCAAGCCATACAAAAGTGAGGGTACTGGACTTCAGGAGGGCTGACTTTGGCAAAATGGGAGAGTGCCTGAGAAACGCACTAGCAAACAGGCTAGAAGGGGAGGTGGAGCAACAATGGGGAATCATCAAACCTGCCATCACAGAGGCAACAAGCCTTTGTGTGAAGCAAATAAGCAAATCAAAATGAAAGAAAAAGCCACTATGGTTCTCAAAAGAGGTGGCTGGGAAAATCAGGGAGAAAAGAATAGCATTCTGGAAGTATAAGGAAACACAGAAGGAGCAGGACAGAGAACTGTACCAGTTAAGGCAGAAGGAAGCAGGGAGGGAAGTCAGAATAGCAAAGGCCCAAACTGAGGAAAAGAGAGCCAAGTCGGTTAAGAAGGGGGATAAAAGCTTTTATAGGTACATCAGCGAGCGTAGAAAGAAAAAGGGAAGGATAGTGAGGCTGAATAGAATGAACAGTGGGTGGGCAGAGGGGGACAGTGAAAAAGCAGGGATACTGAATGAATATTTCTGCTCAGTATTCACAAAAGAGGAGGCGGAAGTGCCTAATCCAATTAACAGAAGCACTCTTGATAGAGGGGTCGATCCCAGTCATTTCACAGAAGAAAGGGTTCTGCAAGAACTCCTAAAACTGAAGGTGGACAAAGCAATGGGGCCTGATGAAATTCACCTCAGAATTCTAAAAGAATTAAGGGGGGAACTAGTGAAACCACTGGCTACTCTTTTTAATAAATCATGGGAGGATGGTGTGGTACCCGAGAACTGGAGGAAGGTGGATGTAATTCCTGTTCACAAAAGTGGGGCCAAGACAGAGGCAGGAAACTACAGACCTGTCAGTTTGACCTCTGTGGTAGGGAAAGTGATGGAATCACTTCTGAAGGAAATAATTGTTGAATACCTAGAGGCCAGTGGGGCACAGGACCCAAGGCAGCATGGGTTCACAGCAGGAAGGTCATGTCAGATGACTCTAATAGATTTCTTTGACTGGGTGACCAAAGTAGTAGACCAGGGAGGGGCTGTGGACATGGCCTACCTAGACTTTAGCAAGGCATTTGACAGTCCCACACAAAAGATTAATAGTCAAATTAACCAGCCTGGGAGTAGGTCCCTGGGAGTAGGTCACAGGGTGGTAGTCTGGGTAAAACATTGGCTGGACAACAGGACACAGAAGGTAATTGTAAATTGAGTCCACTCTGAAGAAAGAGGGGTTACTAGTGGGGTACTGCAGGGTTCAGTGCTGGGTCCATCCTTTTTAATGTATTTATAAGTGACATTGCAGAGGGACTGGAAGGAAAAGTATGCCTCTTTGCAGATGACAGAGATCTGCAACAGGGTTGATACACAAGGAGGCGTGGAAAGGATGAGAAGGGACTTGGCAAGGTTGGAGGAATGGTCAGAAGTGTGGCAGATAGGATTCAATGCAAATAAGTGCAAAATAATGCACCTGGGAAACAAGAACCCAGGGGAAGAATACACAATGGGGGGGAGGTAGTAACAACAACAAAAAAGGATGACCTTAAGGTTAGCAAGCAATGTGAGAAGGCAGTAGGGAGGGCTGGGGGTGTACTGGGATGCATAGGGAGAGGCATCACCAGCAGAAAACAGGAAGTTATCCTGCTGTACAGAAAGTTGGTGAGACCCCATCTGGAGTACTGCATCCAGTACTGGAGACCCCATCTCCGCAAGGACTTCGGTAGGATAGAGGCAGTCCAGAGGAGGGCAACTAAAATGGTGAAGGGTCTGCAAGAGAAGCCACACGAGGAGAGATTTAAGGAGCTTAATATGTATACCCTTGAGGAAAGAAGGGACAGGGGGGACATGATAGAAACTTTTAAGTACCTCATTGGAATCAACAAAGTCCAAGAGGGTAGCAACTTTCAGAAAAAGAGATGTGTAAGAACAAGGGGACACAATTTAATGATGGGGAGAGGGGGGTAGTTCCGGGGCAATGTGAGGAAGTATTTTTTCAGAGAGGGTAGTGGATGCATGGAACAGCCTTCCTGAGGAGGTTGTGGGGTCTAAAACTGTGGGAGAATTCAAGAATGCATTAGACAGACATAAGGCAGTTCTTGTGGGGGGGGGGGTAGGAGGAAATAGGCTGGTTAACTAGGATCTGCGGCCTATCCTGTAGGTAGGGAAATGGGAAGACTAGATGGGCCAAGCGGTCCTTATCTGCCATCAAAGTCTATGTTTCTATGTTCTTCAGTGCCTGTCCAGGCCTAGCTCAAATTATACACAGGGGTAGCTCTATGATGCCCCTCCAAGGTGCAATCAAATCCTATTCTCTTGAGTTGTACTTTAAGTGCCTTTCCAGGCTTGCTCTCTAACACTTCCTGCCCTCATACCACACACTGCATAGTACAGTTTCTGGTTTGACCACCTGCACTGAGGTCACTACCCTCCCGGTACAAGTGTAAAACCTTTAGTTACTACTAGGGATCTCCCAATGCATCACTGAGTACCCAGCCATGGAAATGATGCAGGCCCAATGATGTTGTGGCTTGCTGGCAGTGGTGCAGTTAAAAATAAACATAGCAATGCTTGCAAATTAAAATCCCAAACCTCAACCTAAACTGAGTATTTGTCAAACCTGGCCCGTTGGCTGTCCAATAAATGCATTCCAACAATTTTTTATAAAATTACTGTGGTTGCAAGGCAAGCCCTGAGTTTGCTCACAGTTTTCCAGACCTGAGGATCTCCCTCAATGTGCAGGGGTGATGGTGTAGTTCAAAGTGAGTCCCTCTCTGGCTGGTTTCATTTTCTCTCCGCTGTAGTGCAGGCCTCTGGTGTCGGCTGGCAGATTCTGTTTCTATGGTCTCTCCTCTGACCTCTGCATTCAATAATTGATCTTCCACTTCATAGCCAACTCCTCCTGTGACAGTGTCTGCAGATCTGCACCTCTCAACACATCCTGGCATACAGTCCTGAGGGGGTAGTGATGGAAACATAGAATTTGTCAGCAGAAAATTACTGCTTGACCCCAGTCTGCCTAGATGGTCTTTGCCTAGTCTGTCTCTGCAGACCCTAACTGGCCTCTGGTGACTCTCCCTCCTCCCTGCCTAGTTAATAATAATCCCCAGTTCTATCCCATGCATGCCTAAATCCTCCTACTGTTTTTGCCTGCACCAATTCCACTATTAGTGTGTTCTAGGCATCCATCACTCATTCAGTGAAGTAGTACTTCCTCACTTCCCTCTTAAACCTCCCCCCAGGTTCATTTCATGCCCTCTGGTCCTGGTGCTCTTCCTTATTTAAGAGACTCCCCTCCCACATCCTGTTCACGCCCATGAGATACTTGTACATTTCTATAATGTCCTGTCTCATTCTCCTCTCTTCCAGGGTGTGCATGTTAAGATTCCTCAGTCTCTCCTTGTAGGACTTTTGATTTAACCCCTGCATCATTTAAGTTGCCTTCATCTGGACAGCTCCACCAGACCTATGTCCTTTCTGAGGTGTGGCCTCCAGAGCTGGAACCAATATTCCTGGTAGTGTCTCACCAATGAGTGATACAGTGGTACCACCACCTCCCTCTTCCTCTTGGACATACCAGTCCCTGTAAAATACTAGCATCCTACTGCACCTCCCCACTACTTTGCCACACTTCTCTGTCACTTTGACCTCATCAGATATGATAAGCCCAAGGTCCCTTTGCTGCTTAGTGACTGTCAGTATCTCCCCCTAACCTATAGCCAGATTCTTATGCTCATGGTGCATGATTTTGCACTTTTTGGCATTTAACTCCAGCTGCCATGCTCTTGACCACTCCTCGAGTTTCCCAAGGTCCCTATGCATTCTCTCCACCCTCTCCTGAGTGTTCACCCTGTTACAGATTTTGATTTCGTCTGCAAAAAGGAAGACCTTCCCTTCCAGTTCTTCTATAATGCCACTTATCAAGACATTGAAGAGGACTGGTTCCAGTGCTGAGCCATGTGGCACACTACTGGTCACTTTCCCCTCATTGGAGTGAGTGCCATTAACCACCACCCCCTGTCACCTATCCATTAACTGTTCCTTACCCAGTTCATCACTCTGGATCCCACCCCTATGCTGCTCAGTATCAGTCTCCAGTACTGGGCTGTGGTACTAGCTAGGTGGTTTTCATCATAGCTTTGGGCTGCAGCACAAGGAAAGTCTCTTTATTAGCTGTAGCCTGCAGTGTTTACTTTCCTGCTGGGCTAGCATGTGATTATCTCTTTTTCTCTGAGGGAGGAATTCTACTTTTCTCACTCACTCAATCTCTGACAGATGCACAGTGTGGCTCAGCAGACGCTCCACCATTCTACATCTCACAGCAGACACATGCTGACTGACTGGGCTTGGGAACCCCACTGTTTACTGGAGAATTTCAGCTCATCACTGGCTCACTTGGCTGTTAGTCTCTGGGGCTAGTCTGGAGGTGCATTACTCGACAGATAGCTGGCTAAACACTTACCCCAGCTATACTGCCATCATCTGGTGTTCCAGTAGCTCTTTGTAGCAATCCTTCAGTCTTAGCCCGATTGGCTGATAAAACTACCCCGACCCCTGTTGTTGAGGAGCTGGGGGTCAGAGTGTATAAAAATGGTGGTGGCCTAGCTGGCTGCGGGGCACTGGTCCTCAAATTCTTTATGCAAAAGGGCTCCTGTCCTTAAACAATAATCCTATGCACCCTGTGTAACTGCACAATGTCACAACTTAGTCTGGCCAGCTGGGGCATGCAGAGGAGATTCCCCCATCCATACCAGGTGCAACTACATGCTTCATCAGCATCAGTGGGTGGCCTGTGATGTACAGTGCCTGCAAGTTCATGCTGGGGCAGACAGCACTTAAGAAATCCACCTGCACTCTGCTTGTCAACTCTTCTGTCCCCCTGCTCAGCCCTGAAGTCCTCAGAGACTAGAGAGAGCAAGAGACAGTAGTCTGGCTGGGCACTGAGAAGCCATACTGCCAAGCACCACATATAGGGGAGCTGTTTGAATAAAATTACTCCATCTGTGGACCCCCTCCCCACCACTCTTCTGATTATGTCTCGAACTATACTCAGGGGTTGGGACCCTTACTATGGGGCTAAGAAGCTGTTAAATTTTTTTCTGAATTTTTGTTTGACAAAATAAAAAAAACAAATACTTATAAACAAAAACACTTGCATTTTGAACAAAACAGGAAAACAAGACCAGTAAGTATATTTTACTACTTTATTTGGAATATTACACAATATATCATTGAAAAGGAATTTCCTTGATCACTTCCCTTTTTATGTTGCTTGCACGCATGTGCAAGAAACATAGTGCCATCATCGGAGATTTCGGAGGTGTGTCACCTCCTCCTCCAATTCAGTCAGTGTGCTGGCAGGCGTGGCCCCTGGCTAACGCATTTTGAGCTGTCTCTGACACTTCCAAATGCAGTGGCATACAGTTGAAAGGGGAGTTATGCCAGTGAGCACCGGATAAGATATCGCTGCTCACGCAGTCCCTAGACACACGCAGGCGGCGCTTCTCGCACACACTGTATAGCTGACGGGTGCCCACTCCCTGGCCGGGCGAGCTGCGTGTCCCCCAGTAGTAGGTGCCACGCTGGAAGCCCACCCCAGCTGGCAAGTAGTCCCACCGACGGGGTGCCTAACTCCCTGGCCGGGCTGAATGCCCCCGCCTTGTGCCACGCTGGAGCCCACCCTAAGGTGGCAATAAATACTATGGCTGACGGGTGCCTAATCCCCGCCGGCTGAACGCCTCAATATCTCTTGTGCTATGCTGGGAGCCCACCCCAGCATGACAAATGTCCCACGACGCCTTTTTTTTTTTAAACCTGTAAAACGAACGGTCCCGGGTGCTTCTCCCAACCCCTCCCACAACCCGCACTCCATCCACTGCGCACCCAGTTTCCCACACCCCTCACCCCATACTACTCCAGACTCTGTGCGATGATCTTCGGTGGACCGGAACACGCCTGCACTCTTCAGCGACCGCGCGAACTGAGGAAATGCGGTAAGCTGTATAATGGGCTAGATAGGGAGGTTTCAACTGTTGCATATCTTAGGCATTTTGAAATTTTGCACCAGATTTTCAACGCCAGGGTTTTTGGGACCCCTTCTCATAGATAATGTCATTGTCATGGCGTTGTTCGGGCCCGAGGGGTTATTTCACACAGTGACTGCGAAATTACCCTTCAGGCCTGAAAACCGCCATGACAGTGACATCATTTATGAGAAGGGGTCCCAAAAACCCCATGTTGAAAATTTGGTGCCAAAATTCAAAAAAATGACTGTTTTACGAGCGTGCGTTGCGCAGTTCCTACGCAGGCTCGTAAGTTCGCGAATTTTCAATATTTTCACTCCAGATTTTCAACATTGGCATTTTACCACACCTCCTTATGAGCAGTACAGCTGTCATTTTTCACATCCTGCCCAAAACGTGTTTCCACCAATGTAGCGCACAATGGCGCAGTCGGTGTGCAAACTCAATGTATGGGACACATTAACAAAATCACAGTGACACTGTTCATGAGCAGAGGTCTTAAAATGGCTATGTTGAAAATTTGGTGAAAAAATTCCTAAAAATGACTGTTTTATGAGCGTGCGTTGTACAGTTCCTACGCACGCTCGTAAGTTTGCAAATTTTCAATATTTGCACTCCAATGACTTCCAAATACCTAAACAGCACATAGAAGCAAGCAACATTCAGCATTGACAAATGCTTGTTGGCAGTAGGAACAGAGAAACTACAGAAGATGTGGGCAAAACTTGTGAAACCTTAAACGCCAGTGTCACATCCAGAGGTCTGCACATAGTCAGTGAACTGGGGGGGGGTCAAAATCCTGTGAAAGCCAGCGATGTCAGGAGGCATGCCCCCCCCCCCGGAAACGTTTTAAAACATCATAGCAAATGGTGCATTTTCCTGCATTTTAGTGCTACGTAAGAGATCACGCCCCATATTCAGGGCCATCTATAGTGGAGAAAGTAAAATTGCCTTGCAACAGCATGGAGACCAACAGGGCAGAGAACAGAAACAAATACCTGATATCACTGCTCCAGTGGTTGGCTCTCCAACTGCTGGTATCCCCACAGCTTTAACGTCTCAGCCACAGTGCATGTCATCCATCAGGGCTGTGAGTCCCAGGTCCAGTCCAAGAAGATTTTGATCGGCATCATCGCTGTGTTGAATGTTGTGTCCCGTTTTTCTCCTTTTCGTGTTCCTGGTTAGCAGTGGTAGGCTGCGTCATGTTGGAGAGCACTGGGTGGGTAGTGGCCACAGCGAGTGGGAGCAGTGTCTTCCTGACATCTCCTTGATTCCTTCCCACAGCAGCAGAAGCAGCGGTAAACCCCAGTTGGGGCAGTGAGTGGATGAGAGCCTGCCCTGAATACTGTTTTCGTATATCCCATCATGCTGAAATGGTGTGTGACCGCACATTACCACCAGAGTAAAACTGCCCGTGATTGGATCATCCAAGATGGTGCACACAGATTGACTGTCTGAGGTACTGATAACAACTTGTGTATTGCCATCTGTTGGGTGACAGGGCAACAGTGGCTGGTAGGGGAGGTAACTGATTCAGGACTGACAGTCCTGGCTGAGTCCAGCCAACTCCCGAATAATTAGAAAAAAAAAAAAATTTGGTTGAATGAATTTTAGCTTTTTTTTTATTTAGTATACTTTATTATTTTTCCAATGTACATTACAAAGCAACAGAAGAAACAGACAGCAAAACAATACTCAGCATAACAACCACCCCTATTCCCACCCCGCCCTCCTCCCCTTCATCCACGATTTCACTATATATAAAGGCCCAGACAAGATAATTGCCCTGCATAGAGACACATACTGTAGACCATAGGCGAAAGGGCTCCCAACAAGTCAGTTAGAACCCTGAGAATCTCATAGGGATAACCGTGTCAAGAGACTCCCAAATACAGTGAAAGTATTGTAGCCTCTTCCACATAGTGGCTATGCATCTCTACAGCTACAGGGCCATCAGGATCTTGTGATGCCACTGTAAGATGGAGGGAGGTGCCTCATCCTTCCAGTGTCACAATACAACAGTCTTAGCCATGGCTGCCATGAGAGACAGGGTGGGCTTTCCTGACATTTGGAGTACCAGGTGGAAAAATAGCCAGTAAACAACTCTCACGAGTGAAAGGGTTATCTAGACTCAAAATAGGGTCCAGGGTCCATAGAATGGAAGTACAGAAGGGCCGGATCTTGTCACATTCCCATAAGATGTGATGGAGGGAGCCGACAGCCTCCTAGTAACAAGTACACATAGATGAAGGCTACTTTCCCATCCTGTACAGTTCAAGTGGGGTGAAATACAGATTGTGCATAATGTTAAATTGCAGGAAATGAAGTTTGCCCTGTTTTATATATCTACATAAGTTCAGCCAAGGAACCCTCCAATATTCTTTGTCATCAGGTAATCGGAGCATATGGACCCAATAAAAGCACACCCCGGAAGGAAGATTGGGGTCCATAGACTGAAAATATTTATAAAGCAAGGGCACTGAGTGAGGGTTTGTGGCTAAGGATAGCAAGGAGCCCATTTCAATCAGACATGACAGCACCATGGTTTGGGTCTGGTTGAATTAATTTTAATGGGGGGGGCGCAGGGCCAGGGTCGCCCCCCCCCCAACATCCAATATTGTCAGTAAGACTTCCACCCCAGCCAATAACTTAAACATACAAACATTTGTAACAGATGCATAACAGATCGAGCAGCCCCCCCAGGTGCTAAGCCTGCTTTTGATAATTATATTGATGTACAGATTTCTAGTACCTCAGGCAATAAATAGTTAGTGGTTCTTGTGTGTGACAACCTCGCATTTCTGTCTTGCAACTCCTTCCCACACACTGCTTAGTGGTTCTGAATAGAATGCAGAACATTTCTCCCTCTCAATTAACACTGAACAAGGGTTTCTTTTGGCCTGGTTCTCTCCTTAGCCACCTTATTGGCCATTAAAAGGGCTTTTATGTCTGAAAAGTGACCAATAAAATTAAGTCAGTGGTCAGCTAATAATTTAGTTTTTGTTAACTAGGTAAGTACACTAGGCAGGTAAATACCTATTTTCAGGAGCAATGAAGCCGAATTCTGGAAGATGGATGCAGGGCTTGCCCCAAGCTCTGTGTCCACTGCAAAGTTTGACACAGCTGCACCAAAGCCCTTGGACAGAACGGAGTCCAATTCTAGAAGGGGTGGCGCAGTTTCAACATTTTTCCCACTTTACAGCAGCTTGTGCCAAAGGTTTGCGCAAGCCCCGTTAAAAAAAAAAAAAAAAAAGAAGTACCTCCATGGATGCAAAGTTAGACCAGGGGGAAGCTGGTCTAACTTTGCTGCATCTGGGACTTGCAGTAGCTTTCTGGAACAGCAAATTCCCCCTTTTGGTGCAAGTTGCCACTTGTGTCAAACACCCTGCTGCAAGTCCCCAGTGTCTATCATAACCCCTTCCAGAACCTGTCCCATAGAATTTTTTTGATTTGATGGCACAAAAGGACTGCTTGGCCCACCCCATCTGCCATTTTTTTTCCTGCCTATACTGTCACTGTAGACCCTACTTGATCTCTGGCTCCCTTCCCACTAAGATTCCCTTGTGCCTATCCCATGCACGCTTGAAACCCACCACTGTTTTTGCCACCACCTCTTCTGTTCCAGGTATCCACCACTCTCAGTGAAGTACTTCTTTACATCTTTCTTCAATTTACCATTTTCCAGTTTCACTGCATGCCCCCTTTTTCACATGCATCTTTTTCTCTGAAAATACTCCCCTCCTGTACATTATTAACCCCTATAAAGTATTTATAAGTCTCTATCATATCAATCCTCTCCCTTCTTTCTTCCAGGGATACATATTGAAGTCCTTCAGCCTCTCCTTGTAGGGCTTTTGATGCAGACCCTGCACAATTTTAGCTGCCTTCCGCTGGACTGCCTTGACTTTGTCCTTTCTGAGATATGGTCTCCAGAACTGGACACAGTACTCCAGGTGGGGTCTCACCAGTGGCAACACTACCTCCCTCTTTGCTGGTGATACCTCTCCCTATGCACCCAACATCCCATTGGCCCTACCCACTGCCTTGTCACACTTTCTCACCATCTTGAAGTAATCAAATATGATTATTCGGATATACTATGGTCAACCAAAATTCATCTGCCCAACCGACATTATCCCAAACCTTGGCACCCAAAACACGGTTGCCTGACATCAGGATTTTGCCTCCAGGGAGTGATTTTGGGGTCTTCACCCCCCCCCCCCACACTTAAGTATTCTCACTCTGGGGAGAGGGCGAAATCCCAATGTCGGGCAACCATGTTTCGGGCACCCGGGGTTGGGATATTGCCGGTTGGGCCGATGCATTTCATCCGATTGGAAGTATCCTGATTACTCTCAGGTTCTGTTCCTGTTTGGTGACCATCAATATCTCTTGTCCCATTCTGTGTTCAGCCTCTGGGTTTCTGTGCCCTACATGTGTGATTTTGCAGTTTTTTGCATTGAAACCCAGCTGCCATGCCCTTGACCACTTCTCTAGTTTTCTCAGGTCTCTGCACATCCTTTCCACCACCTCTGCAGCCTATAACAGCATTTGGTGCCATTGGCAAACAGGCAGACCTTCTATTACAGCTCATCTGCAGTGTTACACATAAAGACTTTGAACTGGTACCAGTAATGAGCCCTGTGGTACCCCACTGGTCACACTCCCTTTCCCAGAGTGAACTCCATTTACTACCACCTTTTTCCGCTATCCCTTAATGAATTTCTTACCCAGTTTACCATCTTTGGACTCGCTCCAAAGCTGCCCAGTTTCCTTGTGAGCCTCCTATGTAGAACAGTGGCAAAAGTCTTACTGAAATCTAGGTAGGCCACATCCACCGCCCCACCCTGATCTATTTACCTGGTCCCACAGTCAAAGAAATTTGTCAGATTTGTCTGACATTACCCCCCACCACCCTGTGTCCATGCTTTCTCGGGCCTTGTAACTCACTGGATTCGAGATACTCCATAATTCTTTCCTTTAGCAGTGACCCCATTTGTCTCCCCACCCTTGATGTCAGACTGATTAGCCTGTAGTTGCCAACCTCCTCCCATTTGCTTCTTTTGTGAAGCATGACATCATCTGCCCTCTTCCAGTCTTCTGGACCATTTCTGTTTCCAGTGAGTTGTTAAAAAGGACTGTCAGAGGTGCAGCCAGTACCTCCCTGAGCTCCCTCAGTACTGTTGGGTGTACCCTGTCTAGCCCCATAGCTTTTTCCATTTTCAGATTCACAAGTCCCTTTAAAACTATCTCCTCTGTAAAGGGGCTTGTGTCAACCTTCTCCTCTCCAGTGCCTCTGTTGGTTTCATTTGGCCCATTCCCCTTCCTCTGTGAAGACTGAACAAAAGTATTTCTTCAGTATATATGCTTTTTCTCAGTCTTCCTCACCCAGTCCCCACCTGCCCTTCTTAACCTCATAATCCCTTCCCTAGTCTTCTCTTTTCACTTCTGTACCTAAAAAAATGTCTTGTACCCTTTTGCTACACCTTGGGCAATTCTTTCCTCAGTTTGCTGTTTTATACTCCTCACCAGTTTCCCTGCCTCCTTCTCCTTCTCCTGGTATATCTCCCTCAACTCTTTCTTCTGTGTTTCTTTATATCTTCTGAAAGCTACACTTTTGTCTTTACTATGTCGGCCACTCCCTTTGAGAACCATAGTGGCCTCTTTTCCTCTTGTTTTTGCTCACTTCCTTTGCAGAGAGTTTGTTGCCTTCATAATGCCTTCCCGTAGCTTAGCCCACTGCTTCTCTAACCCCCCCCCCCCCGTCTGGGTCATCTCTGAGGTATTCACCCATTTTTAAAAAAAATCTGCACTACTGAAGTCCATGACTGTTGTCCTTGTGTGGTTAGCTTCCACCGCAGTTCTTATGTTGAACCATACTGTATAGTGATCACTGGTTCCCAAGTGGTCTCTCACCTTGACATCTGCAGTACTATCCCTGTTAGTGAGCACTATCACCATGTTTTTATAAATGAACACTGTTCATAGTGGCTTCCATCAGTGCCTTATCTAAATTCTTATCCTGTGTTGGAAGTCTGTAGATCATGCCAGTACAAATAGGGACTCCATTTCCTGTCTCCAGGGTGATCCACAGCACCTCCAACCCCTCCGTTTCCCCTGGACTCCCTGTTTCTCTGTTGCTTTGATAACTTCCCTTACATACCGCATTACCACACCTCCTTTTCTTCCCACCATGACTTTCATGAACTAAGTATAGCCTGGTATGGCCATGTAACAGTCATGATTTCCTGTGCACCATGACTTAGTAATGGCCATGATATCCAGGTCTGCCTCTGCTGTGATGGCCTCTGGGTCCAGAATTTTATTTGCTAGACTTCTTGCATTTGCACACATGGCCTACCACATTTTGTTACCACTCTGCCTGTTACCCTCTTGTTTCTTCTTCACCTCTCTTGCACTTCCTCTTTCATATTACAGCTCATGTTGGCATCCCATTTCATTTCAACCACCCTGATTTTTTCTTTATTTTGCACCCTGTGGAATTTACCTCCCCTCGACTCTTCCACGTCTCTTCGCTTCAGTCTGCAGGGGTCGGGTTAGTTTCTGCCTCCCTTATTTCTTAATTTCTTCTGTGATTGCCCCTTCAACTAGTTTAAATGTTTGCCAAGATAGCATTTAAACTGTCCTCAGAGGACTGTGATTACCCTTCTAGATGGATGCAGGCCATCACCCCTGTATAGGCCCTTATTCCCCCAAGGTAGGTCCCCAGTCATCAGCATAGCCACTTCCCTCCTCAATAAACTATTCCTTCAACCATGATTTGAAGCTCCTGGTGTGAAGATCACTATCTTTCCCCGTGCCATATACCGGCAGCACCTCAGCAAAAGCAACTGAGCATGCTACCTGCCTAAGACTCCTCTCCAGCGCCCTAAAATCCTCCTGCACAGTCTTAACCCTGTCCTTAGCTAGGTCATTCATCTCCAGATGGACAATGACATCTAGCTCCCCCTCCTGTCCCACCCCTTCAGCAATCCTTAGTATCCACTTACCATCTCTCTTAAGGGGGGGCAACAGGTAGGCTCCTCATCTCCCTCCCTCCCTCTCTCTCACCCTTCCTGCTCCCAAAGCTACCCAAAAAAGGATGTCTTGTGCACTCAGAAAGAACCACAATACAGTGGTCACTTCAGTGCTGCTTTGCAAAAAGTGATCAATTTATTTAAAGAAAAGTGCAGACTGAAAATAGCAGATTGCTACACACCACTCTCTTCCCGGCACTTTGAGTCAAAAAACTCTTCATCAGGGGGCATTGTCGGAGGAAGAAAATATCACTGATTAAAAACAATGCTTCATTAATATTAAACAGTGTTCATTCATAAAAACATGGTGACAGGCTACAAACACATAATGCAGAAATAAGTTAATGTATTTCAAAATGGCAATTACAGGACAACATAAATTAAGAACTAAAGATTTACTGCTGAAAGTTGCAATTGCATGCGCTATTAAAATGGTATTTTTCCAGAAACTACATGCTGCACATATTGGGACATTCTTTCAAGATAGAAATGAAAAGTAGGCGGTAGTAGTGATCTCCTATAGCTCAAGACATTCAAAAGCACAGTGCTTTATTTCTCTTCATCAGCTTTGAAATGGGTGAGGAGATTTAGGGCAAGGGTCTGGAACAAAGAGAAGGGGATATCTGCAGGTGGACTGCCCAGATACAAGAGGGACCAAGCAGCCAAATGAGAGAGACAGACAATAAGATACAATGTGAGTCATACAGTATAAAGGATCCACAATACAAATGTCAATTCAGTGAATGAACAGTGGGACTTCAAGCCATTTCTTTAGCTATTTTCAGTTTTTGATATTTTTTATTGACATTTGTAAGCACTGAGGAGCCTTTCTACTGTATGATTCATGCTGTATTTTTTATTTCTCTTTCTCTCTTTCTCATTTAGCTGCTTGGTCTCTCTTGTATCTGGGCAGTCTGCCTGCAAATCTCAATTCCCTTTTCCAATTATTCCATACTCTTGCCCTAACCCCTCCACCTCAAAGTCAATGAAGTGAAACAAACCATTGTGCTTTTGAATGTGAATGAATATCACAGTTGCCAGGGTCTTTCAACAGTCGACCAACAGCCAGATTTGGTTTGGGTCCAGGATACAGTAGTTGGTCACAGAGAAGACATTACCCATGATATTGCCAGATTTGAAACTGGCTGAAACTTTGTCCAGAATGCAGGAGTGACTTTGTGCAAATTGTCACCCCTCACCTGGAAGATCACTGTTTTGGTGGAGGACATTCTCCCTAGGAAGACAGCTCCGTATTCCTTGCACTTCACCATGGAAATAGTCCTCTTAAACTGTAGACAGACTGGATGTACAATCTGCTCACAGTATAGAAGAGATTAAAATGATCTATTAATCCTCCCTGTTGTAATCAACCCTAACAGGAACTGACTTCTGAGTGATTACCCTCTGATAAACCCCACTATAGGGTCTCAGAACCAACTTGTCCTCCATCAACTGTAATCTCGATGAGGTGTGCTGCAACTTCCACCCTCTTGTCTTTATCCTCCTCAGCTCGTTGTTGGACCATGGTAAGCAATGGGAGGAGACAAATGGGTGGACACGAAGACGTGCAAGGGTGTCAACAGCAGTAAAAAGAAACTTATTACTGTAACCCCTACAAATAGGGGTTCCCAAAAAGTCTTCCTTGAGCTTGCCTAAATGCTCACTGCCAGGCTGGTGTCCTGCATTTTTAGCAGTTTAAGTGAGATTACCAGAGCCTGTATAGCCTCTGTGTACTGTCTGTTTAAGAGCTACCTAATTGCAGCTTAAGTAATCTGAGAGGGAGCTCTGTTGAAATATGTAACTATTTACTGAAAATCATTTAGAGTGATAATGATAATGTAGTTTGTCTAACCTGCTTTCTTTGTAGCAAGGACTGTTTTGTTTTTCTCCACAATCTTGGTCCTGGACTGCAAATTGGACCAAACAGTACTGGTGGGACCTAAAATGTAGCCGGACTACAGGAGCTGTCTGAATTCAAAATCTGTGGGAACTGTAGTTTGGAGCTGCTTTGTGCCTTTTTTGCAACTGAAGGGGGAGCTTTTGCTTTGACTGACAGCCAGATCAGTCAACCAAATCTTTTGGATCTTGGGGAAGTCCCGGGCTGCTTGCAGTTTTTAGTTAGTTTTGAGCTGCGAAGTGAAATGAGAGGAGCTGAAGTGATTCTGAGCAGCAATCCTGAGTGGATTCGCATGGGAGAACTGTGAAGAGACTGAGTTGTTTGGCTTACATATCTGCCTGCTGCTCCTGAGAGGGAAAGAAGAGAATTATTGTGGACTAAATCCAAGTCTGTGTGACTAAAGTAAGCTACTGAAGTGGGCCAGGCTCAACCTGAAGAAGTCTGAGGATTTTGCTGAATGCAATCGGCCTGTCAGGAGTTCCAGCTACTCCTAGGCTCCCGGAGTGTGCAGAGACTTTGCGATTGTGACTGGGGAGCGCTTTGCCTGGTACAGTAGAATTTCTATACATGTAAATGTGCTATGAGCTGCTAGTGGGTTGTGAGTTATTTCCTCACTGTGTGAAATGTGTTCTGCTTGCTGAAAGCTGTATCCAGCCCAAAATGGCCTGCATCCAAATTTGTCTCTATATGGTCTGGGCCTTGCCAGACTGACCCAGCCAGACTACCCACTGCACAGAGAAGCCATCGACGAGAGATCTGCCTGGGGATCAGTCCCCTGCTCCACTCTTGAACAGGAATGATATCTCTGTGACTCGTGTGGGCCCTGCTTCTCCTGGCATTCCAGATCAACCACCTGCAGTCTCTATTTTCGTCCAGCCTGTGTCCAGTCTTGGGTATCGTGAGTAAATACCAGGGTAGCTCCCTGCAACAACAGCTTAATCTGAGTGTGTCATCTGATTGTCTTGTTTCATTTCCTTTAGGAACTGAGCCCTCTGGCTTCGGATTGCAAATATTGTGTACTGTGCATGTTGTGTTTTCCATCACAGGGCCCCAATCAGCTGCAACCCTGGGCAACTGTCCTGGCTAGCCCATCTCTTCTCCACCTGTGAACCCAGAGGTGGACTGCATGGGGGACTCAAAGCGCATGCATAACTGCTTGATATAACCTTTAAGCTAATTAACCTGATTTTGCCCCTCCCTTGTTCAAGTCCCCTGAATAAATCCGATCTAACTTTTTCTGCATGTAATCTGACTGTGGTTCCAGTTTGTGCTCAAAGTACTGTACTGTTGCTATTTGCTGTGCACAACCTTGTTTTACAGGGGGTCCCCAGGGTCGAGCCAGAGGAACCAGCCCTTGTGGTAAGTGCAAACAGTGTGGGTACTTGTGTGGTGTACCAGGGGTATTGTGAAAGTGATTATTGTACAATGTTCAGGCCACTACAGGGGAAAGAAGGGGGTTACAGTGTCCCAGAGGGCTGTGCCCAGGTTAGCTTGACCACTACCAACCCTGACCTCTGGGTGGAGGAACCCGTTTCAGAACTCGGGCCCCTTAACCTGCTACTAGCCAAGCAGACAGGGGTAGTATCCCTTGGGATAGCACCACCTAGGGGTTACATTACAACTCTCTATGGGTGGGTAAAATCCCACACAAAGGTGGCCAACATGCCTGAGATGTCTGGGACATCTAAAAACCTGTTTGAAGTCAGGTTCCATTGAGAATGGTACTAAACCATTTCCATTAAGTTGAAACATGTGAGGAAGGCCCTGATTTAGAATGTTAATGGTTTGACCAAACTATCAGATCGACTTTGACATTAGCAATGCTGGGTCCCTTCATGAAGACCAGATCAAAGGTGTGGCCCTGTTCATGTGTTCCAGAGGAAACAACTTGCATGAGATCCAGAACAGATATCCTCAGGAGGAATTTGGTAGCAATCTGCAAGTCACCATCATCCACTCACTTGGTGAAGCCCCCTAGCAGCAATAAGTTCAACAACTCCATTGCAGGGCCAGTGATGAAGTCTGCAGATTCCTGTAAAAATCTCCCCTCGTTTCTCGGAGTCCTGCAGATGAGAACTTTGCAGCCCATGCCCATAATACCCTGAACAGCCACACATTCAAATTACCAAGCCTCATCCACTGGGAACGTGTTGAACTAAGATCAGATCTAAAGTAAATGGTCCCTATCCACCCTGTGCTCTGGCCTGGGATGATGCACTACTAAGAACTTGTCTGGCCTGGAAGAAGCTAGCACTGGGCCAGAGTCGTCCTCAAGCCAAGTCTCTGATGCACCCTAGTCAGCCAAGAAGTTGGTGATAATCTCCCTTAACACCTCTTTTTTATTCCTTAGCACTGTGGCATTACAAGCATTAAGCTGAGTGGGAGAGGGGTGCTTCACCACCTGGTCCTCTGTCTACAACCTCTTTCCAAGAAGGGATCTCTAGATAGTGGAATCAGATGGGGAAAACCTCTATTAGAATTTGTTTCCTTTTGTTTGAATGAAGTGTGGTACAACCCACTTGGAAGCAGTACTGTACCTCCCCACCTCCCCTCAGGAATAACCACGCCCATGAACTAATGGAGTGCAATGACAGTTACGCCTATGAGCATGCAACTTATCACTTAAAACAATGACTGCTATGTCAAGAACTTTAAACAAAAGAACAATAGTTTTATTTAGAGAGCAGGTCCCTAAATGGAAATGAATTGGGATGGTTAGCAATATTAGCAGAACATCATGGTTGGTTCTTCAGTGCCTGACCAGGCATAGCTCAAATTATATACAGGGGTAACCCTGTCATGCCCTTCAAGGCACAACTGAATAGCAGGGGCGTAGCTACAAGGGTGCAGGGGGTGCAGTCGCACCCGGGCCCATGAGGTTTGAGGGGTCCAAATCATAATTTTGATGTCTATTTAAAACCAGGGGGGCCCTATAACATACCCTTGCACCCAGGCCTTCTGGGGATTTGCTACGCTACTGCTGAATAGTATTCTCCTGGGCTGTCTTTCAAGTGCCCTTCCATGCTTCGCTGTCTAACACTTTCTGCCCTCACACCACACACTGCATAGTACAGTTTCTGGTGTGCCCACCTGCACTAAGGGCACTACCCTCCCGTTACCAGCATAAAACCCCTACTTACTACTAGGGAGCTCCCAGTGCTTCAGAGTACCCAGCCATGGAAACGATGTAGGCCCAATGATGTGGCTTGCTGGCAGTGGTACAGCTAAAAAAAAAATACAGCAGTGCTTGCAAATTAAAGCAGTAGTGCAATAAACACCTCTTTCTTTGGGGTTGGCAGCATAGCCTAGAGATTAGAGTAATGAGCTGTGAATGTGCTTGGGGCACCAACAGACCTGGGTTTGAGTTCCACAACTTACACTTGCATACTGTGTGACTCTGAGCAAGTCACTTAACCACCCCACTGCTCCTGGGTTGCCTCTGAAACAGGCACTTGTGGCTAGTGGGCCTTACCCGGTTACCAAAGAATAAAATAAAATGAAAAAAAAAAAATGAAATGTCATGTTTTAAATGTAGTTTGCAGTCATTAAGACCTCAGGTTTCTGCTAACATTGTTTTGCTGAAAATGGGAGTATTACAAAGATATTCGTTTAAACTGTATATTAATTTGAGTGAAGAATCTACCCTGCTGACATGTTTGTAGTGCAAACTTTACTCCCACAGTGCCACTGGTTGTGTATAGTGGTGTTTGTGTGTGCCCGTCCCAGCACTGTCGGTGGGGAAAACAAGAAAAGCCGAATTCACAGAAAGGCTGCAGTCCATGTGTATTACTTTGAAATATCCACTATCCTGTTATGAGTAGTACATCTTTGATTCTTGTTTAAATGATCTTTTCTCATATAACGTGGTACAGATACTGAGTGAAAAAGTAGTGTAGAAAATAATTACACCTCTACATTATAGAAAGTACTTGATCTTCTCAGCTCATCGTGAATGAATATTATAAACCAGCCGTCCTCCAACCCACAATTTCTACAGCCCATGATCTTTATTTTACTGACTTCCCCATCTCTAACTTGAATCATTAGTTAACCTCTCTCCTTTCTATCTACCCTGCATTTCCTTCATCTGTGACTGGCACATACTCTCTTCTTGCCACAACAGCCGGCCACAGAGTGACAGTTTATGATGGTGCATACTGTATCAGATGTTTCAATATGCAGTTGATCATAAATGGTCATTCAGAGGCTGGCGTAGGAGGGTAAAGGAGGGTATGTGCCAGATTGTAGCTGATTCTGTTGAATGCTAGCATTTGTGAGGATAATAGTGGGGGATTTAAACCAGACGTTAATGAGCAGTGATGGGATTCAAACCTGTGGGCTGGGGTTGTCTTGAAAATACTTTTTTTTTTTTAAACATTATAATTATTTTAATTTTTTTCACAAATGACTCATGTTTGCAAGGGACCTTGATGTAGGATACCACTGTGCAGTCTACTGAAGTCTGTGTGTCTCGCTAATTTTCATATTTTCTTATTACACTTGTTTTCCCCTGCCACCTTACACTTCCTGTAGGGCTTGTGTTATTAGCCCACATCCAATTCACCACCACAGACTGTACTCTACTGTCACCCCTATTCCCAAACCAGAGTAATATGCTAAATAATTCAGCTCCCTCTTTCACATACACACACTACCTTTTACATGTCAGTGACCAGCAGATGCCCTCCTGTTACCACCATTGCTTACCGTCAATCGACAGTTCATAATTGTGCGCAGTGACAGGATTCAAACTGTTAGGGTGGTGTCTCGAAATTACAGATTTTTTTCCATTTTAGTTGTTTCATTTTTATGTTGGCTCATGCTTGCACAGCCAACATCTTGCACTAGTAGCAGATTTGGAGACGTGGTCACTGTTGGGTGAATGCAGGGCACGCATCAGTGGTTGCATCCCTCATTCCCCAATCAGCCAGCAGCAGACGCTGACCTCACACATCCCTAATGTGGCCACCTGAACAAAGAAAAGGTCCACTGCAATGAGAGCGAAGCTCTCATGCAGCGGGACCACAACACGCCTCCCGATGTGCAGGCAACATGGCAGCAGTGACTGACGCCGCCTGTCACAATGCCGATGGGGTAGCCCACTCCCCGTCAGCAGACCCCTTCCTCCCATTCAGCAGACTCCTCTCCCATTTAAAATGTATGCTGAGGGGTTTTCTATCCTCCTCGGCATCATGCACCCCCCAACAGTCTTTCTTTGATGACGGGGGGCCCAGTCCCAGTTGGCTTTAATCCCTGTTCATTTTGCTGATGGGGGAGCCCACTCCCTGTCGGCATAATGTCACCCCACCTTCTTTTGTTGTGTGCCGACGGGGGAGCCCACTCCCCGTATGCATAATGCACCCCCCTCATTTGTTATGTGCCGGGGGGGATGCCCAGTCCCCCTTGGCTCTTGCCATCCCAAGCTTTCATTGTGTGCCAATGGGGGTGCCCAATCTCCCATCGGCTACAGCATCCCCCCCAAAAAAAGACACTTGGGTGGCATGCTGGGAGCCCACCCCAGTGTGCCAAATCCCCTAAAAAAGGAAAACCATCCCGCAGTGTTTTATTTTATTTTTAACCCTGTGAAACAAGAAAACGGTCCCTCGTGGTCTCCCTGCCCCCTCCCACAACCCGCGCTCACCCACTGCACACTCTGCCTCCCCACACACCCCCTCACCCCATACATACCTTGAGTCCAGCACGACGATCTTCGGTGGACCAGGAACACGTCTGCACTCTTCAAAGCCGACTGCGAACTGAGGAAATGCCGGCAAGCTGTATAATGGCATAAATAGTGTTTTTTCAGCTTTGGTGCATACCTCGGCCATTTTTTGGAATTTTTGCACCAAATTTTCAAAATGGGATTATTGGGACCCCTCCTCATGAATTCCTTCACTGTCATTGCATTATTTTGTCCTGAAAGGTGATTTTGCGGTCACTGCACAGAATCACCTTTCGGGACCGAGTAATGAAACGACAGCACCACTGTTCATGAGTGGGGGCTCTCAAAAAGCCTATGTTGCAAATTTGGTGAAAAAAATCCAACAAATGGCTGTTTTACGAGTGTGCATTGCGCTGCTTCCACACACGCTCGTAACTTTGTGAATTTGTACTATTTTCACTCCAAATTTTCAAAATTAGCATTTTGCCACACCTCCTTATGAACAGTACAGCTGTCATTTTACATATCCTGGCTGAAATGTGTTTTGCACGTCCGCGAGAATAGTGCTGTCGCTGAAATCAGTTTTGGGACAGTTTGAGAAAATGACGGTGACACTGTTCATGAGCAGAGGTCCTAAATGCCCATGTTGAAAATTTGGTGCTGAAAGTCCATAAATGACTGTGTGCAAGCTATATGCTACGTAGTTCTTCATGCCACCTGTAACTTCACAAATTTGTAATATTTCATGGCAGATTTTCAACACTGGCATTTTATTCACACTTCCTTATCAACAGTACAGCTGTCATTTTTCACAGCCTGTCCAAAATGTGTTTCCGCACCTGTGGTGCACAATGGTGTGGTCGCTGTGGGAAATCAACTTTTGGGATGGATTAACAAAATCACAGCACCACTGTTCATGAGGAGAGGTCCCAAAATGCCTATGTTGAAAATGTGGCAAAAAAACTCCCAAAAATAATTGAGTTACGGACATGTGCTGCATAGTTTCTATGCATGCTCATGACTTCACCAATTTTTCATATTTTCACTCCAGAGTTTCAACATTGCAATTTTTTTACGCCTCCTCATGAACAATACTGATGTCATTTTCCACATCCTGCCCAAAATGTATTTTCATCCCTGTGTCGCCAAATGGCATAGCTGCTGTGCAAAACCACCTTTCAGCTAACAAACTGATGGTGCCACTTTTCACGAGGTGGGCTCACAAACAGCCCATGTTGAAAATTTGGAGTGAAAATACCAACACATGCCTACGGTGTTAGGGTTTCCAACTGTAATACCCCACCCTCTAGACACCGACAGGTGTCAGGGGTGTGACTTGGCATGATCAGCGGTAATGCTCACGCCATTCCACCCCCACCCTGCAGCCACTGACAGGCATCGTGGTCTCCCTTGCACTGTTTGGCCACAAAGTTCACCCCACTCTCCTATACTGCATCCACCTTGGCCCATTTTCTTATGGAATGGAGTAATTATAATGCCCAAAGACCCCAAAGCACACCATGACACTTGTCAGTGTCCACAGGGTAAGGTGAGGTACAATGGCATGACCATTATAGCTGATGACCCAAAGGCACACCCCAGTGCCTGTCTGTCTCTACAGGGTGGGGTTGGTGTCACTTCAATACTTCACTGCTATTCCTGTTATGCATCTCTAACTCCGGCACTACCAATGCCAATGCCAGCGAGACAACATTCGGCATTGACCAATGCTTGTTCAAAATAGTGATTGTAAACTGTCATTCAAAGGCCAGGGGAGGAGGGTATGTGTCAGTCTCTAGCTGGTTCTGTTGACTGTGAGCATTTGTGAGGATGATGGGAATGAGGGGATTTGAACTGGATGTTACAGCAAGGTGATTGTATTCGAACCATATGGGGGGGTGAGGGGTGGGGAGTGGTCCTGAACATACAATTTTTTTTTTAAATCCATTGCTTCAGTACCAAGTATCGATCTATATCGTCATCCACAGAGCACTGCATTTAGTTCCCTTCCTTACTTTGCCCTATAACCCTATTGTAACACTTCTAGCTAGCCCTGATTGACCTAGCCTTCTGGAGGTGGGAACATCTCTCACTCTAATACCTTTACCAGCTTATTGCTGGGGCAACTTTCAAATCCTTTACTGACATTCAACTGGAGTTCAGCCTCTGGCAGTGTTATTTCTATAGACATCTACAACTCCGACATTACTATAACAACCTTCCCATGGGGTCCTCCAACCTGAGTCCCACCCAGCTATTATTACCTCTCTTGTTTCCAAAATGCAGACTGGTGATACTGGACACTTGATTTCCCTTTTTTATAAGTCCCTGGACCCTGATAGGCATGTGTGACTCAACAGAATATGTGCTACAGAGGTGGCATGAACTTGATCTGCAAATTACAATAGAACAGTGGCACAAGTCCTGTCAAATATTCTCTAAAATTACTACTTCTAACCAATGGTGGGAATACACAAGGAAACACCAGACACAGTTATTCCGAACACTAGCTATAAGGGCTCACTACCACACAAATAGGGATGCCACCTGTTGGAGGCACTGTCTGGAAACTAAAGCCCACCCTATCCACATAATGTTGGCATGCCCCATTCTACTCCCTCATTTTGTGGTCACTCCAAGTGGAGCTGGAGGAGCTGTACATCAGACCAATGCCTTGGACTGCTGAAATGTTCTTATGTGTGCTTCTGCAGGGCCTTCATGATCCCCTCTCCCAATACCTTGCAGGTATCTTGCTTATAGCAGCAAAGAAGGCAATCACTAAGGCCTGGCTTACGCTCCAGGTTCCAGTCTTGGTAACTTGGAGAGCCATAGTCAATCACATTTATAAGATGGAGAGGATTATGCACACACTAAATGATAGGGTAGAACTCTGCTCTTCAAGATGGAATGGGTGGACCCTGCATGTGACGTGGGTACTTTAAGGACTCTGTTAGTCACTGAACCATTGTTTGCAGCTACTGAGTGATGGTGCCATATGCACCTGGGGAGTTTCTTTGCTATATTGTTTCTGTGCTGGGTTGGGGTTGTAGCTCTCTAGGATTGATACTGCACAGCTATGGGGTGTGGGGCTCAGGTGTACAAGCAATGTGAATTTTCTCAGCTGCAGCTGTCACTCTCGTTGTTAACCTGTATTACTCCCAGTGCATATATTTGTTTGCTGTTATCTTACCTTGACTGCATTTCCCAGGTTGTTCGATCCCCCAGACCTCGCGACTGTCACACATGTGCAGTCATTGCCTGGACCTGTGTGATCCTCCAACCGGTAATCCAATCTTTCCCAGGTCCTCTCTCCTTTTAGGCCTCGTAAGATCCCCCTCCTCCCCACATCGTTGGTGGCTCCACAGCAGTGCACAGGCCCTTGACCAGGGGCGTTCTGCACATCCAGGAATCGGGAGTAGACGTGGTGCTGCAAAGAGGTAAAGGCAATCCCTTTCTCCTTGCAACTTTTCTAGAGGTGTTTACCCGTCGACACTTTGAGTCGACTCCTCTACCAAGCTCGACCCTACCTTTATTGACCACATCCTGTCATGTGACTCTATAGTTAGTGTCTGATTTTCCCACTGCAGGTTATACAAACCTGCCACTAGAGTTCAGTATTGCGCTTCCATATCTCTAGTAACTAAGACATTTCCACACCTACTACAGTGCCTCCTCTCCACTTACGCAGGCTCCCACCCTGTTTTTTCAGTGTAATTTTTTCCCCAGGCTCTCTACTCACCCACCAGCCTATTGCCCTGTGCAGGTCTCAATCCCTATACCCTCAGCACTGCGGGCTGACACCCTATCACTGCATCACCATCTCTACCCTATCTACTACCTCCTTGCCATCACCCTTAATCCCAAGTACTGCCCTCAAACCCTACTGTGCTCCCACTAATACTGCTTCTCCTCACAGCCTACTCAAGGCCTCTATCTCATACCTCCCTGTCCACTCATCCCTACCGCCCACCCAATCGACCTACTCTGCACCAACTACATGTATTGAGCAGTTCCACTGATGACGACAACCTCATCCTGCAACATATACGTCCCACCACCAGACCACCAGATCTGCAATCTTGTGCTTGGGCCTTCCCCCACTCACTTGGCTCTCCCCTTGTCTGAGGTCTCTTCCCAAACTGGTTGTTACTCATAACCCCCCACCACACAGTTATAGTCACTGTAAAATAAAACTTCCGAAGTATGCAGTTTTACGTTATACTCCTTCTCCTCCTATTCTCTGGAAATGTCCACCCCAATCCAGGCCCCCTTCCTTGCATAACCTCTGCTGGTGCTAAACATAACTGGCTCCACATAGCCTCTCTCAATATCTGCAGCCTGCAAAACAGTTCTCCTCCCTCCAAGGCTGGCTGGCACAGCGCTCGCCTGACATCTTGGCCCTAACAGAAACTTGGCTCACCAATGGTATTCCTGTTTCTGCAGTAGCATTAGATGGCTATTTTTCTGATCTGACCGATTCTCAAAAAGAGGCGGTGGCTGTGCCTTTTACATAAAAAAATAAAAATGCACTTCTAGTCACCCAAGTTACTGTCTCCTTCCTTGATCAGGAAGCTCAAATTCTCAGTCAAATTGTGCCTTGGAGACCCTGTGGAAACCCTATACCTCTCTGTGGCCTATATCCCTCCCCACTAACAAAAGCTCACTTTCGAATCCGACCTTGACTACATTGCACAACTTCCCCCAAAAATGAAGTAATTCTCATAGGAGACTTCAACATCAATTGGCTCTCGCCTTCCTCATCTCATCTCTGCCTTAGCTTCTGACCTCACACAAGTCATTCTATCCCCTACCAGGCTAAATGACAAAACAGGCAATGCAAGCCTTCTTGACCTTTTTTTTTTTCTTTAACCAACAGACCAATGGTATTTCTCAAGTCAGGGTCCTTCCCAATGCCATTAGCGACCACTCCCTAGTTGCGTACTTGTGGTCTAATAAAAATCCCCGCCCACCTCCCATCCCTTCCTTCCAGCAATGATTAAAACAAGGTACCCTCTCTCGCCTCAAGTCCCACCTTCTGGAGTGTGACTGGACCCTTATTGACAGGGCCGTGTGTGTTGACACTGCTGAGTGCACTTAGGCCTTTCACCAGGCCAAGGCAACCCCCTACAAAGCAGTGCTCACTTCCTCCTGAGGCTCTGGTTGTGAATTTTGGAAAAACATAAAAGAGCTTAGCAGAATAACAATCTCCCCACCCCCTGCTCAGCTAACCACTTACGGAACTACTACCCATGACCCCTTGACAATAGCTAACATCTTAAATACCATGTTTTCTGACCTCAGTGAAGTTCTACCCCCCACTTTTTTGACCCCCCTCTCAAATATACCCCATTTTCATCTCTATACTATGTCACCCAATCAAGCTAAGAAACATGTAACTAAGTTTCTGGCCAAGTTCCGTTACAGTAATGACTCCCTGGACTTAAAACTCTTACGTCTCACCCTTGAAGTCCTTCTCTCACTAACCAAAATTCTTAATAAATCTATTTGCCTCAGCTAATTTCCATCACCCTGGAAGCAAGCTGTCATAACCCCTCTCCTAAAGAGTAGTGACAAAACCTCTCCCAATAACTATAGACCCATAACCATACTCCCCCCCCCCCGAAGGCTTTACAGAAAATAGTAGCTGACCAGCTTATGCACTACCTCTCTGACCACAATCTCCTCTGCCCAGAGTGACATGGCTTCTGCAAAGGCCACAGTACACCGCCATTCTCATTGAATACACCTCTTACATCCACCAAGCCCTTGACCGTGGGCTTATAGTCAGCTCCCTTTATAGTGACCTCACTAAGGTCTTTGATATGGTCAATCATGCCTTGTTCCTCCACTATCTACCTGCCCTTGGACTCTCCATGGAAACCATATCCTGGTTTGCAGACTACCTAGCTGGTAGGATGCAACGTGTAAAAATTGGCTCCACCATCTCTGATTGATGCCCTGTCCTATCTGGTGTCCCAGAAAGCTCCATACTGGACCCCTTCCTTTTTAGCATATTCTGGAATTTGCTACACAAGGCATGCTCAGATAGACTTCTCCTATATGCTGATGATGCTGTCATTTTTAGCATTCACCAGCACCCCAAAACCTCACTCCAGAAGTACTTCTCGGAGGCCGAAACCTGGTTCCAGGACCAAAGGTTTGTACTCAATCTCAAAGAAACTAAAGCTATGGTTTTCACCCACCATCAGAGTCCTCTTTCTGGTTCAATTCTATCCATTGTCAATTCCCTGGGTGACACCCTTGATCAGGCAGACACCTTTAAATACCTGGGCATAACATTAGACACTTCCCTCTCCTATCATAAACATATCGAACTCCTATCCACCTCCCTTAACAATCGTCTTGGTCTCCTCTACCATTTCAAGCACTATCTTGCCCCCGAAGCCTTGCGTGTGGCTGTGTCTTCCTCTATACTCTGCATTATGGACTATGGCATTGTTATATATGGCTTCACTGGCCAGACCACCTTAAACCACCTCAAAAATCACCTTAAACAAAGCCTGTCATCTTATCACAGGCTGTGACAGATCTACCCATACCTGCAACCTATATAGACAGTCCCAATGGTTAAACTGTGACATAAGACTTAAATACCATATCTGCCTTCTAGCCAAGAAAATCCTTCTCAACCATGCCTTACCTGGGCTTCTCCCTTTGCTCCAACCTGTCCCCCAAAACAGACCCACCCGGAGTGCAGCCGAGTCTCTCATAACTGTCCCCCACTGTAGGATCTCCCTTGGCTAAAGGGCATTTCTTTGGGCCCATAAATAGCTCAATAAGCTCCCCTCTCCCATGTTTCATAAACCAAAATTGGGTCCTTTCAAGGCAAGCCTCAAAAGCCTGCTTCTCTCACTCTCTTCCTGTGACTGTTCCTAGCCCCTCCCCCCATCCTCCCTACACTCACCCTCTACACCTAGTCCCAATTGCTCCCCCCACTTTTGTTTTTTTGCCTTTTGAACAATTTTGCACTTTCAACTAATGCTGGGTCTGGCAAATATCTCTGAGTTACTCTGTTTAGCTAACTTTGACGATGGGCCTGCACTGCCCAATGATCTTTTATTTTACTTTTTTATTGCATGACTCTTTCATCTGAATTTGTATTCCTCTGTAATCTTCCCATGTAACAATGATGTGGAACCTTTGCAAAGGAGTCTATGACTCAAAGGTGTATTTCCGATTATATTGTAAATATATAAATAAATAATAAAAGACCCAGACTTTGTCCCTTGATGGGAACATGGATTCGGGATGCAGCCCTTTCTTCTTAATGTAGAAGAGCCCAATGACAGAACTAGCCCATGAGTTCTGCCAAGTGAATGTTCTGCCCTAGTATAATGACCGTTCCTTTATTTTTTGGATCCCTTACTCCCCCACCCTCCCTTGGGGGCTTGTGACCCGGTCTCCGTGGCTTCCTGCTCCACACACATGGTACCTTTTCAGATGACCCCGGTCTTGGGAAGGCTTAAGCTGTACATTGCCATCACTCACTTCCTCCTCTCCACACTATCCCTAAGAGGGTGGAGAACATAACTGATGCTATTTTCCTGCAGGTCAGGAATGCTTCAAAGTATTTTTGAATTATAATTGCATGCTGAATTGTATGAACTGCTAAACTGTTATGACTGCAGACTTTGAAAATGTTGAATAAAGATTATATTTACAGATTTTTTTAACATCGTATTTTTTTAATTTTTGAAAATGACTTTTGTTTGAGGGTGCCAATGTGCAGTCCAATACAATCTTAAACCGCTGGTGCACTTTTTTTGTTATTCATTTTTATGCTAGTTATCCTATTTTCTCCTTAAACTCATTATACTCTGCCACCTTTCACTACCTATAGGGTTTGTGTTATTAGCCCATCAGCATCTGGTACATACCCTCCTGGTACATACCCTCCTCTCACAACCACTGCTAGCCATCGAATGACAATTTACAATCGGGCTTACTGTATGAATTTTTTTTTAACATGCTCAGACTCTGGAGGGAGGTTCACTTGTTCCTCTACTTTCAGCCCATAAATCATGATATGGAACAGCACTTGACAATGCAGTCAGACACAGTTTGAATCCTGTCACTGTGCATAACTTTGCAATAGCACCCCGGTTTGAACCCTCCCACTCCCAACATTCAATATAACCAGTTCCCATTCCATCTAAATATCAGCTCATAGCCTCCTCTACCCTCCATGGCTGGCTGCTGATTGACAGTTTACAGTCATCTGCATACTGTAGCATTTGATACAGTATGCACAATTTTTTTAAACATAATTTTATTGCTTCAGACAAGAGTAAAGAGGTTAATACAATGATATAAATACAAAACATAAATTCTTCATTTTTCAATAGTACATTAATACATAATACTTACTTATTATAGTAGTACAATACAAGGAGTTTGGCTTGGTGGAGCGGAGGGTTGAGGCGCTGGATGCCACACCTCGCACCACACCGGCGACCTGAGTTTGGGAACAAGCTCGGGCGCCGGGAGTCGGCAGGGGAGGGAGAGGATTGAGCATCCTATATGACTGCTCTCCTCACCTTGGGGAGGGATCCAGGGTATCTCTGCTGCACTGGGGACTCCTGGTGGAGACCAGGGGCACAGCATGCAGGGAGTAGAGTAAGGGAGGAGTGTGGCGGATGTCTGCAGCTCCACCATGAGGATGTCATGGCACGGCCATGCTCCTAGGGGAAAAATAAAGAAGAAACCCCTGCCGACTGGGTGAGGCGATGGCAAACTCCAGGAGCCAAGGCTCTGACTCTACCCTCTGGGGATTCCTGGGCTCTCTATGGGGTCAGAGAGCTGGGGGTTCGGATACTGATACAGTTGTCAGGGGTCTGTGGTTCAAACTGATGGTAAAAGAGCTGCAGGCTAAGAGGGGGAACCTGAGAGATGCCCCGGAAAGTAGGTGATAGAATGTACAAAAAAAAAAAAATACAAGGAGTTTAACCCTTCCCCCAAATAGTTATTCATTCTAAAATACTAATAATGGTGCTAAACGTTCTTTAATCTCTCTCCAGTGCTTGTCCTCACATGTATAATCATTATTATATTTTTCCCATAGTTCAAACTGGGTTGTTTCAAAAAACAAATAAGACCATTTATAAAAGTCAAATCCTCCCAAGGGCTCACCATTTTGTAGCCATGGTAGTCAGAGAACATAGTTTCTTTTTTTTTGGTAGGTCTAAATCTTGATATTCATTCAATATCATATGTTTAAAGGTTAGTGGGATTTTTGGCCCGGTGGTACTGAGGGTTGAGGCATTGGATGCCACACCTCTCGCCTTGCTGGGGACCCACATTCTGGACTGAGCATGGGTTGCCAGAGGTTGGTGGGGAGGAAATGGATTAAGCATACTATGGACAGCTCCCCATCTCCGGGGTGGGGGGATTACCTCAGTCAGTGCATACCTGACCCCTGGCAGCGGCTGGGGATCAACGTTGTGCCACCAAAAAAGACTGAGGGACAAGAGCATGGCAGAAGCAGGCAGTACAGTGTACAGGAGCCTGCCATCATGTCATGGCTTGCTGGTTCTTGTGGGGACAAGAAATGTGGAAAATTGAACCTGGTGGCTGGTCATAGCAGCTTGATGGCTGCACTGTCACACTCTGTCCCAGAGATAACATCCCAGGCTAGATCCTGTGTTTGGCAGGTGGGGGTCCTCACAGCCCTGCTTTGAGGGGTAAGCCATGGGAGAATGAGAGGTGAGGGCCTGAAGGGACGGAGGCGGTGGCCGGACAAGGGCTGACCAAGGCCAGGGTGTGGGAGCAGAAAAAAGATAAACAAAAAAAAGGGGAATTTTTATGTTCAATCTTATCTCTAATAGTTACCTAGTTTTTAACCTCCATTCCTGAATGTGCTCACAATCCCACAAACAGTTGAGCAAATTCCCCAATTTCTGACATCCATGCCAACATGTACTTTCCCCATCCTTCCTTATGTTATCCATTATTTGTGGAGTTAAATATGTCCTATCTAAGATTATTTTTTTTTTGGATAACTTTATTCTTTGTATAAAGATACTCGCTATGCACATTTATTCTTAAGTTTCTCCATTGTTGTGGTGTATATCCTGATACAATTTCTAGTTCCCATCTATTATTGATCAATAGCCAGGGGACTTTGGGGTCAGTTACTAGAAGGGCATATATTTGCAGAGTTAATTTAGTGTTTCCTTTTAGTAGATTTTCCTATGTTCCTCCACAGTGCTAGACATGTCAAATCTATTCTCCTGACATATCTGCTCTTTAATGACCTCACAAACTTTGATAAAATTAATGAGCCGGCCCAGTGGCACTGAGGGTTGAGGCGCTGGATGCCACACCTCATGTCATGCCTACGACCCGGGTTTGGGAGTGGACCTGGGCTGCTGGAGGTCAGCAGGAGAGGAAAGGATCGACCATCTGTGGGTCTACTTTCCTTTCCTGGGAGGGAGGGGGACATGATCCCCACCATCTGGCAATCCGCAATGGAGACTTGGAGTCTAACAGCAGTCGGGATCCAGCAATAGGGGATTGGCTGTAGTGGCTCTTCTGTGGGCATGCGTGGGAGTGCATATGTGCTGTGCTGGTGTGCATTGCACTGCTCAGCCTGTAGAGGGGAGACCTTAAGAGAAAATCCCCATCTGCGGGGATAGGCGACAGCACCTCGCCCGTTGAGCCACACTCGAGATCTGGGCTTCTCTCTCTCTCTCTCTCTGTCTGCCAGGGCCTACCACACAGCCAGGCACATTTGATTGTAGGTAGAGTACCCTGTAAGGATAGAGCTGCCCCATCTTGGGGGGGGGGTGCAGAGCCGGGAGGTCTGCCTGGCTGCTGCGGAGTAGAGGGAGAGAGCTTCAGGAAGGATGGTAGAGCTCACTGGTCTAAGGATGCTCAAGAGAGTTCTCCATAAGACAATGCACAAAAGAGTTAAACCCCCCATCAAAAAATATAAAATTTAATTTACTTGTTTTAGGGAATAACTTGTTAAATCTTTCTAATGATAGGAATTTACCTCCTTCTATTAACTGTAACCATGTAAGCACATCCCCAGACCCTACTAGTTTCAGTCCTCATAACAGTTTCATATTTTTTACTATGGCATTCCGTAAAATATTCAAGAAAAACCATGGAAACAATGCTGGTTCTTGTACCTTTTGTATAGCTTGTATCAGTCCCTGTTTTATTGTAGAAAATAATTTTGGTATTTTGTTGCTTAAGTTAAATTCCCGAATATTATTATTTATTGCTTGGGAAGTGTGTCCTTCCCAATAAACACATTCAAAAGAATTTTCTTTAGGAAAAAAGCCCATTGCCATAATTTTGTCTGAAAGGCCGATGCATATGATAGAGGATCTGGACAACTATAACCCTCCTGCTTTTTGCCATATACTAGAATGTTTCAGGGTATTCTTGGCTTCCCACCCCTCCATAAAAACTTAGTAAAACATCTTTTTTACCATAGAAATCCATTTTACATGTGGAAATCCAGTGATGTTCTGTATAACAAAAATTAAATGTGGAAGAGCCATCATTTTGATAGTTTTGATTCTACTCCATAGAAAAACTGACATTTTTGCTCATCCTTCCAATAATCTGGTTACCTTCTCCTTTGTTTTATCATGATTGATGTTTATTGTGTCATGCTGATTTTTAGTTAGCAATATCCCTAAATACTTACATTGCTTACTCACTGTAAAATCTTGCCTAATTTTGTCATCAAGATTATAATTTAGAGTAGATTTCCAATATTGCCGACTTCATTTTATTAAGTGTATAACCAGATAATGCTCCATAAATACTTACTTCATTCAAAATACATGGGAAAGTATTATTTATGTCCTGTATTATTAATATATTGTCTGCAAAAATATTCACTTTAATTACCTGATTCTGTATTTTAAGGCTTCTAATAAACAATTTTTTCCTTAATATTCTCGAAAGGTTCTAGTGAAAGGATGAATAAAATTGGGGATAAGGGGCATCCTTGCCTCACTCCATTTTTCATTTTTAGCAAATTACTGAGGAAGGAATTTACCATAAATCTAACTTTCATGCTCTTACATAATAATGCAATGGTTTTAGTTATGTTATCGGGTAGTCCCCACAATTTAAAAGTTTGTAGTAACAAAATCTCCATTAAATCAAAAGCCTTTGCGGCATCTATCACTAAAGCATGTCTTAATATTTTATTTTTCTGGGCATAATAAATTAGCGATTGAACCCTTCTTGTTGCATTAGATATTGTGTGCCCCTTAATGAATCCAAATTAGTCCTTATGAATAACATCCGGTAATTGATCTTTTAACCTATTGACTATTAATTTGGCTAATATTTTATAGTCTTAATTAAGCAACACTATTGGCCTATAACTATCAACTTTAGTAGGTATTTTTATATTCTTTTAAAATTAAAATAACTTTCGCTTCTTCCGTAGAAGGCGAGACATACTAATTTTTGCTAAGGAGTTCTTGAAACATTAAGATTAACTAAGGAAATAGCTTTTCTAAAAAAACTTTTATAAAACTCTGGTCAGTCCATCAAGTCCTGGACATTTATTCTTTGGCATATTTACAATTGCTTCTCTTATCTCCTCCACTGTAAGGTCCCCCTTGGCACACTTTAATACAGTAAGTTGGGCTTTACCTAAATATCCAGTAATTGCTTCTGGAGGTGGCTGTAACTTAACTTGATAAAAGTTTTTATATGCCTCTAAAACAGTATCTCCCATTTCTACATCAATTACCAAATTATTACCTTTTTCATCTATTATACTAGTTGTTATTTTTTTTCTTTTGTTGTTTTAATAAGTATGTCAACATTTTACTTGATTTGTCACCATGAATGTATTTGGCCTTTTTACCTTTATCCATATTTTCTGCCACCTCTTTGTTATTTGTTTCATTAATAACCATTTTCAAATTATACCTTTCTTTTTTGTTTGATTTATAATCCTTAAGTGCTAATTGATCTAGTTCCTTTAATCTATTATAAAGCTGTTGCAATTTGTTTTTCCTGTTTTATATAGTAAACACTTTATATGAAATAATGACACCTCACAGTGCTGCCTTAAAGGCATTCCACAATTTGCAGTACTTACTGATTGAGATTCATTATAATTAAACTTCCAAAATTCCTTAATAGCCTCTCTAATTTTGGTACAAAACAGATCATCCCTTAATGTATTATCCATTCTCCACTGGTGTGAGAAGCATCTCTTGGGTTCTTGTACTTGAATTTCTATCTGTATCAGTGCATGGTCTGATAAATAAATATAATTTATTGCTGCTGTTTTTAATTGTGGTAAGAGGGCTTTAAATAAAAATATGTAGTTGATCCTTGAAAAACCCATATTTTTTTTTGTCATGGTATGCATATTCTTTTGAATCAGGGTGAAATAGTAGTCTCCAAGTGTCCACACGGTCATGTTGGCCCACAAAATGGTAGATTTATTTAGATTGGTACTTGTTTGCTGCATTTGCTTTCAAAAATGTATCCAACTCAGTATTCATTAAGACATTGTAGTCTCCCATCAACACTGCATTTTGTGCTGACAGCCACTAGTGCTGTAGACAGTTATGTCATAAAGTCTGAATAATTACTAAATAGAGCCAATATAGAACCCACTGTTATGATAACTCCCCTTATGACCATTTTAACTAATCTATCGTAAATCTCCCTTTTTTATATGAAAAAGGTCTGCAGTATCTTTACTATATCTTTTTTCCTTACTAAAAGGGCAATCCCAGCACTCTTTTTTTTGTTTGTACCTTCTGAAAAGAACAAATGAAGAATCCATTTTTGTTTCAATTTCTGAATTTCTTTTTCAAAATGGGTCTCCTGTAAAGCTATACAAAAGGCATTTCTTTTTTCTTTAAGAAAGGCAAGCAGTCTGGATCTTTTTATAGGTGTATGAATTCCATTTACATTTAAAGAAACAAATTTAAGACTATCCAGGTCAGATATTCAAAACATTGCCCCGTGGCTAAGGTAGCACTGCCCGGTGTGCAAACATAGCCCAGAGCAAAATGTCAGCTATATTCAAAAGGAATAGCCCGGTGCAAAACCAGCTGATAATAGCAAGCAAAGGAAGCTGGGCAAACAGGGCCAGGAGTGCATGGCAAAAACAGCCCAGGAATAAGACAGCACTGAATATAGCACCCAGGCAGGCAGTGCAAACACACAATGGGACACAGTGTAGAGGTGAGACAGCCTGACCCTGGGACACATGCAATGAAACACAGGCTGGAATGAGGTATCGGGAGCAGACCACAGTGCACATCCTGGAGGATGCCACACATGCCTGGGAATGGCAAGCAACAACCCAGACCCATGTGGAGAACCCAAGGAACAGTACAAACCAAGTGAAACCCCAGCACCCAAGAATGACGCAGAACACAGTAAAATGTAGTAAATGCAATGTAATATCAAATAATCAAAAGGAAAGGTAACGAGAACAAAACAGTGATGAAAACCTATACTAAACTAAAGACTAAACCAAACACAGAACAACCAATGCTCCAACCACCAATAAATGACCCACCCCACAACAAAGAAAGACAACAGAACAAATCCCACTAGGCAACATGCCAAGCCCCCCCAACACACAACCCAAGCAACAATAAGCCCACTATGGGAATAACAAAATGAACGCACAATAGGCAAAGCAAAGATTTAAATGGCAAACATATGTACAAATAACAGGATGTACAATAAGGCACAGGTGAAGGGTGCAAAGGGGAGAAGGAGGATGAACACAGGAATACAGTCCAGGAAATAATGTCTTGTCCAGTAAGGGAGGTGTGACGCCAACACAAGATGGGATGAAGGGCATGGCTAGCTGCCCACTGGATCTGGGAGCTGAGCCTCCAACACAGCTGCCACCCTCCTCGTCTCCATTATCAAGATGGGCTGCTGTTCTATCAGAGTCCTCTGTTGGCGGATGATGCGGGGCAGCAGGTCCTCCATCCCCTCCAACTCCTCTGGCCTGGTCACTCACAGTGATGCCTGGAGTGGATCTACAAGCGGAAGGGTGAGACCATGAGGATGTGACACCAGCCAGGAGGCAGACAGCAGCCACAGGTGGCCATATAGGGATGGGCAGCATGTCCCAATGGACAATCCTGAGTGGAGGTGAGTGCCGCACCAATAGGTCAACCTGGAAGGTGCCCACAAAGCAGCCCAGGGTGACACAGGCACCAACCCAAACCCCAACATACATGATGACAACTATCCTGACAGCACCTGGGTACAGGAGACACCACCCACCCCGGCACAGCAAACAGCGAGACACAGCAGACACACAGCCGGACCCCCAGAGAGCTGGATGCAAGGGCCATGCCACAACATGCACAAGGGCACCCACACGTTGGGACATGCTGCCCACCAACAGATGGCAATGTACCGTAATGCAGAGCACAGCACCAACAACTACTAATGGCGTGCTAGAGCAGCACTGAACTGTGACAGTGGCCTGCCAATGACTGACCCAGGCCAAGGGATAACAGGCAGCCAGGGCACAGATGCTGGCAATGAAGGGCCAACACATGCTACCAGGCAAGGCCACTGAAAGCATACCCCACAACTGTGACTCAGTACAAGGAAGGTTCCCCAACCCAAAGGGCAAAAGCCTCCTGTTCCACCCTGTGAGGACATGTTCCACAGCCAAGGTCAACATTGTAATACTAACATACTAACATACTAAAATGCCAGCAGAATAGGCCTAACGGTCTTTCGAGTCTGCTCGATTGGTCAGCCCCCACCCTGGGTGCTGATCTTGCTGCCCCCCTCGCCTTCTCTGGCTTCTCCCTTCCCAGTTCCGGATATTCTTGCTGCATTGGATTTTGCTTCCAGAACCCTTCCCCTGTACCTGTCCCAGCCCCTCTTGAACCCCTCCACCATCTCTGCCTCCACCAGTCCCTAGGCAGTGCATTCCATGGCTCCACCACCCTCTCAGTGAAGTAGCACCTCCTCCTTTCTCCCCTGAATCTTCCCCCCTCCAGCTTCCACCCATGCCCTCTAGTGGCTCCCTCCTCCTTCCTTCGAAGCACCCTGACTGTTCCTCCCCTATTTACCCTCTTCATGTACTTAAAGACCTCTATCATGTCCCCCCAGTCCCTTCTCTCTTCCAATGTGTACATATTTAGCTCTTTGAGCCTCTCCTCATAGGTCCTGTCCCCAAGCCCCAAATCATTTTGTTGCCCTCCTCTGGACCCTCTCCAGGAGTTTAATGTCCCTCTTTACGTGTGGCCTCCAAAACTGCATGCAGTACTCAAGGTGTGGCCTCACCAAGCAGTTATACAGAGGGGCATCACTTCCCTCCTTCTGGAGGTGATCCCCCTAGCGATGCATCCCAGCATCCTGTTGGTCTTGGCTGCTGCCCTCCTACAAGTCTCCGAGTTGTTCATTTTGACATCCACCACCACCCCCAGGTCCCTCTCAGCCATCAGAGACTTGTAGCATCCCCAGGGTGTACACTTGGCCCAGGTTTCTGGCCTCCGGTGGAGTACCTTGCATTTCCTGCATTGAACCTCAGCTTCCACTTTCTAGACCATCTTCCAGAGCCTCAGGTCCCCTGTGAGGCCACCCTCCCCTCCTCCCCATCCACCACTGCCCCCAGTTTTGAGTCATCTGCAAAGAGACTCATCTCACTCCTGATTCCTGTACTTATGTCAGAGGCGTAGGTGTTGAACAGGAGGGACCAAGGACTGATCCCTGTGGGACCCCACTAATGACCCTCTTTGGGGATGAGACTATCCCGCCAGCTATGACCCTCTGGGTCCGGTCATGGAGCCAATTGCCTATCCATCTGATCATCTGGTTCCCCACCCCCATTTCTCCCAGCTTATCCAACAGGCCCGTATGAGGAACAGAGTCAAATGCCTTGCTGAAGTCTAGAAAGAGGACGTCCACTGGTCTACCAAGGTCCAAGGCACTCATCACCCAGTCATAGAACTCCACAAGGTTTGTCTGACACAATTTCCCTGAGACGAATCCATGCTGTCTATCGTCCAGGCACCCTGACTTTTCCAGGTCCCCCCCTAGCCTCTCCTTGACAATGCCCTCCACCACCGATGTCAGGCTGACAGGCCTGCAGTTCTCTGCCACCTCCCTTGATCCCCCCTTGTGGATAGGCACTATATGCACCACCTTCCAGTCCTGGGGCACCCACCCTGTCCTCAGAGAGATGGTGAAAAGCTCCTCTAGGGGTTTCGCCAGGAGATCCGCAAGTTCCTTCAGCACTCTGGGATGTAATTTATCTGGCCCTGGTGCTTTCTCCATCTTAAGGGAGCTGAGGGCTTCCCTCACTCTCTCTCTGCTGTGATTTCCACTTCCAGTACCTCTTCTCCTTGCTTAGCCCTCCCCCCTCCTGCCAGTGATGCCTCCCCCTCTCCCCAGACCCGCCGATCGGTAAGGGTCCCCCCCTCCTCAGTATCTCTGTCTCCTCCCATGTATGATGCAGCACCCCCATTTTCCTTGGTGGAAACTGAGGTGAAGTACTCATGTAGTACCTCAGCCTGCTCCCCGGGTCTTGTGCCCATCTCTCCCCTGATTTAATCCTGCTAATCTGCCCCTTCACCCTTTGTTTTTCCCCAATGTATCTAAAGAACCCCTTGTTCCCTCTCCTGATTTCCCTGGCCAGGTTCTGCTCCTTCCTTGCCTTAGCTGCCCTCACCACCCTAGTGGCCCTTCTAGCAATCAGCTCATACTCCCCTCAATCCCTTTCACTCCTTGAGCACTTGAATTGCCTATAGGCTGCCTTCTTTCCCTGCACCACCACCTTCTGGACCTCCCTGGTCCACCAGCAGGGTTTTCGGGCCCTACCGCATTTTTGTCTTACTCTTGCACAGGTGCTGGTAGCATCTTGCACCCCTCTCCTGATGATTTCCCACCTACTATCAAGCATCCATGTCTGACCAAATCCCATCCAAATGCTCTTTAAGGATCCTTCCCATTTCTTAAAATCCATTCCCTGAAGTCAGTTACCTCCGTCTTTGTGCAGCTTTCTAGCCCTCTGGGTCCAGGCAGAACCAGACCGTGGCATGGTCCTCCCGCCAATGGGTCTCTTACCTCAGGCCCTAATCTGGTCACTGTCTGCCAGGACCACATCCAGTACCCGTGCCTCCCTGGTCGGTTCCCCACCTGCTGAGTTAGGAGCGTCTTGAACATCCAACAACCTCTGTTCCTGGTCACAGAAGATGTCATAGTCTCCCAGTCTGTTCCTGGCATGTTTAAGTCCCCAACACCACCACCATTCCTCTGCCCAGTCTGCAGTGTCTCCAAACATCTGCCACCAGACTCTCCTCCAACTCCTCCGCCAGGGCAGGGGGTCTATACACCACTCCTATTTTTACTCTCTTGCCCCCCCTTGTTATCAAGGTGACCCAAATTGCTTCCATGGTTCCCTCTTCCTCCTCTACTCCCCCTATGCCAATGTAGTTTTTGACTACCATTGCTACCCCTCCTCCCCTTCCCACACTCAATAGTAAACGATGCACATAATGTAATAGTATAGTGATAACAGACCCTCAGAACATTAATGCAACACAGTAACAGTGTCATGAGATACCCAGGTAAGAAATCCACTATGCATACCACACATCGCCAATATGTACCACAGTATGACAGGTAATGTTCCATGGATGGTGGACAAAGGGATGAGAGGTATGCCTGGAAGGCATGGGATGTGGTGTTCCGTAGCCACAACAGGCATGCGGGTGGTGCTATGCAGGCCTGTCCAGTGAATACCCAGGACAACAAGGTAATGCCAGCAGTGCACATGCAGGTGCTCTGTGGGGGGTGCTGGAGGAACCCCAGAGGTGGGCATGGTAGCCTACAGCATGTGACCCCCATAGAACACTCACCACCAGAGCCCCCACCACCATCAGGCACCATCACAGCAATGCAAGCAGACAGTGCCCCCCAGGGCCAGACTGGCAGCACCCGACTGTGATGTGCAACACAGGTGTGCAGCACAGCACAATGCCACATCGCCACTGGCCCACTACCTATCGCAGCCATGCCACCAGACCAGTCAGTGGCAGGACACCCAGATGAGACACACAGCACAGTGAAAGAGCACAGAACACAGAGCAATGAGATAGGTACTTGTGCAACACACCACCGCCCTCAGGGCTGCTCTCCTGCACCCGCTGTGGCATGGATGGCACCCTCAGGCTGCCTCTCTGCTTCTCCTGGGTCACATTCTTGCCCCCTTCTCCGGCCATGGACTGCTTGATCCGCTCTACAGAGGACAGGTGAAACACTGGCGTTAGAGCATGACGCAGCATACACCATGTGCAGCACAGCAAGATGCACATGTAACCCCAACAACACTGCACACACGGGGAGTGAACATGGAGGACACCCACACAGTGGGTGGTATGGCCTATGGAGCATTCACCAGGTACACACGACATGATGTCACGGCATCGCAGTGGTGTGACAGTGCCTGTTGCAGCTGTCCTGTGATTATCTGCATACCCATGTGTGTATGTTGACAATCCCCCAGGAACATGACCCCAGCACCATGTCCCAACCCACCATTCACACCCGTGCCACCCCCATGGCCACAGCATGTACCGTACCCCCTGCACTGTGATGCCCCCAGGGGGCCAACATGTGAGTCCCTGCCAGTGCCACATGCACCCAAGCACCATGCAGAGTGGCACACATGCGTGCACACACACACACTTGCAGCCTGACATGACCGTGATAGTGGGTGTCGACATGCATCACCACTTATCTGACAAGGCACAGTGCCCTCACGCACCATGCGCCTGTAGCGTTCAAGCTGCTGATGCTGCCGCCATTGCAGGTCTGTGTGTCTGTACCTATACTTCTCCACATTACAGGAGATTCCTGTGTGGTCACACAGCTTCCTTGCGACCGAGGACCACACCTGCATGCGTGCGACGTCCCCCTTCCTGAACTCCCCAAAGAGCCTCCGGTGCCTCTTCTGGACCAGCTCCACCAGGTTGGCTGTCTCCACCTCCCCCCCAGTGCCTGTCCCTGTGCACCACAGCACGCTGTCTCCCACATCCTGGCATTGCCCACACAGCACGGATTCCCTTCCACTTATTGCAAGACCCAGCAGTTGCCACATCCAGGATGCTTCTGCAACAACTGCAGTAGCACCGTGCTATCACATGACATAGCGCAGCGCTATCCGGAAGTGTGGTCACACCGCGCATGCATGACCCCTGGCATGACCCTGGAGATAAAAACTATGCATGTGCATAGTGCCACGCTGTCTGGGCTAGCACAGAGCTACATCACGCTCTGCCAGGACTCTAGCATGGCCATGAGGGCCTCACGAGCATGCGTGGTGGTCACGCTATACCACAGAGCACCGTGCTACTGGGATAGCGCTGCACTGCCCCCCCAATAGCCCAGCGCTGATGTTTGCACAGCACTAAGGTGTTAGCTCTGTGCTAATCAGGGCTGTATTCAACCGGCATATGCAAATGGAGGGTACTTGTGCATGCATGGTGCAAACTGTGTGATTAGCATATCATTATGTGCTGCTTTGCATGCATAACAGGCTGGATTGCCTGGTTGGGCTATAAAAGGGAAAGCAGTGCACCACTGGTGTTGTGTTGTGGGAATGCAGCATACTTCAGTTACTGCAGAACAACACTGGACAGGAGGAGATAAGCTACAGGGGGAAGAGCAGCAAAAGGCAGGTATGTACTACTTCTGTGGGACTCTCAGAATGGCATTAGCTCAGAACAGATTTAGTCCATACTGCAGCCCACAGATGTATTTGCTGGGGAAAGGTCTGCCAACCACAGGACCACAGGCAAGCACTGTGCTGTTTAGTGGTGCACATCGACATACGGCCACTTGTACAGCATAATGTCCAGTGCAATGTGCACGTGCACCTGCATTGTACTGCACCGTGTGGCACCACCTGCACACTGTGGGCACCAGGCAGTGGCCAGTGTGCAATACCATGGTGTGCCCTGCAACACTGGCTCACTGTCACGATGCCCTGGATGTGGGGCATGGTGGGCTGTGAATGCTCTGCTGGGGGAACACAGGTTCCTGGCACTGTGCAGTTGCCAGCACCATGTGGCCTGTGCCTGGTGTCCTGCCACTGTATACATGCCAGTCTTCATGTCCACACCCTCAGCATAGTTAACACGTAGGGCACAGTACAGTGCCAGGTGGTAGCGTAGGGGTGGCCCCATCCTCGGGTGCACATGCCAGCCATGGGCGACAGCATTGCACATGTGGGTCCAGTGCATGCTGTCCAGACACAGGGTGGCCAATAACTATGTGGCTCTGTGCACCATACATTCACATGCTGCACAGTGCCATATCCACATGGCCTATGGCACTCTTAGGGGTGGCATGCTGATGTGTGATGCACCACAGTCCTGCCACAGCTGCTGACACATGTCCCTTTCCAACTGTCCCATAGGTAGTGTGGCAAGACCAGAGTGCATCCATGCACATCGATTCTCCCAGGATGAGCTCAAGACCCTGGTGCATGCTGTGAAGGAGAGGGAGTAGGTGCTCCACATGCACAAGGCCACGGATGTGGTGGTGCACCAGGCATGGGAGGCGGTGACAGCTGTGGTCAAGGCAGTCAGCAGACATGGCAGGACAACTGAGGTGGTGCACAAGTGGTGGAATGACCTGCTGCACTAGGCAAAGGAGGAGGAGGCACAGCGGCTGCATGACCATAGGTGGACTGGTGGTGGACCACAAGCCCAACATCAGCAGGTGGAGGAGCTGCTCATGGCTGTGGTGATGTCCACACTGCAGTCGGTGGCAGTTGCAGGTGTACCGGGTGGTGGGTGTGAGATGCCTCTTACACTGCCCAGGACGGATCTGTATTTGCAAGTGTGTACCCTGCATGGTGTGATGGAACAGGTGCAGAGTCTTGCTGTTGGTGCCTAGCATGGGGTGCACTGTGGGCCTGCACTGCTGTGGGCTGCCTAACAGCTGCCTGGCCATGGCATGTGCACTGTGTGTTGGTTGAGTGCATATGGTCACAGGCTGGTGTGTGGGTGTGCATGATCACAGCAGGTGGCACGTGTCCTGGGGTGTGCATAGTGTGGTGGTGGTGGTAGGACACATTGTCTGTGTACAGGTGACTGACCCTGTCCCATTTTTCTCCACAGCGGTGTCTACAGGGCCTGCGGCAACACAGGAACAGGCCAGGATGGCTGCCCTTGGTCCAGAGGATGTGAAGGATGAGGATAACCAGCCATCGTCGTCCGGTCTGGGTGCCAGTCGAGGACGCCCAGAGCCACTGCATGTGTGGCATTCCATTGGACAGGGGTTGCATCTGCGGGGGACACACTGCGGGTGGGGAGATGGAATCCACTGAGCACCTGGAAGATGCCCAAGTGGAGGAACTGGGTGTTGGGCAGGTACTCCTAGTGACGGGGCACCAGTGACATTTACATGGATGTGTCGGAGGGTTCTTACTACCTGGATGTGCCTGTGGAGGAGGATGCAGGGGTTGGGCTGGGTGCAGGCCATGGAACAGGTACCAGGGTAGTGTTCAGCATTGTTGGCATGGCTGTCCCTGTGCAGCCAGTGGTGGGCAGTGTGGGAGACATGTGTGCATTGCTGGACATGCGGTGTCCCACACAGATTGTGGTTCAGGGCCATCCTGGTCAGCAGCGCACCACCAGTGGTCTGCAGCAGCAGGACATGCCGGATGTGCAACGGTGTCCTGAACCATGTGTGCAGCAGGCACCAGTGCCAGCTGCCATTGAGGGGGATGTGCCCCTGGAGCAGGATGCTCCTGGTGCTCGCCCACTCCTGCAGACTGCAGTCACATCCCAGCAGGAGGCTCAAATGGACCTGCATGGCCTGCGGAGGGAGCTGAGGCATGAGCTGGCACTGATATGGGAGTCCATTTCAGTGGGCTTTGCCCATGTAGAACAGCAGGCAGAGGACAGGTTGGGCTGCATGGTGGCTGCGATTGACCATGGCTTTGCTGGCCTGACAGCTGCGGTGGTTGACATCGCCACTGTACTTCGTGGGGGTGCATGGGGGTCGCCAGCATGTGCTTGTTAGTCAGGGGGCACAGGGGTCCACAGGTGGGCAACCCATGGCTGCAGGGCTGGCACCGGATCCAGCTCAAATGCTTCATGCACCTCTTCAAGCACACAGCGCCGCCATGGCTGTCCACCCACCCTGTAAGGCTGCACTGGTCAATGGGGGCACAGGAGGTCTGCGCTGCCTGCCTCACCTTGTTCCTCAGCCATGTCCTCGGCTCAGAGCACCCCAGGGTCTGTGACCTGCACACGTGGTGCGCGAGGTGTGTGTGATGGTGGTCGGTGGTGATTGTCATGATCAGCCGGCACTTCTGCACAGTCATCACCCCCCATATCCACATTGGCACACCCACATCCCTGTGCACACAAGTACACACACTGACACATGAACACCCTCACACTCTGTCCCATGCACACTCACACTTCCACTGCCATGGTTGCCCTCCTCACACTCCCACCACACATCATGCATCCTTAATTACACTGTACCGTGGCTGTGTCCACCCCCGTGTGATCTGCACCCTCCCACAGTGCACCATACTCACACATGTATTCTGTGTCACTTTGTTGTGTTCCATATATGATTGTTGTTGTCACTGTTCTGGTTGTTGGTGCACATTAAACAATTCAGCATTGTACTGTTTCATGTTGCTGTGCAGTCTGTACTTAACCTCTGGCTTGTGACAGTGTCCTGATGATGTTGGCCCTATGCTCTATGGCCCTGCGGATCATGCGAGGATCCCTCCTCTCAATTTACTCCACTATCCCCCCGACCGCTGGCTCTGGGTCACTGTCAGCCTGTCACTCAGGTTCAGGTGCCTGTATCCCATGGTTCATTGCCATGCTGTGCAGCATACAACAGGCTAGGAAGATACGGCATACCTTCTGAGGCGTATACTGTAGGGCACCGCCTGATGTGTCTTTGCTTCTGAAGTGCATCTTCAGTATGCCAAACACCCTCTCTATGATGTTCCTTGTGCTGGCATGTGCCTCATTGTACATCTCCTTGGCCACTGTGGCCAGACAGAGTACCGGTGTCAGCAGCCAGGGTCAAAGGGGATAGGCCCTGTCCCCTGCCAAGAGATGTGTACCTGTTAATGCCGTACTGCAGTCTGGCCGTTACTGTCCTGCCTGCCCCATCCATGTTGTGTGTGTGTGTGTGGCTTGTATGCTGCTACTCACCAACTAGATGCCCACTGGGTATCCTGCCCTCCTCAAAGACCTGGCACTGCTGGGACTGGTGCCAGATGAAGGTGTCGTGGGTACTGCCAGGGTACTGTGCATAGACATTGCTGATGCACCCAGTTGCATAGCACACCACCTGGCAGTTGATGGAGTGGTATCCCTTCCTGTTTATGTACACATCACTGCCATCGCCAGGTGGTGCATGGATGGGGACATGGGTGCAGTCAATGGCACCCAGTACAGATGGTAGGTGTGCAGCTCGATGGAATTGCTTCATTGTTTCTCTGCACTCTGCTGCCATGCTGGGGAATACTATTAACTCCCCAGCATGTGGCAGGAAAACCTATAGGAACTGGGTCAGGAGGCATGAGGTGGCAGACTGTGATACCCCAATGGTGTCCCCATTCGTCATTGGAACGTCCATGTGGCAAGGAAGCACATCGCTGCTGTCACCTTCTCCTCCACTGTCATGGCATGGCTGCTTCTGGTGTTTGGGTGTAGCTACTCATGCAGAAGTTCATATAGCTGCCTCAACATTCCTCTATTCATCCTGTACCCACCAGTGATGTGGTCATCTGGCAGGGTCTCGAAGGAGACCCAGGTCCGGTACCACCTGTTTGCAGCATACCGTCTCCTTGGCCTGCATCGTGGCCCATGTTGGGCCTGATCCCTCTCCTCCTACTCCACTACAGCTGCCATCAATAGCAGCATCACTGCTACTGGGACTGCACACATTCCCACTTCCTGTTGTGGTCTCTCCTCCTAGGTGTTTTGCCCTGGGTTAAGACCAGCCTTTTATATGCGGTACCTGTCGTCGCGCTATGTGTCCTAGCATGGCACTAGGGATTTGAATATCCCTTAGCACATGTATGCAGGTCACTCACCCTTGCTTTGCCCCTTGCATACATTATTGGTCTGCCCCGCATTACTGCTGTTAGCGTGCACTAACAGGTCCTTTTAATATGGCTGCTCCACGCTACTCCAGCGCTATTCCTGTGCAATTGATTTGCGTGCTGCGTTATGCTTTGAATATCTGTCCCTACATCTTTATGTAAAAATGCTTCCCATTCTAGCACTTTCCCACATTTTATCGGGGAGTGAGAGATTTAACTGGAGACAAAGAATGCCCATCTCAATATTCCCAAATGTACTAAAGACCCTGTTCCCTTGAATATGTACCCTCTTTTTATCAAAGGAAGAAAAAAGAAAAAGGAAAAAAGAAAAATATAACACACAACTAGAACAAAAAAGAACATTGAGATCCACCTGGTTCTCTCTTAGAGTTTATTTTTTGTAGCTCCTTAATAGACCCCCCTCAGTCCACTGAAAAAAAAGGAAAAATAAACATGTCACCTTAATATTTTTACCAACATAATAAGGAGCTGTGGAATAAATAACATTTCTCCCCTTAAAAGAAAACCATCTCTAGTATTGCATATAGATTTCAAAAGTCCTTAATCAAATAAAGCTGGACTTTTCATTCTCAAATCTTTCTCTGTTTCTTCTACTTCCAAGTAGATCAAGCGTAACCCTTCCAAAATAACTTTTAATTTAGCAGGGTAGACCATAGTCCGTTTTATTCCTTTAGTTCACAGCTTAGTGTGAATAAGATCGATTTTGTTTTCTGTTTTGGACTATTTCATTCGGGTAATCTTGAAAAATGTTAACTTTAGCATCCTTGACAATTATTCTTTTTTTATATACTTGTGCCATAAGATGTTCCTTGTCCTCGGATTTCAAACATTTTGCAATCACCAGCCTTGGTATTGCATTTTGGCTGGGAGTCCCTCCAGATCTCCATACCTGATGGGACCTATCAATCCCCAACTGAACTTGTGAAGTTTTCACATTCAGATATGCTGCAAATATGGTATTTATTTTAATGGTCTGAGATCATCCCAGGCTTCTGGTACTCCCAACACTCTAATGTTCTTTCTACGGGCCCTTGACTTGAAGTCAACCTTCTTTTCTTTTAAATCTTTATTTAACATCTCCAAGTCTCTCAATTGTGTCTGCATAGGTGTGTTGGTGTCCTCTGTATCAGATGCTCTCTTCTGCAGTCCCAATATATTCTGCTTTATTAAAAGATTTTCAGATACTAATGTTTGGACTGTAGTTTGTATGCAGTCTATTTTTATTTCCAAAGATTAAATTTTTTAACCCCTTCTGTGAGTATTTATAGTTGGTTTAATATTTGTTTGGCCCACTGGGGGCAGCTTTGCCCTTCCTCGGGGGGGACTTTCTGAACCGAAAGGGGCCTCATGGTACTCTGGTTCTGAATCCGTATCTGTCTCATTAGCTGTCAAGTGCACTAACTTTTTGTGGTTTATTTTTTGACCATTTTCCCTTAAAGGTTGTCTCTTTTTTTTGGTAGGCTCATGGTTCTTCTTGTTTGCTTTATTTATCAGCCCCCATACTGGATTGTCCCTCATCCCCAGACAACATTTCCTGTATATCTGTTATATTGTTGTTAACACCACTTTTAACTTTTTGTGTCTGTTTTGCATGTTGTAGTATTCCAGTTGTAACAGATATATTGGAGTCAAAACTTAAATCATTTACAGGGGTTATAGAATTTACCTGGTCCCGTCAACCTTCTTCCTTCTGGGAACTCTCCAGTTCATGAATCTTCTCCCGTGGTTGTGCTTTTTCTAACTTTTGTTCTGCTTTTCCATTTTTTCCATATTGTTTGTCAGCAATATATGATTCCCCATCTCACCTTCAGTAACAGTTCCTTTTTCCTCTATAGCTGGCATGCTTTTAGAGGCATACCTTAGTCCGTTCAATGCTTCTGGTGGTGTCCCCGCTTCAACTTCTGTCCTGACCTCCATAGCGTTCCACTGTAGATCAAGTGAAACAGAGCCTCTTCTACAACAGAAAATTTGAGTGGTTTTTAGTGTCAACACCTCCTCCTTCTGCAAGCTTTCTCTGGGGACCATTTTCTTCACATTCATTGCTGCCTGCTACTTTTTTGCACTCCCTTGTCCAGGCTTTTGTGGTCTAATAATATTGCCTTTAGCCAGGGTTGGACTGGGCTACAGAGGGCCCACCTGGAAAGTCAGCACAAGGGCCCACCTGGAAAATCAATAAGGAAGGGCCAGGGTGTCACACTCACATAAGTATTCCACTTCAATATGATACACCAGCTCTGTGTTTGCATCATGAATTTACTTACAGGACCTATTTAATTAAAAAATAGAAGATAAAACCAAAGATTCTCAGAACTTAGAAGGTGGCCAGGAACCCAACAGAGGGGGCCCACCTGGAAATTTCCAGGTATTCAGGTGGGCCAGTCCGACCCTGCCTTTAGCACTGCTGCCCACAACCACGTATTCACTTCCGAACGACAGGCCACTCAATTTGGCAAAATAGTTAAATTCTGTCATTTCTTCGGCGGCATTATAAACTCATATCGAGAAAGGGTTTTGGACACTTTTGCTTCTGAATTTGTTTGCACTGACCAAACCACTGACATAGCTTTCAAACAGACTCCATGGCATGAATGAATACAGCTGAGGGGGAGTGAAGCTACCACCTTCTCAACTTCCTCTGTCCCCTCCGATACAGTATGCACAATTATAAATTGTCATTCAGCAGCCGGCAGTGATGGTGAAAGGAGGGTATGGGCTGGTTGCCGATATGCAAATTACTTTGGCTTGGGGATGGGGATGACAATAGCATAGAGTTTATGGGGGGTAGTTGGATGTAGGTTAATAACACTTTTCAACCTCCTGTTCTCTGTTTTACATATCACAAGCCCTATAGGTAGTGTAATGTGGTACTGAAAAAATATGGAAACTATCAAGAAATTGAATACCATACCAGAGCACCTGTAGTTCTCTGCAGTCTGTGCAATGCAAATAATAATAATAAAAGATATCCAAGAGGTTGAAAATCTGTGGTTTTAAGACCACCCCAACCAGTCTGAATCCCACCACTCGGTACATTACTTTGCATTAGCACCCTGTTCGAAAGTCACACTCCCATCGTCTGCACAAGTGCCCACAGTCAACAGAACCATCTCCCTTTATTAGAAACAGACACATACCATTCTCTACCTTTCACGGATGGCCTCTAAATTACCTACAATCACCGGCATATTGTAACATCTGATACAGAATGCATGATTGTAAACTGTCATTTGGCAGCCAGCAGTGGTGGTAAGAAGAGGATACATGCTGGTTGCCAATGTTTAACAGAAAATGATGGGTTGGGAAGGAGATGGGGGGGAAATTGGTAGATAATTCTGTTTGTGGAAGGGGGGATCTCCAAGATGGAGCTCATGGTAGGTGGAAGGGTGGTTAAATAATACTTGCAAGATGGTCAGATGGATGGGGAGAGTAAATCTGACATAAAATCTTTAGTACTGAAAACACTAGCATCCTATTAAAAAGAATTGTATCTTCAAAGTTAATTATACTTTACTTTATGTACCAATGGGGGAAGGGTTCAGCTCACATGTAATCTGAGGTACCAACAGTTCAAGAAGTCTGTCGAAGATCAGTTTTTTTTTTTTTTTGCAGTATTTGTTTATACTCCCCCCCCAATGCTCATGTGACTCCCACTCCTTCAGGCTTTGCAAGTTCCCATGAATTACCTTTGCTGTCCTCACTCGAGCTCTTCCTCTTAACCTCATATCGCAGCCAGTTCCCTGGGATATCCTGGACATAACCTTTCACTGGGTGGGTCACCCTCCCCCAAGGGAGAAAGCACCAGGTGGAAGCAATCTCAGTGCACTCTAAGTTAGGGTCCAGGGGATGCTGCTGAGACTGAGGAGGCTCTCTGGAGATCCCAGAGGTGTCAGGGGTTGGAGAGCCATCATCCAGCAGACACTGAGTGAACTTTCTGGTTTCTCTTCTATGTCCTGCAGTGCGTAGCTACAGCTTGTGCCTCCAGTCTCCACTAGAGGCTGCTGCTAAGCGATGCCTCCCACTCCCTGCACCCCAGAAGAGGAGAGCCATCCTCCAGATGCTCAATCCTCTCCTGCCCCCCGCCAAACCCTGGCAACCAGAGTCCATTCCCGAGCCCGGTTTGCCGGCATGGGTCGAGATAAGGTGCCAGCGCCTCAACCCTCTATGCCACCGGGCCAGCCAGAGATCAACTTTTAGTTACATTACAATTTATCTAATACAATTTATCTAATACAACCAATACATAAAGGGATAGGACCATAGAAATTAGTAACAGACATGAATCAGCATGTACTTCATCTGAGAATCAATTTGCAGCTTCAGTAGTAAAATTACTTTCACATGTTTTTTTCCCCTAATACAGTATAACTGTTGGTGATGTAACTGTCCTTTACAGATTGTAGTAAAAAAAAAATCCAAATAATACGCAGACACAAAATGTAACACATTTTCTTGTGTTTTTTACTGAAGGATTAGACACTGCTGTGCAAACTTCTACTGCCTTTTGAATCCAGTTCTTCAGCCATAAAGTTTACAACCTTCTCTGATGGCACTACATTGTGGGAGAAATTAGGTGCATCATGGTACACACCTCCTCTATCAAGAATTACCATGATGCACCTTGAATCAACATGGTGATCCTTGCAAGGGTCTGTGTCTGTTTGGGGGTAATTAAAACTAATAAAACAGAAATCACAAGTTTATTGGAGTTGAAATTAGTCGATCTCCATTAAAGTTGAATACCATCATGTATACTGAGTAATAACTACTACTTTGTTGAATGCACTGTTGCTTTAAAATCCCAAACCTCAATCTAAATTGGGTATTTGTCAAACCTGGCCAGACGGCTAAGTACAGTAAACGCTTTCCAACAATTTTTACGACTGCACAGTGGAGCTATGCTGACGTATAGCTATGATGTGGTAGAGAGAGAGGGGACTCTGGAAGCACGTGACTGGATACCTCAACTAAGTCCTTCCACACTGGAGTTGAAGCACATGCAGTTCTCTCAAGCCACCACAGTGCTGTTCCTCTGTGCTCCCCTCCACTGCCGGATGCACTATTTTATTGCTCCATGCTCACTTCTGTTTCACTTCTGGCTTCAAGAGAACAAGAAGGTCAATGATTGCTCTGCACAAGGAACAGGGAATTTTATCATTTGAACTGACTGAGAGAGCTGCTGTATACTGAGAAGTCTGGTAGATTCACTAGCTGTGCAGTTCTAGAGGTCTCTGTGGTAAATTAATCTTTTTTTTTTTCACAGATACGAGGGTGCTTGGTATCAAAAGTGTTTTGACAAGCTCCAGTGGATAAGTGAACAAGATTCACTCAGGCTGACAGCCTGTCACGTCACAGTGATCGCTAGCACCTTCTGTTATGGCAAATGTTATGGAACTATAGCAGCAAACTTATCTGTATTAAATCATAATAGTAGTCTCACTGGTTTCACACAGATATTGGGCATCAGAGTTCATAAATTAGATTTCTGTGTTTATATATGTGACTAGTAGTCTGCAGCATGAGAGTGAGATTCTTTCATGCTGTCAGCTGTACATCTCTCACTCTAATTTTTCTATATGGAGTCACAGCAGGTTGCATCCAAATGATACATCTTTTGTAAAATCACTGGTCCCTTACCCAGTTCCTGACATCAACCCAGATCACTATTCTTTTTTTTTTCTTTGTAGAGGGGTCATGACAGAAGAACACTGTCGGACATCCCTCTCTGCATCACCATGCCAATCTAATTTATGAACTCTGATGCCTGCTATCTTGTGTGAAACCAGTGAAACTATTATGATGTGTAACCCCCAGGTTCCCCAACTACTAGACTCATGTGTAGTTAGTGGGTTTGACAAGTAGGTTGCCTGGAAAGCAAAGAATTAACCTTTTAGGGCTCCCTTGGACACTTCTGTCAGTCAGTCCAAGCAGAGGTTCTAAGTGGGAGTGGATTTCTTAACCACGCAAGCCACAATATAATGTTGCTATGTGAGTTAGTTTTCTGCCTCAGAGCAGTGCAGTTCAGCTCTGAGGGCTGACTGAGGACAGCCTCAGGAGAGGTGCCAACTTTCTCCCAACCCTTTCTCTGTCCTAAGCATGGGCACAGAGTTGGCAGTGTCGAGTCATGGTGGGGGCTTTCTCTTATGCAGAAGCCCTGAAGGGGTGAAAACCTGAGGACAATGGGTCAAGTAACCATGAATAACAAAGGGTCGTCCTCCATTTCTGAGAGACATTTGGTTGCAAAAGTGTTGCCCAGTTCTTGGAGTGGCCAGGTTTTACCCTCCCACTGAGGGAATTCCTGTATGTTTGGACACTTTTACCTCAGGACTGCTGGAAGACTATTTTACTATTCAAATGGCACCTTCACAGTTATGAATTCTACCTGGAAAAGTGTTGCCTGCCCTCTGTCTAGAATTTGGAGCTGCACTCTCTTCTGACTAGGATAATTTTCTCAGTTTGCTTATATGTCACTAGAACTGTTTCTCACAGATGTGTGGACATGTTCTGTCCTGAAAGGCTTTGTGGAGATGGGACTTTGGTAAAGAAGGAGCTCAGCGTTGCTCATACTCGGGACTTGTGAACCCAGAGTTGTTCACATTCTGGAAGAGAATGGAATCTGGTAAACTGTGAACCCAGTATTGTTCACATTCATTTGGGCAAGCTCTGTACTGTGTCCATAGCCCAGAAGAGGGATGGACGAAACCCCTTTTCTTTGACCCTCTAAGGCAGTTGTCCCCAAACAAATAGACTTGCAGTAAATCACTACTGTGGACATTTTGGACTTTGGGTACCTTCTGCACCTGCAGCCCCAATGGGCAATTGTCTGTCAGTCCATCATGTACAGAATAAAGCTTACTACTAGGCTTTAATTCTGCTTGTGGACATCCACCTGTGTGTGAACTGCGTGCTTTAATGGTGCCCCCCAGTGCTGTGTCGTACACTGGTTCTCAGTAAAAATACAAATATTTTTTTGTGCCCCCCCGAGAGCCGAGCCAGGTAAACACCCTAGCAAGGGGAGGGTCAAGACTGTGCTGAGACATAAGGGCTACAGATGTGATAAAATATGTTAGTTGCTAAGTTTCCATAACATCTGCTGTGACATAAAGTGCTAGCGATCACTGTGAAGTGACAGACTACCAGCCTGAGTGAATCTTGTTCACCCATCCATTGCAACTTGTCAGACAAACACTTCTGATACCGAGCACCCACATATTTGTAAAAAAAAAAAAAAAAAAAAGACAAAATAAACTTACTTTAATTACTAGACCTGCACAGCTAGTGAGTCTACCAGACTTCTCTGTATTCGGCAGCTCAGTCAGTCAGACTGACCTGAGAGCTGCTGTGTACAGAAAAGTCCCATACCATGTTTCTGACATAAACCCAGATCATAAATAGAAATTACTATTTGATTTAAATCATTACATGAATTTCAACAGAATTTTCTAACCTGCTTGCCCCGATGTCACTGAGGGTTGCTTGCAGTAATTTACGACCTAGAATCTAGTGTTGCTAGGATAGTATCCTATAAATTAGGATACTGCCAGATACCAGACATTTTGGCCAGATAGTGGATCCAGTTGGATCTTAGTACTATCTGACCATGGACCCAACTATCTTGAATCTGGCAGATCCCTGGATCAGACACTGAATCTGATCATGGATCCCTGTATTTGACCATGGATCTCTGGATCTGACCGTGGATACCAAGCTCCAACCTTGGATAATGTGGGACCCGACCTGGGATTCAACTTCTGACTCCAATCGGTTCCCAGGTAAGATACTGCCAGTATCAGACAGATCACAAACAGATCCACAAAGTCACTATCCAAGCATCGCTACTAGAATCATTAATAACCGAGCTCAGTTTGAATAGTTCTCTGCCAATGATTCACACTGAACATGAACAAATGCCAGCAGACGGGAATAATGGTTTGTGAATAAAGTGCAAAAATAAAACCTTTAACATATAATGGGCATATGCCCTGTGAAATATTAAAGGTTTTTTTTTGCACACACCATAATTCCCGACAGTGCTGTTGCATTTTTTTAATTAAATTATTTTTCTTTGGACTGTCCAGTGTGTGTGTGTGTGTGTGTGTGTGTGTATGTAAAGGATATGACATGACCTGACTAGATATATTTATCTTCATGAGAGGCCAGTGATATGCTATCTCATAAGTGGCTTATAGGCCTTGAGTGAAGATAAATATGATAGCTTCAGTCAGACCATGTCATGTTCTGTTTAAACAACATATGTCTTGGGGGGGGGGCCCAAGGCAACACAACCCCTGCATCCCCCCCCCTTACCACAATCCCCCACAGCCTTGCAATTCAATAAAAAAATACTTTCACTTTCATCAGGATGATGTATAGGAACTTTGAAGATATCACTATGATGTATAGAACATGGAGATGTCAGTGATATCTCCACTGTCTGCCTGAAATAGTACTGTTTATATCTACAGATATCCCAAGGCATATGCTGTATAAATCTATTTATGCAACATGCCTGGACATAAATTTGGTGACAAATCTGTGTATCTGAGCTACTATGTATATAAATGTGAAATCTCGCATTTATACATATAGTAAACTCGTCATCACAGATTTATACATATAGCCGACACATCACCAGTTAGTCCCACTCCCTCTCTCCCTTCCAACCACCATGCTGGCAGTACTTCTGTAACCACTGTATCCCATATACTGCCTAACAGATCCCTGAGAACACCACAACTCCCCATCCTTGACAAGCTCCTAAATATTTCACACCAGACAAATCTTGTGTATTACATTTATACAGATGTACCATTCCCCTGTACTAGGAGAAATCATTACCTTTTTTTAATACTGCCAGCCTGCAACCCTGATCTCTCATTCAGTGTTAGTGCCGTGCTCTAACACTGGCACTTGTTTTTTGCTCCTCACAGCATCTCCTTACAAATGGTCTGTCAGATATTATTACCTACTACTATACATATACAGCTCGACTTTTTTAACAAAATAAATTTGTACCTTTTATATTTTTTAAAAGTGCTCCCAACCACCAGCCTTCAATCTCATGCTCAGTCACTTTCTCACTGCACTGATGCAGTTTCATGGTTGTGCTCACCTGTTGCTTCTCATAGCTTTCAATTGAAACAGTTGGTCACAATCTTTTGTTTTAATTAAAAAAAAAAACACAAATCTTTGACGCCAGTTCCAAAGAAATGGAGGTGACGCCAGTTCTCCCCTTGCCACTCGCTAAGAACACCTGCCATCTTTCTTTAAACTTTTTGAAATTTGCCTGCTATTCGCCAATTAACAAAGATGCAGGGACTTCTAAAGCGTGACTTGCACATCCAGGATGCCATGTCCATAGCGACAGCCCTAGCAACCAGAGAAACACAAAGTGCAATGGTGATGTCTGAGAAAGTAAACCCACATACTAACAGTATCTATAAAAACAATAACAAAATAAATAAAAAAAAATTCAGCACACAGTCCCAACATGTTGCATAAATGGAACATATTATGGGGACCTTGTTGCGTAAATAATTTATCTTCACTCAAGCACTTTGAACTCGGGTACATCAATCTTGGCTTATGCCACTCATGAGATTATCTGAGGTTAAACTGCTCTTGTGAAGATAAGTCATTTACACAGCAGGTCCCCATCACATATCCCTTATTTATGCCATATCAGTGAGAATACAAAGTGGCAAATATCAGTGATATTTTTGTCACATATGGACCTACAGTGAAACTATCAATGACAAGTCTCACAGTAGGTCCTTGAGACCAAATATAATCAGTGATATTCTCATTTAGAATGTTTGGCATTAGTAGCAGAACTAACCATATTCAAATGCGAATAACCTTAAAGTGAAAAGTGATAGCAGGGTACTGTGAGTATGAAAGTTGTTCAGCATACTAATATCTATAAAACGAGTAGTGTTTCTTCTATAGCTTCCTTTTATATTTCTTTTATAATTGGCCAAAAAAAAAAACAACAAAACAGCAGAACATTTATTTTTCACTTTTTCAACAAACAAATGTGAATAACTTTAAAATAAAAAAAATGATAGCATGGTACAGTGAGCACAAAATTTGTTCAGCACAAAAATATCTACAAAATGAATCATTTCTCATTTATAGATACCATTTAATTTTTTTTATAATTGGCAAAGAAACAGCAGAAAATTAAATTTTTTTCACTTTTTGCAACAAACAAATGTGAATAACTTTAACACAAAAAAAAAAGATAGCATGGTACTGTGAGCACGAAATATTGTTCAGCACAAAAGTATCCACAAAATGAATAGTTATTTATAGATATCTTTTAGTTTTTTATAATTAGCAAAGAAACATAATTTTTTTTCACTTTTTGCAACAAACAAATGTAAATAACTTTAAAATGAAAATTGATAGTATGGTACATTGAGCACAAAAGCTAATCAGGACACAAATATCTATAAAATGAGTGATGTTTTATATATATATATATATATATATATATGTATATATATCTTAGATTTTCTACAATCAGCAAAAAATGGCAAGAAATTCCATTTTGTTTCACTTTTTTGGAGGTATGACATAAATGGAATATACTGCCACCCCTCCTGGAAATATTGTCAACATTTTTTTTGTTCTCGTACCAACTGACACAATGACATCACTCATGGCTTCGCCCCTTGTGATGTTATTGGGTTAATTGGCAAGTGAACAAAAAAAAGCAACAATATTTATATATTTTTGTATATTTCTCTTGTAATAGAATTTTTTGTTCTTGTATGGCTGGACCCTGCTGGGAAAAACAGGGAATGCTTTCCATTGGTAAAGAATTCTAATTATTTGGGCATTTTACTTGACACTAGTTTAAGTATGGTCCTCCATATAGAAAGGGTGGGTAGAAAAGTGAACCAGAAATTGGGCTTTTTGTATCATAATATGGCCTCCTTGACTGAAATGTGTCTGCTTATAGCTAAGCAACTATTAATACAAATTTTAGATTATGGCAAAATATTTATTTTTCATAATAATGTATTTGGAATTAAATTTAAAATGGTATTTAATAACATTTGTTGATTTGCTCATAAATCTCCCCATTGGACACACCATTGTTTGTTGTACACAAAACTGAAGATCTTACCCCTCAGTTAAGGATAACATTTTATGTAGCCTCTTTTGTTTATAGAGTGGTAAAGAACTTTGAACCTAAATTACTTTTGAATGCATTGATATTGTTAACAGATGGTCAAATGACTAGAAATAGTGTAAGAACTTTATACTCCATTCCTCCAATTAAATTAGATATGAGTAAGAACGCCTTTTCAAGGTATACACTGTCAATCTTATGAGTCTGCAGGTTTTATAGTTGGAGCAAACAATATAACACATTTTAAGTGTGCTGCTTGCCTCTGAACAGGGCTGCTTCAGCTCACCCATGGTCGGCCGGCACCCAGTCAGCCACTGACCAAGACCAGGACACCCGCCTGCAGCTCCTTGGAAGCTGCTTGCCCCTGAACAGGGCTGCTTCAGCTCACCCACGGTCGGCTGGCATCCAGCCAGCCACCGACCAAGACCAGGACACCTGCCTGCAGCTCCTTGGAAGCTGCTTGCCCCTGAACAGGGCTGCTTCAGCTCACCCATGGTCGGCCGGCACCCAGCCAGCCACCGACCAAGACCAGGACACCCGTCTGCAGCTCCTTGGAAGCTGCTTGCCCCTGAACAGGGCTGCTTCAGCTCACCCATGGTCGGCCAGCACCCAGCCAGCCACTGACCAAGACCAGGACACCCACCTGCAGCTCCTTGGAAGCTGCTTGCCCCTGAACAGGCTGCTTCAGCTCACCCACGGTCGGCCGGCATCCAGCCAGCCACCGACCATGACCAGGACACCCGCCTGCAGCTCCTTGGAAGCTGCTTGTCCCTGAACAGGGCTGCTTCAGCTCACCCACGGTCGGCCGGCACCCAGCCAGCCACTGACCAAGACCAGGACACCCACCTGCAGCTCCTTGGAGCTGCTTGCCCCTGAACAGGGCTGCTTCAGCTCACCCATGGTCGGCGGCACCCAGCCAGCCACCGACCAAGACCAGGACACCGCCTGCAGCTCCTTGGAAGGTACGGGACAGCGCAGCCAATCGGAACATAGGTGCTTCCAGCAAACCCACTCTGATTGGCCAGGAGTTTTCCCCTGCTATAGACACCTGGCACTTTGTTAGATTTTCGATAGAACTAAGCACATTTCAACTGTGTTATTAGGAGTTTTTCAACTGTATTAGCTGGATTGTAATTTCTACTACTGTTTTAAAGTGCTTACACCTCTTCTGTCTGACTGCTCTTCCTGCAGCGCCCCCCCCCTTCATCCAAGCACTCTGCCTTGGTGCCGATACCTGCATTATCATTCTACTTCTTTCCCGGTGCTGCTACAAGGGGACTTGAGTCTGAAGGGTGGATGGCCACTAACTAAGCTGCTCCTGCTCTCCTTGTTCCCCTTTCTGCTGTATTTTCTCATCTAGGTTTTAAGTGAGTACCTAGGTGGGCAAATTACTTGCCTAGAAAATATTGCACTAATACAAATTGCAAGACCACTCAATCTGGGACCATGGCTCTCCTTATTGTGTTTTTATTGCTCCTAAGGTGCAGAGTTTTCAGCAATACAGTGCAATTCGAAGTACCTCAATGCAATTCAGTTCTCCAATGTACCTTATCAATACCTAATGTTATAACAGTCTACCGTGCAGATATTATGTCATTCTCCTCTCCCCTTTTAGCCTATTCCCCCCGGTTAGCCTACACCCCTTGCTACTGTCCTCACCTATGTCTACCCGAGCACTTCCATTGATCACGATCAACTGTCATTACAGTGGTGCCGCCTCTTGCGCAGCACGATATGGGTTGCCACGAAGAAATAAAAAAGCGGTCTCCATTCTTATAAGCTCCTTAAAGAAAGTTATACTTCTGCTTCTTCTCTGCTCAGGAAATGTGGAGCTTAACCCTGCACCCCCTACAACTTACCTCGCCTATCGATTTTACTGAGGCCACAGGTCTCAAAATGATGATGGTCAACATTTTAAGCCTGCCTAAAAAACTTGTACAGCTGCAAGCCTGGGCTGCACACGCTAACCCTGACTTTATCATAATTACTGAGTCATGGTTAAAAAAGACGAACACTGATCAACAAATATCACTGCAGGGCTACAATTTATTTAGAGCAGATAGAGAGTCTAGAGGCAGGGGTGTGGTTATCAACGCCAAATCTAAGTACTTGGTCACCAATATTAGTTGCAAATCTCTAGCCAAGGAATTTGAGTTAGTTTCGCTGAGCCTTCATCTCCCCTCCTCTCGGAATGTATCACTATACTAGGTGGCTATAGACCCCCATCTGGTGGTGATGAAGTCCTTAATCTTTTGAAATCCATGTTCGTAGATGCAAAAACTGAAACAATATTTCTAGGAGATCTAAATATGGACAGGCTGTCACCTAAATCACACACGGCCTCAAATCCCTTTGTGACGAGCTAGGTCTTGGGCAATTAGTCAGTTAACCTACTAGGTACAACACTCTAAATACTGCCAACAGTTCCATTCTAGATGTGGTACTAACCACCCATCCACACAAAATATCTCATTTGGCAGTGTTTCACAACGACATGAGTGATCATGGAATTGCTGCTTGCATAAGATCTCAAATTAAGGCCCGGCCGCAACCCATCTTTATAACAAAAAGATCCTTTCGCAAATTCAGTGCAGTAAACTTCCTATCTGACCTGAGCATGATCAGATGGCAAGATCTTTACCTAGCCAAAGATGTCAACAAGGCAGCTTGCATCCTTAATGACAAACTCACTACAATAATAAATAAGCATGCCCCTTTCATCAAAGTAAGAGTACGGAACAATTCCAACCCCTGGTTCACCTCGGATCTCAAGGCAGCCCTTATAGCTCGAGATAAGCTCTGGGCTAAAGCTAGACATTCCAAAAATCTTTGGATTGGCAGGCCTTTAGAACAGCCAGGAATAACTGTGTGAAAAACTTCGCTCTGCTAAAGCTAACTATATATTTCTTCTCTCGAACAAGCTAAAGGTAACCCTCATAAAATATGGAAGACTATCAAAGCTATAGAAGGACGGCCCATGGCCCCTCTGTCCCAACAAAGATAGTTGCAAGTGGCAAGATTGTGGAAAACAAGTCCCTAATCCTGGAGAACTTAACTCCCACTTTGCCACAGCTGGATTAACTTTGTCTCGTCACCTTATGCTGGTGCTGCTGTGAGCCAGCACACCCTTCCGCCACATCTAGTCCTGCACCCAGCCCCTTCCAACTGCATGAGATAACTTATAAAAGTAGAAGATTCTCTTCTTAACTTAGACACCAAAAAGCGCAGGGGACGATGGCTTGGAACCCTTTTTCCTAAGGTCAGGCTACGTCCATCTCACTGCCCCAATTCTCCACATCTTCAATCTTTCCATTACATCTGCTACTGTGCCATCCTGCTGGAAATCAGCACATATCTTCCCTCTATTTAAATCTGGTGACCCATGCAATGTAAACAACTATAGGCCTATCTCCTTATTGCCTATCCTTTCTAAAGTTCTCGAAAAACTGATCCATATTCAGTTAAAATCTCACTTGGAAACCTTCTCTCTCATTAACCCAGCTCAATCTGGCTTCCGGGCTAATCATAGCACAATCACTGCACTAGCAAAAGTAACCAATGATTGGATCTCTGCTATAGATGCTAAGAAGGTAACTGGTGCAGTCTTTTTGGACCTCAGCAAAGCTTTTGATACTGTAGATCACAAACTATTAGTCAATTGCCTTGCAAAGTTGGGAGCCACATACCATACCACCCAGTGGTTCTCTAGCTACCTAACTGGAAGATTCCAAAAAGTAAAGGCGGAAGGCTTTTTTTCTGCTGCCTTGCCAGTTGCAAGAGGAGTCCCCCAAGGATCCATCTTAGGCCCTATCTTGTTTTCTCTGTACATTAATGACTTAGATGCTAACATATCTACGTCAAATCTGCACTTTTTTGCAGATGATACTGTGTTGTATACTTCTGGCTCATCATTATCTGAAGTCAAGGGAGTGCTTCAAGCGGACTTCGCACAACTTGAGCATAACCTAATAAAGGCAAAGCTTCTGCTCAATGCTAAGAAGACTAAAGCAATGATATTCTCTCGCAGTGCTGTCACAGGCCCCCCCAATACCCTTGCCCAAGACTTCATTGTCACCACGCTAAACGAGCCTCTGGAAGTTGTAACCAAATTTAAATATCTAGGTGTCTGGATCGACAATAAATTATCTTTCAGTGACCATGTCGAAGATGTCTCTAGAAGGTTAAAAGCAAGGTTAGGTTTCTTCTACAGAAATAGGCCCCTTTTCCCCCTTGAAACTCGAAACAAGCTTGTACAGGCCACTTTTCTCCCCCTACTCGACTATGGCGATGTAATCTATTCCTTCACCACTCTTGCAAATCTAAGTAAACTGGACATCCTTTATCACTGTGCGTTACGGTTCATTACCAACTCCCCTTACCGTTCACACCACTGTGACTTATATGCAGCTGTTGGTTGGACATCCCTTACTACTAGACGCCTGCTCCATGCTGGGCTATGGACTCTTAAAATGCTCCTGCAGAAATTGCCAAGCTATCTCTCTTCCCTTATTAGTATCTCACATAGTGCATACTCGTTAAGAAAATCTGACTTTATTATGCTTGACATACCAAGGACGCGGACTTCCTTTGGTAAACGTGCTATTGCATATGCCCTTCCCTCCGTCTGGAACCAATTACAAACCGTACTGAAACTAACTAGCGCAGTTTCAATAAACTTCTACAAATCGCTAAGTTCAGCCAAAATAAAAGACACCTGTAACTGTCATTAAGTCTCTTCCTTCCCCATGTGTGCCATATTTATCCACTGGTAAGGTATAATTAATTTGTCATATTAACTGCTTTCCCTTCCCCTTCTACTCCTGGCTTTATCTTTGCTTACTCTCCACTGCTACTTTATCAAATCACTCCTCCCCCCATATCAGTTGTAGACTGTTTGTTCTAGCTGCCAAAATACTGTATACGTATTGCACAGACCAGTCATCATGTTTCATTTATCAGTATGCAACCTGTAAGTCGCTGTACTGTCTCTTATCAATGTTTACCACCTGCGGTCACCCTATGTGGTACCCTTGTATGTATATCCAGCCTGTATCACGTAACGTGTATTTCATGTATATACTGTTATTACCTATCTGTGTTTGTACTTTAAGTGTTTATGTCACAGGACCTCCTTGTGAATGAGCTTGCTCAATGGAGTTTTCCTGCAATAAACTTGAACTTGAACTTGAAGTGTGTGTTACTTAAACATTTGAATTGTAATAATAAGTGTTAATGTATGTACTGTAAGTGTTATTATTGTTTGTGTTAAGTCTTGTATGTTAATCTTTTATGTCAGGCGTGGCAGAAAAAAGGCTGTGCCCAGACCTCCACTTGGTTAAAAATAAAAAAATGAAATGCTTTATTGCAGTTTTGATAGCCAGTATTAAGTAAAATGAAGTTAACCAGATTGATCTGAAGTTAACAACTAATTTTGGTTCCTGTGCATTCGTGTTTTTGGTGGAACTAATATTGCAGGTAACAACCAGCATATTACTTAGAAACAGCAACTGTGGGGCTCCATTGTAGCAGTTCTCTGTGTTACGTTGAAGCAAAACGCATGACTGAATGAAGCAGAGTGGAACTGCAAAGTGGAACTACAGAGCTGCATAGTAGCAGTTCTGTGATTAAGGCAAAAAGCATGAATGAATGAATGAAAGTAAATTGAAACTACTATATGGTTATAAAACAGTACATGAATTTCAACAGAAGATTCTAATCCACTCGCCCTAATGTTACTGAGGGTTTCGTGCAGTAATTTGCTAACAACCTATCATCATTATGACAGAGTTCTGTTTGTATAGTTCTCTTTTAATGATTGTCACCCTGAACATGAACAAATGCAGGGCTGTATATGGAGAAGTATACATTGCAGACAATTATAAGTCAATATGAAATGTTTTAACAAGTTTATTCTGCTAAGAATACTAGTTTTCAACTTGTCTGGACAACCAGTTTTTAATAACGCTGCCTATGGATCCTGTCATATATTGCACTTTAACTATTAGCACTTTTTCATGGCAATGAGCAGATACTGAATTCAAATGTTACTGACTGATTGTTGTTTGGGGTATTTTATTACTCTTGCTGTAAGGTGACCACCCCCTCCCCAGATATTCCAAATATTTTTTTCTCTTTAGTCTCCATTTAGCTTCTTTTTACACTTCTGAATCTTGGCATAATTCAATTGGCACCAAGTATTCTTATTTTCATATGCCTGTCTTTGGGGGACTGGTGTTCCTTATTAATATTCTTTCAAATAAACATCAGTCCTAAACTTGCCCTCACATGCCATTCCCAAGGCAACCCACCCCAAGTGTGTGTGTGTGTGTGTGTAAAATCCAAGTTTTACACACCTACCCAACCTTTATTTTATATAATTGCTGGGCCGCATTTTTTCACCGCAGCAATTGTATAAAATAAAGAGATGGCACTGTTCAGCCATGGTCCTGTTCGGATGGAGCGCGGTCTATGGCCAAGTGGCTGCTAAAACCTTTCCATCTTTTTTTTAATTATCAAATATTTTGCCAGTCAGAGCAAATGATTCCACCAGAGAGCCAGTTATAAAAGCAAGTTCATTTTTTGGAAATTCATTTACTGTGTCAACTGCCAGTGGTGGTTCAGAGTGTCTGAGAGCGGCACTGAGGAAGGGAAGAGTGATGCTTAGGAAGGAAAGAACAGCAGCTGGTGTCTGCTCAGTCTGAGAGAAAGCTGGTGTGTGTTTGCCATTATAACCAGCTGGTTATAATGGCAAATCATAACTGTGTTTCCCTTCAGGAAAAATTGCTCACCAGTAATTATAGATATTTTACACACTACCATGAAAATTAAGTCTTTTTATTAGAGCATTCAGATTATTTATCTTTTGGCACACTATCCTGAGAACTGATTCATTAAAAAGCTGCATGCGGAAAGCATTTTCGAGACCTGCAGAGCAACAAGATCAGGCAGGGGGACCCAGAAAGGCAAGGTGGACTGGCAGTGCTGTCCTCTCTGGGGTAGGGTGGTTCAAAGTCAGCAAAAAAGCAGCCACTATAATGAATTTGTTTGTAATTTTATAACACAGTCTCTCTTGCATAAAACCACCTTCATGTTTTGTTTCCATGCAGGTAGGTCCCAAGGCTGTATTTTTGACCAAAGTGTTTGTGATGTTCATGATTTCTGGGAATAATATGGTATTGGACTCCCACAACAACTGTCCTCATGACCACTTGGCCACACTTTACAGAGGTAGTCATTGCTGAGTTTAAGTGACTACTGCAGTTTCCTTTCAACATGGATTTGTTATTATTATTGGCTGTGTATTAGCTCAAATGCATATTAAAAAATAAGTTTTTGCCATCCTTATTATAAAGTGCTACTGTGCTCTAGGCCATAATCATTGTCACAAGGTTATCTGAAGGCAGAAATGATCTGACTGGTTTTAACACAGTATATATTTAAATGTTTTAGTTCACATGATGAGACTGATTATTATGGTCAACTTGTTTTAAATGTCAAATAGTTTAATGCATTTAATTAAAAAAAACAAATAGTTCTCTTTAAACTGCAAGCAATCTTATGGCATGTGGTTCAAGTGTTATATTGGAAGGGTACATTAAAAATACGTGTATCAGTAATTTCTGTTTTTCTTTACACAAACTATGTTGTGACAGGTGTGTATTACATTTTAAGATGGAATTAGTTTTAAAATATACTGAAAATACATGTTTAACAGATTTACATATTTACCCCATATGTTGATAATGGAGTGTTGCAGAAGAGACCAGGCCAAACCTTAAACTAGTTAGTGGCTAACTTTTTCATAGAGTAACCCTTAGACTGCCAACAGAGTTGAAATGTACTGGAGTTTTGGACAGCTGTATCAGTCCAGGCCCTGCAAGGGTTAAATTAATTGGTGTTGTTTCTGAAATCACTCTTCATGTCTACTAATAAAAAACAAAATAAAACAAAAAAACAACAAGCACACAATATGTGCTTCTGAAGTTATGTACTTTTAAATCAACTAAAAGTCAGTACATGCTCTGTGCTAAAAGTCAGTACATGCTCTGTGCTAAAAGTCAGTACATGCTCTGAGCTAAAAGTCACTACATGCTCTGTGCTAAAAGTCACTACATGCTCTGCGCTAAAAGTCAGTATATGCTCTGCGCTAAAAGTCAGTACATGCTCTGCGCTAAAGTCAGTACATGCTCTGCGCTAAAAGTCAGTACATGCTCTGTGCTAAAAGTCAGTACATGCTCTGCGCTAAAAGTCAGTACATGCTCTGTGCTAAATGTCAGTATATGCTCTGCACTAAAAGTCAGTACATGCTCTGCACTAAAAGTCAGTACATGCTCTGTGCTAAAAGTCACTACATGCTCTGTGCTAAAAGTCAGTACATGCTCTGCGCTAAAAGTCAGTATATGCTCTGCGCTAAAAGTCAGTATATGCGCTGCGCTAAAAGTCAGTACATGCTCTGCGCTAAAAGTCAGTACATGCTCTGTGCTAAAAGTCAGTATATGCTCTGCGCTAAAAGTCAGTACATGCTCTGTGCTAAAAGTCAGTACATGCTCTGTGCTAAAAGTCAGTACATGCTCTGCGCTAAAAGTCAGTACATGCTCTGTGCTAAAAGTCAATAATTTCCCACTGTTGATTTTGATCAGTAAGGGTCACGTATAGCACATCTGTCAAAGCAGTGCCATCAGACAAAACTGATGTTAAAGAAAGAGTGACATTTTTAATATCCTATATAAAAAATGCCTGGGATTGCTACATGAAGTGTTGAGGCAGCTTAAGGCTAGATGTCTTCTAAAGCAAGAGCAAGTGCAGAACTGGGTTGTACAAGTAACATTTTCTGATACAGTGTCTTCTGTTTTCAGAATGGGTCCCCTGAACACCATGTGATCTGCAAATGTCATTGCACCAGATCTATAATGCCATCTACATCAGGTTAATGCATTAGCAGCCATTTCAGCTGTGACCAGAGTTTGTATAGAATTGCCATGGTTGCAGGGCAAGCCCTGAGTTTACTCAGAGTTTTGCAGACCAGATGCTCTCCTTCAGTGTGCAGAAGTGATGGTGCAGTTCTTAGTGAGTGCCCCTGTAGCTGGTTTCACTTTCTCTCCTCTGTAGTGCAGGCCTCTGGTATTGGCTGGCAGATCAGTTTTTCTGGTCTCTGCTGAGCTCTGCATTCAACAGCTGATCTTCCAGCCCACAGGCAGCTCCTCCTGTGACAGTGTCTGCAGATCTGCACCACCCAACACATCCTGGCATACAGTCCTGGAGAGTGGAGAATAAAACACAGAATTTGTCAGCAGAAAATTAATGCTTGGCCCACCCAGTTGGTTTAGATGGTCCCTGCCTAGTCTGTCTCTGCAGATCCTAATTGGTCTCCAGTGACCCTCCCTCCTCCCTAACTATTTACTAATGTTACTGTATTCCATTACATGCATGCTTGAAGCCTCCTACTGTTTTCACCTGCACCAATTCCACTATCAGTCTTTTCCAGTTACCCACCACTCGTTCAGTGAAGTAGTGCTCCCTCACATCTCTTAAACCTCCCCTCTCCCAGCTTCATTGCATGCCCTCTGGTCCTGGTGGGTGCTCTTTTTCATTTGAAAGACTCCTATCCTGCATCCTGATCACTCCTGTGAAATACATGCAGGTCTCTATTATGCCCTGTTTCACTCTTCTCTCTTCCATGGTGTGCATGTTGAGATTCCTCAGTCTCTCATTGTAGGACTTTTGATTTAACCCCGCACCACTTCAGTTGCCCTCATCTGGACAGCTCCACCAGATCTGCGTCCTTTGTGGCCTCCAGAACTGAACACAATACTTCTGGTAGTGTCTCACAAGTGAGTGATACAGTGGCAATACCACTTCCCTCATTCTCCTGGAGATGCCACTCCTTGTAAAATCCTAGCTTCCCAAAAGCCCTCACCAGTACTTTGCCAAACTTCTCTTCCACTTTGAGGTCCTCAGATATGATAAGCCCGAGGTCCCTTTCCTGCTTAGTGCCTGTCAATATCTCCCTCTGTCCAGTATTGAGCTACTGACTTCTTATGCCCTCGGTGCATGATTTTGCCCTTTTTGGCATTGAACCCCAGCTGCCATGCTTTTGACCACTTCTCATTCCTCAAGTTTCCCAAGGTCCCTATGCATTCTCTTCACCCCCTCTTGAGTGTCCACCCTATTATAGATTTTTGTATCACAAGCAAAAAGGAATACCTTCCTTTGCAGCTCTTCTACAATGACACTTCTAATGACATTGAGGAGGACTGGTCCCGATACTGAGCCCTACGGCACGCTGCTGGTCACTTTCCTTTTGTTAGAGTGAATGCCATTAACCATCACCCTCTGTTATTTATTTATGTATTTGCTTTTGGTGATTGGGTAGGTGCTCTAGGCACAGAGACGCCTATTTTAAGGCATGACCTGGGATGGTACATGTTGACATACATAACAAATAAATAATGTGAAAACAGTATATCAAATAGGTGAAACAGAGGGTTGTGGGTTGAAACACAACTAACTTAGTGATTAGGAAAATACAGTTTGGTCTAAATCACAAACAACAAGTGCAACTTCAGCAATATACAAAGTACTAATTTGATGTAATGTATTTCAGAATACAATAGGGTGCTATTGAGACCGAAAGAATAAGAACACATTAAGTCACCTAATGAGCAAACCAATACTAAAGGTTCAAGAGATGAAGTATTAGAGTAGTAGAGAAAAGGTATTGAGCTACACAGTGAATTTGTCTGAGAGGAAGAGGAGGAGAAGGTGGGAGGGGTATAGCATAGGAAAGTGGCAAGGGATAGAACGTGGGAGGATAAGAGCAAGGAGGTGAAGGGAAAGTCCTAGTGAGAGAACAGCTGTTGCAAGGTGGGAAGGTAGTAGAAGTGGATGACCAAAGTTGGGTTGAAAGCACGTGCATGGGGTTTAAACAAGTAAGTGATTATGGTAAAGTCTCTTGAAACAGGCATGAGTGGGTGGAAGGTGAATAGCTTGAGGAAGGGAGTTCCAATATTCAGGAGCTGCATATGAGAAAGCTTGTGCACCCATAGAGGTTTTACATCTGGGAATGTGGAGAGGGGTTTGGTCATTTTATCAGAGCCCATAGGAGAAAGTTTGGGGGTATAGCAGGAAGGCAAGGGATTGGGGGAGACCGGATCTGGCTATAGTATCAATAAGAGATCCAAAGGATTGTAGTCAATAGGCAGCAGGGCAGGGCCATGTTAAATCAGCATGGAGCTGGCAGTGGTGCTTGTACCGAGGGGATGAGGAGGCATAGCAGCAGATGTTACTGTAGGTGGTGTCTCATTTGTGGAGAGTGGTTTTGGTGGTGCCTAAGTAGGTGACTGAGCCATAGGCCAATGCTGGGAGCAGAAGGCCTTGTGCAATAGCAAGCCTGGCTGATGGTGTTAGGGCATAGCTGGTCCGGTAGGTGCCCCAATTTTAGCATTGATGGATTTACAGGAGGTACTGATGTGTTGATCAAAGTCCAGTGATTCATCAAGCAGGATGCCCAGGTACTTGAAAGAGCTAGTATTGACCAATGATGAACCATCTATGCATGAGATTTTGAGAGGGTCACAATTTAGCTTGAAGTTTGGCAGGGAAGATGAGGAGCATAGAGCGCATTTTACCAGCATTAAGAACGAGGCTGTTTTCTGATAACCAGGATTGAATGTGGAAGAAAAGCAAGGTGAGCAAGTGGTTTATGTCTGAGATATTAGCACTGTAGTAAATAACAAGGTCATCCACACAGAGCAGAGATGAGCAAGCTGGGGCGAGTGATGGGAGATAGTTAACGAATATTGGAAAAAGTAAGGGGCCCAGAATGGATCCTTGTGGAACACCAATGTGAACAGGGGAGAGATCGGACATGACAGAGTTGTAGTTTACGGTTTGTTTCCTGTTGGACAAGTAGCTGTTGAACCAGGCCACAGCGTCTGTGGAGAAACTGATTGAGTGAAATTTTGTAAAGAGAAGGGTGAGGTTAACAAGGTCAAATGCTTTGATTAGGTCGATGAAAACTGCACCAGTCAGGAGTCCATTTTCCAGAGTGGCATAGATATTTTTCGTGAATTTTAGGAAGGCAGTGACCATGCTATGGCCTTTGCAGAAACCATGTTGGGAGCCAGAGAGGAGGTTATGTTCCTGAAGATATGAAATGGTTTGTGTTGCCACTAATTTGTCAAGAATTTTGCCAAGAATTGAAAGAATGGCTATGGGTTGATCATTGGTGATTTCTTTGGGGTCACCTTTTTCAAAGATGGATGTAATTCTAGCTATTTTCCAGATGTTAGGAACTGTACTGTGGCACAGTGACAAGTTAAAGATTTTGGCTAGTGGGGGAGGTGATGAGGAGGGCAGCGAGTTTCAAAAGATTGGGTTCAAGACCATCTGCACCAATAGCCAATACCAGTGCTGTCAGGGATGGTATGTAGCATCTTTAGAACTTCCGTTCTGGTTATGGTCCGAAACTGGAAAGGTGGATGAGTGAGCGGGGATTCAGTGTCCACGGGGGGGGGAGGGGGAGTTGTTTGTACTGAGGGGAAGCAGGACAAGTAACTTGATAAATCTGACAAGTGGAGGTCAAAGGAGCTGGTGATAGTTATCGGATTATTACAATGCACACCATTCAGTAGCATGTTATTTTTAGAACTCGCATGTTTGGATCCAAGGTGTGTTTTGATAAGTGACCAGAATTTCTTCGAGTCACCTGTGGCATTTGTTAGTAAATCTTTGTAATAGGAACTTTTGGCCTAGCGAATATTCCTTTTGCAGAGTTTCTCCATGCTCTGTAGTCATTATAGTTGGATTGATTCCCAGAAGCCTTGAAACACCTCCAGCTTTTGTCCCTTGCCCTGATTTGGGCAAGTAGGCCTTTACTGAGCCACTTTGTTTCTGCTCCTCATATATGGGGTGTGATGCAGAGAGCATAGATGTCCTGGAGAGTTCCAAACTTGGTTAGGAAGTAGTCTAGGGCTGCCTGGGCATTGGTGGCAGAGTAGATGGATGACCATTTAATCACAGAGAGATCATGCATAAACTATGCCTGACTAAAAATAGCTGGGTTGCGAAAGGTGATGCATTTTGGGGGGTGTTGACTGGTAGAGCACCAGATGCAGTAGATTGGAGAGTGATCACTTATCACATCAGCGAGGGTTTCTGAGGAAACTATGCAGTCAAGATGATTCATTAGGGCCCAGTAGATTAGAGTGCTGGACAGTGGGGTAGCCATGGTCCTGGTGGGGTCTGCGATTAGTTGGTGGAGGTTGTGGCTTTTTATCAGTGTGGAAGGATTAATTTGCTTTGCTGATCCAGTTCAAGTTTAGGTTCCCTAGTACGAGGTCTTCACTGCATTCGTTGGCAGTGTCCATCTGGGAGAGTAGTTCCTCGAGGCCAGTGGTGCTACCTGCAGGGGGGTTCTAGGCACACACTATGTGAAGTTTCTTTGTGCTGAGTTGGAGAGTTGCATGAATTGATTCACAGTGGGGGAGGGTAGGTGAGACATTTTGAGTTGGGTTTAGGTGTGATTTATAGAAGATGGCAACACCACCACCTCGTTTTGTTGAAGGTCTGTCTCGCCTAATAAGTTTATAGTTTGGTAATGGGCAGACAGAATCAGGGGTAGTTGGTTTTAGCCAGGTCTTGGACAGACAAAGAATATCTAGGTTATATTGAACAACCAATGCCTTGAGTTCAGTTAGGTTATGGGGAAGGCTCCTTATGTTCAGGTGAACAATGCGAAGTCCCTTAGTGTCCTTTCATAAGTCATCAGAGCAGGAAATACAATCTGCTGGGCCTGGATTTGGCTCAGTGTTCCCGGCAAGTATTGGAGCAAGAAGGAGCAGGTACCACAGCTTTCAATGGATGAAAGAGGTGGGCAGGATAGAGTAACACAGCAGGGACTTATTGACAGTATAGGCTACATGGTAGATGTAGCAGTGGTGGACACGTAGGGGCGTGATGGCATAAGGCTTGTAGGTCCTGATAAGCATATTTGAGAAGGTAAAGTTTCTAGGATCTGTGGTGTGAGCCTCGGGGGAAGGGCCATAAAAGAGGACCAAGAATTGAGACCGAGAGCAAAACTGCATGTAATTGGGGAGCTGTATGGTTGGTATGTGAGGGGGAAATTATAGGTTAGATTGGTTAGCAAGGCAGAACTAATTTTAGGTAAGAAAGTACAAGGCAGCAGTAGAGGTTAGTGTGCAGAAAACTTGGTTTCTGAGCTGCCTTGCTAGAAGATAATAAAGTGAGCAGGCAAGATTTGGAAGGAGCGTTTCAAAAATTTCTGATGCCCTTTATTGGTGGTGTCATATAGGCTGTTAATGGGAAAGTGGGGTTTATAACAGAGGCCAGCAAAGTGTGGGAGTGGTGGTGGGCGGGTGGGGAGCAGCTGCATAACGACTGCGGAAATAGTGAAGTTTGTTCAGCATGCATGGTTCTAGAGAAATGAGGAGCTGCACTTTCTTTCACATTCTCTCCAAAATGCTAGAGTTTTCATTTAAACTGAAAAAGCTAACTGAAACAGCAGCAAACTGTGAGTGGCAATATCTTTAACAGTATTTTCAGGGTCCCTTGGCTCCACACACTGGGAGATGAGTTTAAAACGTGAAGTTTCTCTTCAGATATTTAAACTGCAGCAGTGTGTTTCAGACAGAAATTAGGTGCTGTAGTTTGCGTCCTGGAGTTGAAATGTGGTTCTTGTCTCAGTGCACAGAATTAAGACGTGGAGCTTCAGGTACTGATATTTAAGACTGGAGCAGTGAGCTTTGGTATAAAAATCAAATGCTGCCGTTTGGACTCCAGTGTGTCCAGATTTACTAGGTTCTTCACTGGGTGAGCTTTGCTCAACATTGAGCAGCTTCTAATGGGAATTCTGCTCTGAGTACAAACTTGTTAAATCCAGTGTATGTTCCGAATTGATTCAGGCTCCATTTAGGAAAGGATTCAAATTAAGCACCAGACCCCCTATACTGCAGGCAGGGTTTTATGAGAAATCTGATTAATGAATTTAAGTTTTTGTCTCCAGATTCTCACCAAGTGAAACGCTCCAGTGGTGGTGACCTTAAGTGAAAGGGAGCAACCTCCACAAGGTACTAACATCTGTATCCCTAGCTAATTAAGTCTTTAAAAAAGGCACCAAAATTTAAATGTAGAGACAAAGGCTGCAGCTCACTTTGGGGACGGCATTCTGGAAATCGTATACCTTTTGGGTGGGTGTCTTCGGTCTGGCTGGGTGCTTGCTCCAAAGGCAGGATGCCCTCCTCTAGGCGAGGTTTTCAGGTGGGTGCTTTCAGTTTGGCTGGGAGCTTGCTCTGAGGGCCTATCCATTAACCAGTTCCTTACCCAGTTCACCACTCTGGCTCCCACCCCTAGACTGTTTAATTTCTTTATCTTTCTCCAGTACTGGGCTGTGGTACTGACTAGGTGGTTTCCATCACAGCTTCTGGCTGCAGTGAAGGGGGAAGTCTCTTTATTAGCTGTAGCCTGCAGTGTTTACTTTCCTGCTGGGCTTACATGTGATTACCGCTTTTCCTCTAAGGAAGGAATTCTGCTTTTCTCACTCACTCCATCTCTGACAGATGCAAAGTCTGGCTCAGCAGATGCTCCACCATTCGACTTTTCACAGCAGACACATGCAGACTGACTGGGCTTGGGAACCCTGCTGTTCACTGAAACATTTTAGCTTACCACTGGCCCACTCAGTTGTCAGTCTCTGGGGCTAGTCTGGAGGTTCATCACTCACCAGACAGCTTGCTAGAAACTTGTACCAGCAATACTGTAGTCCTCTGGTGTCCCAGGAGCTCCTTGTAGTACTCCTCAGCCTGATAGGCTGATAAAGCAATCCCTAACCTCTGTTGTTGAGAAGCTGGGGTTAGAGTGTACAAAGATGATGATGGCCTAGCTGGCTGTGAGGCACTGGCCCCAAAAGTCTTTATTGTGAAAGGACTCCTGCCCTTAAACAATAATCCTATGCACCCTGTGTAACTGCACATGATCACAACTGAGTCTGGCCAGCTGGTGCATGCAGAGGGGATTCCCCCATCCATACCAAGTGCAACTGCTTGCTTCATCAGCATCAGTGAGCAGCTCTGTGATGTACCGTGCCTGCGGGGTCATGCTAGAGCAGGCAACACTGAAGAAATCTGCCTGCACTCTGCTTGTCAACTTTTCTTCTGTCTTCTGTCCCCCTGCTCAGCTCTGAAGTGCTCAAAGACTAGCGTGAGCAAGACACAAAAGCCTGGCTGGGCTCTGAGAAGCCAAACTGTTAAGCCTTACATCTTGGGGAAACGTTTGGATACAAGTACTGCAACCCCCCCCCCCACTCTTCTGATTATGTCTCAGACTTTACCCAGGTGTTGGGAACCTTACCATGGGGCTAAGAAGCTCTTCAAATATTTTTCTGGATTTTTGTTTGACAAAACAGAAATAGAAAAAAAAACTTGTGTTTTGAAAAAAACAGGAAAACAAGACCAGTAAGGATAATTTACTACTTTGTTGGAATATTACGCAATAAATGATTGAAAAGGAATTTCCTTGATAACTTCCCTTTTAGTGTTTGTTGACAGTAGGAATAGAGATACTACAGAGGGTGTGGGTAAAAATTGGTGGAAACCTTAAAAGTTTGCATCACATCTTAATTGTTTGAACATCTAATATCGTCAGTAGCACTTCCACCACACCCAATAGCTTAAAAAACATATCCCAGTTCGTAACAGCTGCATGGCAGATAAAAACAGCCTCCCCACCCCCAACCCCAACAACTGCTAGGTCAGCTTTTGACAATTGTATTGACGTACATAGTTCTAGTATCCCAGGCAATTACTAGTTGGCAGGCATTTCTTGTAGATAACAACCTCACATTTCTGGCTTGCGACTCCCTTCCACACACTGCTTTGTGCTTCTGAATAGAATGCAGAGCATTTCTCCCTCTAAATTAACACTGAACAAGGGTTTCTTTTGGTCTGGTTCTCTCCATGCCACCTTATTAGCCATTAAAAGGGCTTTTCATGTCTGAAAAGTGGCCAATAAAATTAAGTCAGTCGTCAGCTAATTTAGTTTTGGTCACCCAGGTAAGTAAACTAGGCAAGTAAGCTCGATTTTCAGAAGCAATAGATTTTTGTTTAATTTGATTGCAGATAAGGACTGCTTGGCCCACCCCATCTGCCATTTTTCCCCTGCTTATGCTGTTACTGTAGACCCTACTTTATCTCTGGCTCCCTCCCTTCCCACTTCCCACTAAGATTCACTTGTGCCTATCCCATGCATTTTTGAAACCCACCACTGTTTTTGCCACCATCTTCTCTGCTCCAGATAGCCACCACTCTTTCAGTGTAGAAGCACTTCATCTCTGTCTTGAATTTACCCCCTTCCAGCTTCATTGCATGCCCCCTTGTTCTCATGCATAAATACTCCCCTCTAATATCGTTTTAACCCCATGCGGTATTTATAAGTCTGTCATATCCTCTCTCTCTCTCTCTCTCTCTCTCTCTCTTCCAGGGTTACATATTGAAATCATACAGTCTCTCCTCATAGGACTTCTGGTGCAGACCCTTCACAATTTTAGTTGCCCTTCTCTGGACTCCCTCAATTCTATCTATGTCCTTTCTGATATGTGGTCTCCAGAACAGGACACAGTATTCAGGTGGGGTCTCACCAGCGAAGCTATACAGTGACACCACCTCCCTCCTTTTAGCTGGTGATACCCTTCCTATGTCACCTGACATCCCACCTATTACTCACTGCCTTGTCACCTTCCTTACCAACTGAGGTAATCATGTATAATTACTCTCAAGTCCTATTCTTGTTTGGTGGCCATCTATTCCTCTTGTGCCATTTTGTGCACTGCCTCTGGGTTTCTGTGCCCTAAATGAGTGATTTTGCTGTTTTTTGCACTGAAACCCAGCTGCCATGCCCTCGGCCACTCTTCAAGTTTTCGTAGTCTCTGCACATCCTTTCCACCACCTCTGGAGAGTCTACACTATTGCAGCTTTTGGTGTCATTGGCAAACAGGTAGATCTTCCTTCAAAGCTCATCTGCAGTGTTACTTACAAAGACATTAAAAAGAAATGGTCCCAGTAATGAGCCCTGTGGTTCCCCACTGGTCACACTCTCTTTCCCAGAGTGAACTCCATTTACCACCAGCTTCTGTCTGCTATCCCTTAATCAATTTCTTACCCAGTTTACCACATGAGGACTCATTCCAAAGCTGCCCAGTTTCCTCGTGAGCCTCCTATGCGGAAAGGTGGTGAAAGCCTTACTGAAATAGGTAGGCCACGTCCACTGCCCCATCTTGATCCATTTCTCTGGTCCCCCAGTCAAAGAAATCTATCAGATTTGACTGACATGACCCCCACCTTCCGTGAATCTGTGCTGCCTCAGGTCTCGTAACTCACTGAATTAGAAATACTCCACAATCCTTTCCTTTCCATTAGCAGTGACTCCATTTCCTTCTCCACCACTGATGTCAGACTGATTGGCCCATAGTTACCAGCCTC